>VDFB02322083.1:25138927-25677807 GCA_007258455.2 Sequoia sempervirens | reverse complement strand
AAACCTTAACACACAAATAACACACGCCACCCCATCATTCACCCAACAAACCATACCACCCTAAAACACACACATTCCGCCACCTAATCCGCAAACTGATCTTTCCACATAGGTTAAATGGCTCTCACAACAAATATAGGACATTCAATCTAGAAAGCAAAAAATCATATACCCTACGAGATTTGTACCCCTATCCATTCAATAGAAACATTGCTATGGTTCCATTCCCACTAGGATTTGAAATACCAAAATTTGACAAATACCAAGGAAAAGGGAATCCTAATGATCATATCAGAGAATTTCATGTACATTGCATGGAAGTAGCTTATGACAATTCCTATCTGATGTGACTCTTTCCCCAAAGCTTAGCTGGTCCAACAATGGAATGGTTCTCCCACTTACCTCCTGAAATCAAAATGTTCCAAGAAGTCATGGACCTATTCATAGAAAACTACTCATTTAACCTAGACATGGATGTAAGCCTAGAGGAACTATCCGGCCTCAAACAAGCTAAGGGAGAGACATTTGTGAGTTTCTCACAACGATAGAGATCTAGAGCTAGCAAAAGCAAATGGTCCATGCCAGAGGAACAACAAATTGGAACCATCATCTCTAACCTCGAAGGGGAGTTTTCCTTCCATTTGAAAATGCAATGCATCATGACATATGACCAACTAATCCCCAAGGCTCTCAACATTGAAAGATCCATTACGACACAAGGGTGCACACCCATATACTAAGACAATAGACCATCAACTAGCTACAATGATAAACCTCACACTTGGGCTAAAAATAAAAATGTTACCTGTATACACCTAAAAATGGTCACATCACAATAGTCTAGTAATTAATTAAATATTTTTAATATTTCACCAAACTTCGGTTCAACTATGTATAAAATAAATCTAAATAATTTATTTATATTGTCTATTCTTTTCTCTCATTTTGATTAAATAAATGTTTATTTAATCACTTTTCTTAGCTAGCTTTTTAATTAATAAACACAAGGATTTATTTATATTAATTATCATATATAATTGTATTTCTGAATATTTATTCAAATAAAGATTAAAATATTCTTTCTATTCTAAAATTTTCTAAAATCAATTACTAAATAACATTCTAAATATTTAATTAATTCTTCTAAAGTCCATTCTGAATTAAATGATTCTATTTGAATAAATCTTCTAATGTTCATTCACATCAAATATTTCAAAAAATTTAAATCTCAACTCACAATAAAATTAAAATAAATTTATAATATTGGACACTCTTAACAACTACAAAACAAATTCTAAAATAGGAAAATTAATTTATTCTATTTCCTCGAAAGAAAAGTTTATACCTCGTGGGGTCAGCATGTCCTACTTTTCTCCAACCTCCCCCAACATCTTCCATCTTCCTCTCAACCTCCACTCTCACTCATTCAATGGATTGAATTCTACAAATGATGATCTTTTTCCAAACAAAAGCCTTTGCCCTCGGTGGAAAATCTATGCTGGACTCCACGGGATCTCTAAAATAGAGAAAGCCGCTTTAAAAACTACAGTCAACTTCCAATCTTCCTACATCCATAGCATTCTAGATTTTAGCATAGCATACCTCAGCATATTAGTAATCTATATCATGGCCTATCATCCTCATATCATAGTTTCAAAAGCATTCATAATCCACAGCCCTTGTGCATAATTTACAGCCCCTGTGTATATCAGTATATCAACATTTCACTCCACCAGCATATAGTATAGAGAAGTATTCTTCCTTTGCATACTCGTTCTACAGGTTGCCATTCTGAAAAGCTTTGCTTACACAATCTGAGAGCAGCAGCTTCAAGCAAATCACTGGAGACAGAGGACAATGGAACGATTCTGAAGAGGCTTTGTTTGATCTTTTTTCATTTTATTTAGCTTTCTTTAGTTTAATGTTGCATTGGTGTGTTTTTATTATCTTATTTTGATACTAACATTTCCCACACACATTTTTGGCGCCCACCGTGGGGCTCTTGCCCCAATTTTAACATCTTTTTGCAAATTTTTATGACAAGTTACGACTAAAAGAGCGTATTAGCGCATTAAACATGCTTCAATGCAGTTCACCCCTAGTTTAGCGCTCTTTAACTCTATTATAAGGCCCTTCAGTGATTCCATAGCACTCTTCAGTGATTCCATAGCACCCTTCAGTGATCCTATAGCGCCCTTCAGTGATTCCATAGTGCCCTTCAGGGATTCCATAGTGCCCTTCAGTGATTCCATAGCGCCCTTCAGTGATTCCTCAACACCCTTCAGTGATTCCTAAGCGCCCTTTAATGATCCTGCAGCGCTCTTTAATTCTGTTTTAGCGCTCTAAAATGTTTGTTTTAGTGCATTTTTTTAATTTTCAGCAATAGTTTTTTTTTTAAGTCTGCAAATTGTAATCTGTAACTTAAATATGATTTGACTGGATCCGATGCGACTGTGGCCAGTAAAAGCTTTAAAAGAATGAACGAATCCTAGGATAGTCACTTAATTGGAATGAATCAATCCTAGGATAGTCACTTCATTTTTATTTTGGACTAAAAAGAACACCATGTCTTTGTGAAGCAATATCTTCACTTAGATTAGATCATTGTGATTTGGGTTTTAAAAAGAACATTTGTTTGCTTTGTTTGTGGCAATAGGTTTATGCTCTCCCCTTAACTGGGTGATCAAAATACCAGACTTGCCTTTTCAATTTCATGCAAATTTACTTGAGTACTAAGAGTGAGTCTGCTTGAACTATTTGTCATGTGTAAAACCTGTGAAAACAATTTTTGAAAAGACATTTTGACCATACACTTGATGTTTAGTATAGGACTTAAAAATAACTATTCTACAACTTGCTTGATGTGTTTTCAAAACATTAATTCAGTAAAGATCATCCAAAACTCACAATTACATTGATTACCCTAATGTTAAAAGATTGGAAATCCACAACCTTTGTCAAGAAGTCCATTTTCAAATGAATAAAAAAGCCAAAGAAACCCCTTAGCTACAAGAAACTATTGAAGAAAAGACGATTCTTGTACCAAAGTCGAAAGGTTTTACTTAAACATAGAACCTTTATCCATCGATATCATGACTATGTTAGAGGTTTCACTGATGATTATGCTGTACAACCATTGTACTCATGAGCTTTCTTTCAAAGAAGAGCCCTTTCTCAAAGGCACAACCACAGCCAACGTATTCGTTCTTCTTATATTCCCCAACCTACAATTGAATATTCTACTCGTCCAAATCAATTTATGCAATAGAGAACTCAATCACATTAGGCATTTCTCACAAAATCCATCTTTTTACGAAGCTATGATCAAACTTCGTAAAGTGCAAAATCATTTCTTCTTGATCTTTTGCTTACATTCCCGCCAATAGGATTTTCATCCTTTCACTTAGGGAAAAACACAAGCTAAAGACTAGAAACCTTTTAAAGTCATAGAATCTTCATTCTATCCTGACTTTTATATCCATCAAAAATTGCACTATCAAATTCCTTTTGATCAAAAGTTAGTAGAATTTGGGACAAATCTTATGCCTGTTGTCACAAGATCTCGAAAGCACTTAGAAAAAGACGAAAGAGAAAGTACCACAAGCAAAATGGGAGATAATAATGAGAAAGAAGAGAATACATTTCATATTGAAGAGTTAACAGAAGAAAAACTTCAAGAAGCAGAGCAGGATCCCCAATTCCATACTCTTATGGAAAGAATTCTAGAATGAAACAAAGAAAGATATTTTCTTTCATTAGCTAATCAAGGAGCTAAGTTACCTTTTGATTTTGATATAGAAGGGATTAAAGTGAATCCTAAAACTCCTCCTAATGATTTTAGTGCCATTACTCAACAGATAAAAGAATTACAAGGGCAAATAAAGGAAATGCAAGGGGGTGCAACAAAGAAGTATGTTTTGGATGACATATCTCCTTATCCATTTGATAGGAGTCTTCAAATGATCCCTTTTCCAAAACATTGTGAAAACCCTAAATTTGATAGGTACAATGGAAAAACTGACCCCATTGAACATGTGAGAGATTTCCGAAATATGAGTCTAGAATTCACTTATGAAGATACCTACTTAATGCGATTGTTTCCATGAAGTCTGGGTGGACAATCCATGGAGTGGCTTTCCAAGATCACTCCCCCCATCAAAAATTTTGAGGAGTTGATAAATTAGTTTATATCACAATACGCCTACAATATCCAACACCAAATAACCATGCTTGATCTTTGTAAAGTGAAACTAAAAGTAGGGGAATCTTTCACTACGTTTTTACAAAGATGGAGAAGATTGTTTGCATGATATTCCCGTCCTATTCCTAAAAAAGAAAAGATGGATATCTTCATCAATAGCCTAGATCAAGAATTAAGCTACAGGCTTAATCTTCATTTTCCTCATAACTTTGAAAATTTGATTGAGAACACAATCACCATTGAAGGGGCCTTCGTTAAAAGAGGAGTAATAAAAATTGATAATCCAAGTTCATCCAACCATAACGACAATGATAAAACAAGGTTTTGGAATAGAAATAAAAATGTTGTCAATGATGGTATAGTGGATGCAAACAATCTACGAACAAGACAATCTATCTTCAATCTATCAAGTGCTCCATGAAACAATCAACAAGGTAATACCAACCAACAAGGAAATACCAACCAACAAAGAAACAACAATCAACAAGGACAGAACTCCAACCAAGAAAGCATGACCAATCAAAACAACAAGGATAATCGTGGTAATTTCAATAAAAATCTTGGCAATACCCAAACATCAAATTTACCAAGACCTCCATTCTTTTTAAATCGACGAAACTTTACCACTTTGGGTCAATCTCTTGAGTCTGCTCTCAAGGAGCTTCTTGATAATAAGGTTATCACCTTACCACCACAAAGAGATTATGAGCCATGAGTCAAACCACCATCATGGAATGACTTGTATTATTGCAATTATCATCGATGTAAAGGTCATAGAACAAATAACTATCAAGCCTTGCGAAATCTAGTACAAGATTTAATTGACAATGGCACCATTACAATTGAAGGACATCATACCAATGACGATCATCAAGCATTCAAAGATCCTTTACCAAACTATCAAAAGGGGGAAACATCATATACTAAAGCGAAAATCATAAATAATGTTGAAGACAACATAATCTGCCACATCTATGTAGATGATCAACGGGTTAATGTTATTAAAATCAAGGAAAAACAAGAATATCAACAGGTTAATGTGACTACGAGAGGACAAACAAAAGTTGTTTTAAAAGGAAGTTCATCTAAGGCAGCTATTCCTCCTTCAACTCATTATAATCTAGTTGATCAACTGAGAAAAACATCAGCTCAAATCTCCATTCTTGAACTTCTCAAAATATCCCCCGTACACAAGAATATTTTAGAGGAAGCTCTTGTAAACACAACTGTCGACACTGATCTAGATGTAAACAAATTTCAAGCCATGGTGGGACATTTGTCTTCCCCCACTTGTCTTTCATTCTCCAAAAAAGATGATGCCTCCATGACACATCTGCATAATTCATCGCTTTATCTTGAAGTCATGATCCATAAACACCGAATCAGACGTGTCTTGATAGATGGAGGAGCTGGTTTAAACATTTGTACCTTAAAGCTAATACATGCCTTAGGAATATAAGAAAATTCCATTGATCCAAGAAGGAAAATAACTATCAAGGCATATGATGATGAAGAAAGAGCCTCTAAAGGACTAATAATGCTACCTATTAGAGTGGGACCTGTTGTGAAAAATACATTTTGTCAGGTTCTAGATCGTGATCTTTCCTATAACATCCTTTTGGGTCACCCATGGATTCATGATATGCAGGCAGTACCATCAACGTATCATCAATGCATCAAGTTTTCGTATGATGGACAAGAAATAACTATACAAGTTGATTACAATAGCACCCAAACTTGTTCAAATCTTTGAGCAACTCAAGACGCCTTTGTGCCACACAATAGGGAGGCTCTTACTGCTTCTTCTTCCAATCTACAAGACTAATTGCAAGAATTGACAAAGAATCTTGACACCGAGCTACATTTCAAAGACAAAGGAGTAGGCAAATATTTGCTATCCCTTTCTACCTTACCTCCTTCTCTAAGGTCACATGGTCAGCCAACCCTATCAAATCAAAAGATCACAACAGCCTCTACATCCAAAGCTTCTGTGCCAATCACAAAGTTTGATGTACAATTCATTAAAGCTAACACTACCGAGGAAGAAGCCGAAGATAGGGACATCCTAAGTTGGCTATACAAAGATGAAGATGAATCTCTCTTGCACATCAAGTTACCTATTGAACAATATGGCAAAGGGTATACTATCATGCAAAGAATGGGCTATGAAGGAAATGGTCCTATAGGAAAAAGAAAAGAAGGAATCATTGAGCCAATTCAACCTATTTCAATACATCCAAAAGATAAAACAAGACTTGGATATGGTAAGGATACATAAGGGTCAACTTCACAGCAAGCACAACAAACTCATGAAGGAGAATAAATTTCAGATAAACCCCATGAAGATGTCACTCTACAAAAATTTTACGGATCAGTTTTCCAATTGCAGAATAGTTCAGACATTGATTCCAATGAATACGAATGGGATGATGTCTCTGATGATACATTCTTAACAGAGAAAAGGGTGGATGTCATACACAAATTCACACCCACATTATTACAAGGGGAAGGCTCAAGGCCTCCACTTGATTATGTTTTACAAAGCGATCATGACTCAAGTGAGGACGATTCAGATTTTAACGAGATTGATAATCGACAGGAGAATACCATCATAGACCTTGTCCATCATGAAAATGACAACCATATCATGAAATTGACAGCTCAAGACCTTACCCAACCTAATGATTCCATGCCTTTAGTCTATCCGGAACTTATTGATTGGGATAATGATGCACCTATCCATATCCCTACATTCCATGATGATGAGGATATTGTAAATTTCCTTTTTTCATCTAATGAAGAAAATAATTGTTTCATCCAAGAATCTCATACTCAAGATTTTTATAGGGAGGGTGTCAAGTCTCTTAGCTGCAAAATAAGTGAAATAAAAGATGGATCTATTGGTGAAAACTGAAAAACGACAGTGGTAGATCACAAAAAGAGAAAAATAAAGAGCGAATCCGACGGTGAAAACCTTTTTGAGGCACTGAAGGATGAGAAACTTGACACTCTTCCCAAACATTATCAAGAAAGATCTTATGTTTTGATTGAGCCCATAGAATCAATCAACATAAGTGTAGTAGAGCAGCCAAAAATCTTGCAACTAGCAGCATCATTAACAGTGGAAGAAGTATTGAAATTCATAGAGTTCTTGAAGGAGAATCAAATCAATTTTGCTTGGTCATATGCTGATATGCCAGGGTTAGATCCTAATCTAATAATGCATCATCTATCTATAAACGCAGGGGCAAAACCTGTGAAGAAAAAACTCAGAAAAATGCATCGACATGTTGCATTATTGGTTAAAGAAGAGTTAAAGAAGCTTTTAGATGTTGGATTCATTCGGACTATTGACTATGCATAATGGATCTCCAATATCGTACATGTTTCAAAGCCAGATGGAAGGATTAGAATTTGTACAAATTTCAGAGATTTGAACAAAGCATGTCCCAAAGATGACTTCCCTTTGCCAAACATAGATATGATTGTTGATTTAACTGTTGATCATGCAATGTATTTATTAATGGATGGATTTTTAGGATACAACAAGATAAAGATTGCACTAGAAGACCAAGATAAAACAACATTCCATGCCCTTGGGGAACCTATTGCTGGAATGTAATTCCATTTGGGTTAAAGAATGCAGGAGCAACTTATCAAAGAGCAATGACAACCATTTTCCATGACATGATGCACACCTTCATGGAAGACTATGTGGATGACTTATTGGCCAAATCTCATACAAGAGAAGGACATCTTGAAATCTTGTCAAAGATCTTTGTCAGAATGGAGAAGTTCAATGTTTGACTCAATCCAAAGAAATGTGTCTTCAACGTTAAATCTGGAAAACTCCTAGGATATATTGTTTCAAAAAAGGGCATAGAGGTTGATCCAGAAAATGTACAAGCTATAATGGACATGCTACCACCACGAAATATCAGTCAGCTCTGATCACTGCAAGGATGACTACAATCCATCAGGAGGTTTATCGCTCAACTGGCAGACAAAAGCTTACCATTTACACATCTATTGCATAAAAATGTCCCATTCAAATGGGAGGAAAAGTGTGAAGCAACATTTAATCAGATCAAGCAATATCTTGTGAATCCACTAGTTCTAATTCCACCAGTTCTAGGAGAGCCCCTTATACTTTATATTTCAGCAATAGAAGTATCTTTAGGAGCATTACTAGCACAGGAGGATTCTATAGGTAAAGAAAGGGCCATATACTATATCAGCAGAACTTTAACAAGTCATGAACTAAACTACACTTTTATTGAAAAAGCTTGCCTAGCAGTAGTGTTTGCTTCCCAAAAGTTGCGACACTATATGTTGGCTCATACAGTTAAGTTGATAACCAAAATTGATCCACTAAAATACCTCTTAAGCAAAGCTAGCTTAACAGGAAGACTTGCAAAATGGGTAATGATCTTGAGTGAGTTTGACATTCACTATGTAGATTGAAGAGCTATAAAAGGATAGGTCATCGCAGATCACTTGGCCGAAGCACCTTTACAAGAAGAAAACCCAATGCACATTGAATTTCCCAATGCATACGTCTTCATAGCAACAATTAAGAAATCATGGACATTGTACTTTGATGGATCTTACATGCAACATGGCTTGGGGGCAGGGATTCTTTTTGTCACACCTAAAGGACATACCATTCCAAAATCATATCGGTTGATGTTTCCTTGCACAAATAACATAGCTGAATATGAAACATTGCTCACAGGAATGAAGATAGCATTGGACTGGCGAATTACAGAGTTGAAAGTCTATGGTGATTCACAACTTGTCATTAATCAAATCAATGATGATTATCAGACTAAAGATGATAAGCTGCTACCTTATAAGAATATGGTGGATGATTTTAAAAAGTATTTTGTGGCAATCAAGTTTTCCCAAATCCCAAGGATTGATAATAAAGCTGTAGATGCAATGGCTACAATTGCTTCCTTGTTGCAATTATCAGAAAATAAAAAATGGTACGAATTATTGGTGGAACAATTGTTTTCTCCCACCTATGATAATCCTAAGACCCAAGTCATATGCCATTTAATCGGTTCTGATTCACCTTTATATGGAAAAATTTATATCTAGCTGAAAAATAACATCTTACCGCCGGACTTATCCCGAAACCAAAAAAATAATTTTATACACCAATCATCCCGCTATACCTTGATCGCCGATATCCTTTACTGATGTGGTCTTGATGGTATGCTCCTTCGATGTCTTGAACGTGATGAATCTGAAAAAGCCTTACAAGAGGTTCGTGGTGGTATTTGTGGAACTCATTCAGGTGGTCTGACCTTAGCCAAGAAACTTGTCATAATGGGATATTATTGGCCTACCATGGAGAGAGAATCATTTCTTTTTGTTAAGAAGTGTTCTAAATGCGGATCCATGGGAATCTTATTCATGCACCTGACAAGAACGCAGCCTTTCACTCCAACATACCTTTTTTCTCGGGGACTAGACTTCCTTGCACCATCTTCATCATTAAGCATTATGTCATCACAAATAAATTTTTTAAACGGATTGAAGTGTTCCTTTGACAACCGTGACTGGTAAACAAATCTCTTCATTTATCCCTGAATTACATTTCCATTATGGAATTCCTAATTCTATCATTCACTGATAATGGGAGGCCTTTCAAGAATTAGGATGTTGATGAAATTTGTGAAAGATTTCACATCCAACATAGGTTCTCTACATCTTACTATCCACAAGGAAATGGTCAAGCAGAAGCTTCAAACAAAACAATCTTGAAGATCTTGAAGAAGACAGTAAATGGTGTTGGTCGTGATTGGCATGTTCAATTAAATCCAGCTTTGTGGGCATACAGAACTAGCATTCACACACCAACAGGAGCCACCCCATGTGCCTTGGTCTATGGAGCAGAAGCGATCTTACCATTAGACATTGAAATACCTTCGCTTAGGGTCTCACTCAAAGGATTGATAAATGATGAAGACTACAGAGTATCTCATCTACAAGAGCTAGAACTGTTAGATGAAAGACGTCAACATGCAACTGATCATTTGAAGGGTTATCAACAAGTTATGTCCTGTAGCTACAATCACAGAGTTAAACCATGGACATTTCAAGTAGGTGACTTAGTCTTGAAAGAAAATCCATGCAATCAGCAAGATAGAGAAAAGAAAGGAAAATTTGAACCAAATTGGCTTGGTCCATTTGTCATCATTTCAGCCTACGGTTCTGGAGCATATCAGTTATCTACGTCAAAAGGGGACTTGTTTGAAGAGCCGATCAACAACATTCATTTGAAGAAGTTCTATGTCGAAATAAAAAAAAATTAGAAAAAGTCCTAAAAAAATACAAAAAAAATTAGAAAAAAGTCCTGAAAAAATACAAAAAGTCTAAAAAAAACATAAAAATTAGAAAAAGTCTTGCAAAAAGCACAATAAAAACAAGTGGTGAAAACCTGGCAAACAGGTGCTACTTGTGATCAAAATGGGCTCCTCTATCTATTAGCTTATGTCTTGCATTCGCTTACGACATCATTTATCCATATCTATCATCTGTACATGTCTATCATATCCATATCATGCAACGGGGATCATTGTGTTTCATCACGGCTTGATGAAATTTGTACATACCCATCATATTTAGGTTGTGTTTACACTGGGGGTAGAGACAGACTAAACAAGAGAGGGGCAACGAGTTTTTAGAATATCACAAAACAGACAAATTACGGTTTGACAAAATGCAACGTACATTGATGCATCAAATCAATCACAACACCAAAACGATCACTTGATGCCATTGAAATCAAACAAACATGGTCCAAACAACGTTAATCAAAACAAAAACATCAATGTTGATAACCAAGTTGGATGATCTTAATCTAAATAATGTTTGAAATACATTAGGCAAAATTTGAATTGTTGGTTGATTTTCTATCATATCTCTGGAGCAATTCGATGATGTACTGAACTAGAAAAGCAAGGAAGGAGTATGATTTTTCTTTGTCTGTTGTTTGTGAGTGAATCATTAGTACTATGCAAATTGGTCACGAGACATGCTCTACTAAGTATCATTGATGACATTTCAGAATTTGCATGGGAAACGGGTTAACTCTTGCTTGTTTATGCAAGTGATACTCATGTCATCTCGGTTCAATTATACCTAGATGCTTGTACTATCTTGCTATATCAAAATTCATGAAAGCAATACTCAGGTCATCACTGGTGCTAACATACCCTTTGATGCTTGTATTAACTTTCAACATTCCAATGCTCTATGATGACACAAAAAGTACAAATAAGCTCTTAAGAATGGCAATATTGTATAGATACCCTGCATGGTTAGTATAGATTACATTTATTTTAGAATCTACATTTTGCATTTATAGATTTTTCCAAAACACTGGCAAAGTATCAAATGTTTCATATCTTTTTGAATAAAATGACAGTACATTTTGACATTCACAATAACATCATCACATACATTTTTCATACATATTTGCATTAGAAAATTATAAAAAAATAAAAAATAAAATATAAAAACAAAGCATATATCATAATCAAAACATTCATGGGCATTCATAAATTGTACCATCTATCATTTCATATTCATATTAATTCATCAAACGATCGCAATCATATCATAACATTGCACTTTCATTTTCAGATCTAAAAATCATGCATACATATACATCATGAGCATAACATCGTGAAATCATCACATATACCATCATGCATATAGAAAATAGACACATTCATCACATAAGGAATCATCACTGCATATCATATTATCTCAAAAATGAATGTCAAAATGTACAAAGGTGTCAAATAATATACATCATCAAAAATAGGATCATATCAGTGTGTATACAAATGTCTCCACAGAGTATCAATAAGACATATAAGCCATCATGCAAAAAGCACTACGAAGTGCTATCCTCTGATGCTGCTAGTCTGGGACCTACCCCACTTGTACCTAATGGACCTGCTCCACCTGCCCCTGGTAACCCTCCTGGAGGTAATGGCTGAAATACATCCCTGCTGGTAGTCTGAGAGCGACTATGTGTAGACCGAGACTGTGTATAACTCACTCTCCACTCGGGTGGCACTGCATCATGGTACCTAGTCCTATAGAATTTTGCCTCCCGGGTGGCTCTGGTCACCTCTCTCATCATGTCACCGACCGAGGTACCTGTTGCTGTTCTCTGCAAACTATTAGCTAGGGCCATGGCTTGCTCACCCTGTCATCTAGTTGTGTCTCTCTCAGCCGTCACTATAGTCAACTGTCCCTATAGTTGTGTAACCAATGCCTGTGCCTGTGCTAACTAATCTTGTAAGCTCTACACTCTACTCTGCAAGGTAGATATCTGACTCGGCCCCACTGGATCTATTGAAGACGATGGAGCTGAATGTCACCTCCTCCACCACTATCACCCCCACTCTCCTCATCACTGTTGTCTCCATCCCCATCTGACTCATCATCATCATCCTCCTCGAAGTCATCACCCTCTAAATCTGTCTCTCGTTGTCGTCGATGTCCCCCTATCGGTGGTCTCTGCTTTGCAACTGGAGCGACAGGCTCATCAGGATCAAATAATCGTGGCACAGGATGTTCTAGCACATACTGACCATACTCTGGAGTCATCCCCCCATCAAGAATATCAGCTCTGCAGTCCCACACCTGTACTCCCAAACTAGTGAACTCTGCCACTGCTGCATCATATGAAATCCATGGACCCCACACTATAACCTCCTACTGCCGACGTGCGTAAATAGAAGAACCCTGTGGCATACCTTGAGGCCGACCATACTGTTGCCATACCCAACCAAGAAGAAACCTCTCAATAATCCTAGGAGTATGACCAATCAGATATCTGGAAGTAAACACATAGGGCATCTCCCTCACATCCTTTGGCCATGCCTCACAATCTACATAGGGCCGCCAGCATACTGTCTTGAGATCATCTAGAAGATGCTTCCAATGAGCCAGTTTGCCCAGCCTCGGCTGAGCAATAACATCGGTATATCTGAATCTGTATGGTCGACTGACAGGCCGTCGTCCTTGAGTCAATGGTCGCATAACAACAAAGTGCTCCCATACCCATATCTGTAACAGTGAACAACCAACAGCTAAACTCTGGCCTCCACCATACATAATATGGCGTAGCTCATCATATAAGTGTGCAAGCATGCATGATCCCCAAGCATAAGGTGTACCCTGTATCACCATACTCTCAAGTACACGACCCCACCCGACTGCAAAACCCTTCGACCTATGGTCGGGGCACAACACACCTCCAATGAAGCCTGCAAGTACGAAAGGTAAGGGTGCATATGAATCTGCCATCTCTGCCCATGAGATATAATATCCTGCAATCTGATCATCTCTGAATATCTGTCTCAAAGCATCAGTACCTCCTGCCTCCCGGGCATCAAATCTCACTATCTCGCCCATCACTGGAATCCTCAAGATGTGATATACATCCTTTGGAGTCATGGTAATCTCTCCTGTCGGCAAATGAAAGGTGTTCGTGTCACTGTGCCACCTCTCTACAAGTGCTGTCAATAAACCTCTGTTGAGATGCACCTCAGGCATCTCAAGTAATGAGGTCAGTCTACATGCCTCTATCACATCTCTATTTGCTTGTACAAGCTGTGGAGTCAATCTCCATGTCTTTGGGAATTTCTCCCGTAACTGCAAGATGCCCAATGTCTCATGTTCAATAGGAAGAATCATCAAGTCAGAGCAACATCAATATCAAATCATCACGACAAATCAATCAAATCTGAATATTATCAACAATTTGTTTTTCATCGTCATGGAAAACACATTTATCACAATCCTGTTTGTTTTTAACAACTTTAGAAGCAAACTTATCAACCTATTTATTTTTCATCATCATGGAAAGAAAATTTATCATAATTCTTGTTTGTTTTTAACAACTTTAGAAGCGAACTTATCAACCTATTTTGTTTTTCATGGAAAGCAAATTTATTACAACTCCTGTTTGTTTTTAACAACTTTAGAAGCAAACCTATCAACATCCTATTTGTTTTTAACAACTTTAAAAGCAAATTTATCTGCTACTATTTGTTTTCCAACAACCTTGGAAACAAATTGATCACACCAAACAACATCAAATCATGGGCGCTGCAAAAATCATAATGGGCACTGTAGAAACCATAATGGGCACTACATAATCATGGGCACTATGGAAATTATCAAGGGCGCTACAAAAATACTGAAGGGCTCTAAAACACACCCTTTCACATCAAAATATGGATAAACGTGCCCTAAACAATTTTTTTTCAAATAGTAGAAGTTTAACGGGGTACATACCACGGGTCCATAGTGCGTTGGCTGCTGATGTCATCAGATGCGCTCGAAACGGTGCTGGTGGATAGGAAGTGCCATCTTTCTCACTCCAGAGCTTAAAAATTACAATTTTTACTAGGTTAAAATGGGAAAATGACATGGAAAATGACATTTTTAACCTATTTAAAGGCAAAATTGGGGCATTTTATCATATTTTATCACAACAGGGGCATTCTAGGTCATCAATTTTTCATCTCACATCTTTCCACGTCAATTTCTTCACATCATCATTTTTGAACGATGAATCAACATCATAAAAATCATAAAAATCTAAAAATTCAAAAAAATTCCAAAAAAATCTAAAAATTCAATTTTTTTTTACAAAAATCAAAATCTTATTGATTCATCGTCTGATATACCTATCAACATTCAACAATCAACATCTGGGGAAAATTTCAAAATTCTTTGAAGCAATGTAAAACACATCACTTCAAAGAGGGGCAAAATGTATACACCTAAAAATGGTCACATCACAATAGTCTGGTAATTAATTAAATATTTTTAATATTTAATTAAATCTCTAATTCAATCTTCGTATAAATAAATCTAAATAATTTATTTATATTGTTCATTCTTTCATTTTGATTAAATAAATAAGTTTATTTAATCACTTTTCTTATCCATTTCTTAATTAATTAAATAAACATTATAATTTATTTATATTAATTATCATATATAATCTTGGCTTGAATATTTTATTCAAATAAAGATTAAATATTCTTCTATTCTAAAATTCTTCTAAAAACCATTCACAATTAAATATTCCAAATATTTAATTAATTCTTCTAAAGTCCATTCGCAATTAAATATTCCAAAATATTTAATTAAATCTTCTAATGTTCATTCACATCAAATATTTCAAAAATCTTTTAAATCCTCAAACTCACACAAAATTAAATAAATTTATTTATTTAATATTGGATTATCTCCAACAACCGTGAAACAACTTCAAAACAGAAAATTAATTTCTCTGTTTCTGAACAAGCTTGTTCCCGTGGGTTGAAGACAAACCTCCATTCTTCTCTCCAACCTCCCAACATCTTCCATCTTCCTCTCAACCTCTCCATCTCTCACCATTCAAATTTACCAGACAATCTCACAGCCATTGATCTTTGCCAGCTAGGCTCTTGCCTGTGAAAATCTATAAAAGGGACTGCCGGGTCTCTAAAAAATAGAGAAGCTTTCATACAGGAAAACTATAGTCAATCAGTCTTCCAGCATCCATAACATTCTAGAGTTTAGCATAGCATACCTCAGCATATTAGCAATCCATATCATGGCCTATCATCCTCATATCATAGTTTCAAAAGCATTCATAATCCATAGTCCCTGTGCATAATTTACAACCCCTGTGCATATCCGTATATCAACATTTCACTCCACCAGCATATAGTATAGAGAAGTATTCTTCCTTTGCATACTCGTTCTGCAGGTTGCCATTCTGAAAAGCTTTGCTTACATAATCTAGGAGCATCAGCTTCAAGCAAATCATTGGAGATAGAGGACAATGGAACGATTCTAAAGAAGCTTTGTTTGATCTCTTTTCATTTTATTCAGCTTTCTTTAGTTTAATGTTGCATTGGTGTGTTTTTATTATCTTATTTTGATACTAACATTTCCCACACACATTACCAATAATGGTGTTGTTGATGCCAAAGTTGTTATTAGCACTCCAAGGAAAAACATGCAACAACAAACATACACACAACATAATACTCATCAACCACAAATCAACACGCAACAACTCATCTATCAAAAAATACCACAAACAAATGGGTATGTGCAGGATCATGATGGGCCAAAAAGTGGCAATATGATGGGTATGTGGCTGATGACTTTTTTTTTACCCAAAATTGATGAAAGGAAAAGGGTTTTTAAAGGAGATTATCAGCTTTCCACCAATATAAATTATGCTTTACTTTGAATTTAATAACTAATTATTATTCATTTTCTATTCAAATTACGACTAAAAGTCTGATTGATTGATTGAAAAACATCTATAGCTTTCAAATGGTATCACTTTTGAATCAAAACATGCATCACATTCTATGCTTCACATACTATAGGATTAAAAAATAAAAATTGAATTTCATGAAAGTTTTCACCAAGTTAAGTTGGTTAGACATATTTTTATATTTTTAAAAGTTGTAATAAAAAATTCATAATTAATTGTTTACTTGGAAAAAATACAAAAAAATATGCATCACATCAGGACATGAGTCCTCTACTTATATCTAAAATATTATAAAAAAATATTATCATTTTATTGTGATTATGGTGGTGGGACAAACACCTACTTCTTATTTTTCCAAATTTAAGTACTATTGCATTGAAATTTCAAATTTTCACCAAATAGAATTTTTTAAAACAAACCTAGTAGTTTAGAAACTACATTCAATTTTCTACAGATTCTATTCTTACATATTTTTGAAATAATATAGATAACTTATTCAAATTTTTACGTCAAGTTGCCTAACTCTAATTTTTTAAATTTTTTTGCCACTTAAGGGCCTATTTTTTCCATGATGATCCTGCACATAGCCAAACCCATCACAAGAACAACTAAATAATCAAATAGTCAACAATGTGAATGCTCAAGGAGGACCACCCCCAAGAAACAAATATCCACCGAAATGCAAGTATACACCACTAGGGGAACCCATTGAATCCGTCATGCAACAACTAGTGCAAGCAAACCTCATCACACTCCCTGTCTATGAAAATTACCAAGAACCTCAAGTTAAATCACCCTGGTATAATGAGAAGCACCTTTGTTATTTTCATGAGATCAAGTGACACACAACAACTAGCTGCATGAGACTAAAAAATCTTATCCAGGACCTCATCGATGATAAAACTATAACCATTGACCAACCAGCAGGAAACTAAGATCTCAATATATATATGAATCCGATGTCGGATCACAACAATAGAAAAGGGAAGAATTACACCAATGTAAACCATGTTTAGGACCATGTTGTAGCGTCATTGGATGAATTTGTAATGGTCATCAACATCAAAGGTCCCAGAGCAAAGTGTGGAGTCACCACACATACCGGTAAGATCTCTATCCCAAGACCATCACCACCACCTATGGCACCACTTGCCAATCCAAAATCTAACCCTAGTAGCTACAATGTCTTAGAACAACTACAAAAGACCCCCACTCAAATCTTGATCATGGAGTTACTTAAAATATTGCATGCACATAGGGATATTCTAGAGAAATCCTTGTTTGCATCCTATGTTCCCATGGACATTGATACAAACCAATTTCAAGCTATGGTCGGATGCATCACTACGCTACATCTTCTTACATTTTCTGAGCATTACCTCTCAACATAACCATCAAATAACTGCGTGCTCCATCTTGAAGTCTTGGTCAACAAGAACAAAGTCAAAAGAGTCTTGGTGGATGGGGGTGCATGCTTAAATATTCATACCTTGTAGCTAATAAAGAATCTAGGGTTCTTAGAGGATGTCATTGAAAAAGGGAAAGGTATCACCATCAAGGCCTACGGTGATCAAGAACGGGTGTCCCAAGGCACCATCCAACTCCACATTCAAGTGGGGTCGGCCATCATGGAAATCACCTGCCAAGTACTTGACCTTGAGCTTCCACGTAATATTCTCCTAGGGCATCCATGGATCCATGGGATGCAAGCCTTTGCATCTAATTTTCACCAATGTGTAAAATTCCCATATCAAAATCAAGAAGTTACAATCCATGGCGACCCCAAACCCTTCTATTACTGCAAGAATTTGGAAGCCAAATATTAAAAAATACTCCAAGTTCCTAAAAATGACGAGGGACTGACATCTTCCTACATTGATCCATCCACTTTAGCCTCCACTTCTGAGATAAAGACACCCATCATCTAAAACATTCTGGATATCAAAGTTGTAATCAAAGACAATGGTTGTGGGGACTATAACTTGCAGAAGGGCGCATACATGTTGGGAGAGTTACCTCAATCTCCTAAGTCTCATGGAAGACCACAACCTAATGATGGTGCATCCCAAACATTCACAACATCTCCCACCACTTTCAAAAAATGGGTGGATTTGAGAAAAGAGGTCATAGATGAAGAAGATATATCAGGCCTCCTATATCAAGATAACTGACCTACACCTATTCTTCCAATGGAGGAAGACAACAAAGGTCCGCATCTAATATTTGGATGGGGCTACAACAAGAACAAAAAGCTAGGGAAAAATGACAACAGCCTATTAGAACCCCTTATTCTTGAGAAGCGTCCAAAGAGTTTTTCCCTTGGGTGTACCCCTATTAAGGTGAATATTCTTGGCAAGCGTGCTCCTATTAAGATAGTCAAAGCTTCCCATTAGTACCCGTATCACTTAGTAGTCCCTTCGAAGATCCTATCTCTAACCTACCTATGCTATTTGAGGATTCCTCTCTTTTCATGATAACCACCATTTCATTTGAGCCAAATAACCAAGTCACTGAGCTAAAACTCATTTATCCCCAACTCATTGACTATGACCAATGAGGACCACCAATATTGGATTCATTCAAAAATGATGAGGCTCTCTCAGAATTCATGGGACTAAGGGATAATCTGTCGTATGGAGATCACAAAGTAGGGTTCAACATTGAGTTGGATACACATGCATACTATGGGGAAATGATTGAATCTCTTAGTCGAAAAATTAAAAATTTAAGAGTAACGTCTCAATCCTTAATTGAAAACCACACTGTGCCACTTTGTAATCCTAAAATAGTAAAAATAAAGGATGTATCAAATGGTGAAAACCTCTTTGAGTTGCCAAAGGATGAGGGATTCAATCTTCCCCTTAGTGCTATTCGTCAAGAGAAATCGACAGTCCTAGTAGAGAAGTGCAACCCACTAAATGTAGGAACCGAAGAGGCCCCACAAATCACCTTCTATGCAGAGTCACTTTTGACTGAGGAACAAGAAAATCTGGTGACATTTCTAAAAGAAAGGAAGGTTAACTTTGCATGGACATACGTTGATATGTCAGGTCTTAATCTTGAAATGGTCATTCATCATCTAGCAATGTATCTATTGTCAAGCAGATTGCACCCGAGCTAAGGATATATTAATGCTTTTGTATAAATTTGATTGTTAAATTCTTCTTATCCTTATTACCAATGTTTCACATTCACAAAGAATACAGATATAAATTGAGCAACATTATTTTCCAAATGAAAACTTGTTGTAGCAAACATCCATTACAGTAATTTTTAGGCTTGAGATCAACAAATAGCAAAGGAATAAGAAAAAATGTCATCCCATCACAGGGAAAGCAATAGAGGTCTACAAGACAGCAGTATGGCATGAAATTGATCAAACAACCATTGTTGGCATGATGAAGAAGATATCTCATACAAGAAAAATGAGTATTCACCACAGTGCTTTAGAGCATAATGGAATACAATCAGTAGAGTGACATTAACAATACAAGTGGAGCTACAACCCATGAAGATTTAAGTATAAGTTTAATGCACAAAAATTAGGAGTGTTTGTCCTCTTGGAGAATAGGTTACCCATGTTGGGTTATTAACTCAAGTGCTAAGTGCAATCAAAGATGGTTTTGTTCAGAATAATTATGATTCACAAGTACAATGCTGCTACAAGTTAACAAAGATATTTTTCTTGCATTTTCCAGAATACCCACATAAGGGTCTCTTCATCACAGTCAAAATGCAGATCTATCACTATTTTTAGCCTACCCACATTGGTTTATGTTCAAAAGTGTAGTTTATGATTGAAATACAAAATTCTCATAAGATTTTTTAATTAAAATGCAAATTTCTCCAAAAATAATAGATACCCATATGAGGGTTTGTTTAGAAAACAAAAGAGGAGTGAAATGTCTTTCATAGGCCGAACTTATGCCACTGGAATAGAAACTCTCAGAAGAATGAATACCACAAAGTTTTTTAAAGATTTTTCCTATCAAGATACAAACTAAGTCTCTAATGGCGCCTCAAAGAATATAAGAAATACCAATAGAGAGTGGGAGTCAATATGCATAAGAAGATTACAAAAGTCGCAGCCTAAAGAATAAAAGCTTTTCCTACACAAACAAAGAATAATTTCTTTCAGAAAAACAAAAGACTCTCAATGTTTTTTGCTAATGAATAACTTACCACATAGTCCGAGCTTTTTACTGCATGAATGGCTCAAGAATCCAACCAGTTAGCTCTTGTTGATAAAAGTTCGAGCCCTTATTTCTTCAATGGCAGCCTAGAACAATTAAAGGACAACATAATAATAAGAGAAGAAAATATATTAGATATTATGCTATGTACAACCACAGCCTAAAGTTTTGGAAATGCTACGCAATATCTCCAAATTGTGACTGAAAACAACTTACCCAGTGGAAATCTTCATGTAAAATCTAGGAAACAACAAGGTATGGTGGAATTTTGAGCTCTGAATCAAGCAAATTCTCAGAAACCCTACCCAGGTCGGCGGCCAGTCTTTACAAAGTTTCTCCAAACTCAAATGCAAACATGAAATGATTTTAGGGTTCGATGGCTTTTTCCACAAGCCTAATTTAAACATTTGGTATTTTTAACTTTAATTTTATGGAGAGAATCATTTCATTTTAATCATCACTGTGGTCTTGACTTTTGAGGTCAATCGACCTAATGATGCATAAGGGGCCTGTGAGTTTTAAGCCGACTTCAAAGAAATACTTTGACTTTGAAACATTTGTGCCTATGCATGGTTTTTAAGAAAATAAAATATTCAATTAAATATTAAAAGTAATATAATTATTACTTTAATATTTAGACATGTAATAAAGGGTGAGATTATCAGTTGTCTAAATATTAAAATAATCATTTGATGATTATCTTTAACATTTAATCAAATGAATGCCTTCTCAAATCCATACAAGAATACAAGTGAAAGATAACTAGAGGACTTAATCATGCAAGTTATGGAGATTATTGGCACTTTGCTCTAGTTCTACATTAGTTCACGAAATATCTTGATCATGTGCATGGAGAGGTGGAGTTTTCTAGACACTGAAATCAATTTGCTTTAGTTTTGGGCCATTTTTATGAGGATTTTCTCTTTTGCTTGTGAGAGCATATTGTGGAGATATTTTTGACTTCAGTTCATTTTCAATGCTATTTTCATGCATTCTAGAGCCATTTCGAGTTAGTTTTCAGCTGTACACATTGTGACTGCGAGTTTGAGCCCGAGTTCACTCAGTTTTGCATGAGTTTGAGCTCTTCTTTTCCAAATGTTTATTTTTGCTCAGGATTTGCCTTGGAATTGTCATTTTCTATACTAAAATTGACTTTCAGTTTCACCTTCATGCACTTTGGAGCTGCCTCTCATTGTATATATTGGAAAAAATTTATCTGTTTCCTCTAGTTCTTGTTTTTTAGCCTTTGCATTCTGCAAAGAGAAATATCATGTAACTCAACTTTCAGTTTTAGATTAATACAATAGCAGGTTTACAAGTTCAATTGGTCTCATTTTGGAAAGTTTCCTTCGATTTCAGTGAAATCAAAAGTTTGCCTTGTCATCATGATGTTTTTATAAATGATTTGATGAAGTTTTATTGTGTTTAATATCAAAACCTTTAAAATTATTGTCTCATTTATATTTGTATGCATTCCAAATAGTGAAAATCACAGGTCTAGGGTTATGTAACAGAATAATCTATTCTTCTTTGCTGAGAAAACTTTGTTTTCCTTCAAAGGTGGTTTATTCAAGCCTTCCTTAGGATCATTTTTGTGGTCAAACTATTGAATTGACTTGTGTGGATAGTTTTTCTGAAGTTTATTGTGAATCATAGTTGCAAGTCTTTATCAATTAGGTACATCACCATCAATTTACAGTTTTACATGCATTTATTACATACTTCTATCCCTTTTCCAGCAAGTTACCAAGTTATTAATTTAAGAATCATATAGGAACCAACCTAGAATCTGGAGGTATATCTTCACCATAGGAATACCCACAGCCTGAAGATAGTTCCCATGTTTCAACAGATTGCTGAATTTAGTCATTCAATCATTCAGGTGCAATTTTTTTGACAATAGTTTTTGGCACGCCCAGTGGGACTGTAAATCATTTTTCAGAGAAAGAATTTAATAGTTTCAAGCTGTTGTTGTGGTACATACAGTAGTTCTTCATCCTTTTAGAGGTTAAAGTTTCATATACCTGGCGATTCCGTTCTCAATTTCCAGCAGATCAAGTGCAAATAGCTTATGAGAAATATTCAAACAAGAAGTTCTTCTTCATTTGAATATTTGTAGTTGTCTTCTCCAAAGAGAAGATGAAGGACAACCAAGCAAACACTCGGTAGGCCTTCGATAAATCAATCAGTTTCTCCAATTCTCAAAGTAGAACCATTAGTTTACACATCAAGAAGAAGAGGTAGATCATTAGTAAGGCAACCAGGTTCACATTCAGCTTTGCCAAATTACAGAGCATCGGTTTCACTTGTATCGATTTTACAAGTTGTGAATCTCAGAATACCAGCAGCTCTGATGGCTAGAGTACATGCTTTTGTTCCATTCAATGGGGGCAACCCATTGAATTTGGTTCAACATGATGATATACCAGTTGCAACACTCAAAAGTCTTCCCTTTTTTACTAGTGAAGATCAAACTACGCCAATAGAACATATCAGAGACATAGCTTCTCTATGTGGAGTTCATCACGTGACTCAGGAGAATGTGGCATTAAGGCTATTAGCAGCGTCATTCAAGGGAAAAGCACTTCAGTGGTTTTTTTGGCTTACCAATCAATACTGTTGTGACATGGGATGATTTAGGTGACAAGCTGAGCAAACAATTTTTTGACAAGTTCGATCATCTATCTCTAGTCGAGCAGATGATGCCTATAAAGAGAGCACCACAAGAACAGATGATGGACTTTAATTTCAGGTTTCAAAGGACCTGGAATAGAATTCCAGTAACGGTAAGGCCAACTCCTGACCACACTTTTTTGTATTACCTTAGATCTTTGAATGGTGATATTGCCTTAATGATACAGTCAGTGGGTGGGTTGACATTACCAACAGCATATGGCATCACTATTAGAGCTGAAAACAACCTTATATAGGCTAGTAAAATTGTACCAAGGCCTCTGATGCCAATATTTCCAGATATTCATCCCATGATGCCCATTAATTTACCACCTATTACCTCACTTCCAGCTGAACCAGCCTTAGGCTATCAGCCAATTGTTCAAAATGGTGCTTTTCCAGCATAATCAGATTTTCAAGAACTTAAGGGTAATCAATAAGAGATGGAAAAATTGTTGCAGACAGTCATCAATGATTTGGTGAGTCTTAAGAGGCAACAAAACCATAATTTCAAGCCTTACCAAGCGCCTTTTCAACCTAACAGACCACCTTATCAGGTAGACAATCAAGGACAACAAAGGAATTTCAATCCCAGGCCACCATACAATTAGAATCAAAATGATTCTAGCTCTTCTAAAGAACTCATACCTATTCAGAACAATTTGGCACAGGATTATGTATGGTGTTATCCCTACAATCAGCCTCAAAATTAGGCCACATGCATGAATGAAATAATTAATCAGGCCCTGATGGTACAGAGCAATTATGTTGTTGCAAAAGATATAGCCAAAGAAAATAGTGATCAATAGAGTGATCAAACACAACAAAGTGACATGGATGTGGCCATGATGAACTGGCAAGGAAACAAATTCTGTGGAGTTAATCATGCACAAGGTCAAAATCAATCAGCCACTTCTATTGTAGCAAATACAAGATCCAAGAAAAGAGCAATTGACCTGAAACAACAAGCTATTTTTGACAAACTGCATGCATAAAGTGACAAACAATAGGCTAATAAAGGTAAACAACAAGCTGTTCAACAGAAAAATCAAGTTCCAACAGCTGATAAAGAGCATTCATAGTCCTCTTTTTCACAAAATGTCTAGATTTTACCAAGAAAGAAACCTAAGACTGCTAAAGAGTAGGAGAAACAAGTTGAATCTGTTAAGGAACAACCAAGAGCTCAACCATTTCAAGCGCAGAAGGAGGTTGCTTTTTAGAAAGTGCAGCACAAGGTTAGTTCTCCAGTTTTCAATATTGTAGATCATATGAAAAAGGCAACTATCAACATTACCATGTTGGATGCATTACACCTGCTTGGACAAAAAGAAAGTTTGTAGGAGGCTCTGGCTAAGATATCAATTTCTGACGAAACAAATAAAGAACAACCAAGAGTTCTTGCAAATAGTCCAGATCATAAGAAGGAGTAGCCAACTAAAGAGGTAAAATCACCACCTTTTTATGTTAGTTTGATAATTGGTGATAATATAGTGCATAATTGCATGATAGATAGTGGATCAAGCAATTCAATTATGCCTAAACAGCTGGTAGATAAGTTAGGACTTGAGTATGAACCATTTTCAAAAGGTGTGGTTCAATTGGATGGCACAACCATTAAGTCTGTAGGAGTTATCAAAAATCCACCTCTTACATTGCATGCCTGTCTGAACTTTCAAATTCCACAAAACATATATATTATTGATCTCCCACCTTATTTTTCCATTTGCCTATCTAGAGATTTCACTACAAAATTAGGTGGTTATTTGACATCAGACTGGTCACACATGTTTTTCAGAACCAGATATGGTACTAGAGTCACAATCAAGTTAGAACCTCAGGCTAAAGACCATATCGAGCCCTATGTGCCAAATCCCATAAATGAAAACCTAGCTTTCCATGATCAGGAGGATCAATGCATGACCCTCAACCCCACTGTAACTATAGAAGGCATACCTGACATAAATTTAGATGAGTGGGAAGCCGAGAATCACGAGATTGATCCGTTCAATCTCATGGACAAAGTAGGTTTGGGCATTTATATGATTCAGGAGCCCGATGCAACTATTCCAAATCTGGTCAAGGAGGAAAAACAACAAGTACAACAGATTGATCAGCTTTGGAAGTTGTACTTTGATGGGTCTAGGAGTAAGGTAGGTGTTGGTGGAAGGGCATTTCTCATATCACTTGAAGTACATGGTTTACAATGGGCCATAAAAAGGAAAATTAGGTGCTTACAGGTGTTTGGTGATTCTCAATTAATAGCAAATCAGGTTAGAAATATGAATTTAACAAAGAATGACTTGTTGAAATTGTATAAGCATCGTGTTTGGGACTTAATTGAGGAGTTTGACACATTTAATTTGCAATCAGTACCAAGAAATCAGAATAAGCAAGCTGATAAACTTGCTGCCATAGGGTCACAGTTTGACATTCCAATTGAAATTCACAATGTGGAGGTACAACAATATGTGAAGGTAGTTGTCAGACCTTCGGTACCTGATAATAATGTAAGTTGGCAGATTTTTGACATGTAAGGAAAGAAGAGGTGTAGAAGCAACTTTCCTAACGTCAAAACCACAAGGAAGAATGCAGACAATACTTTTAATTTTCAAATTACAATCCAATTAAGACACACATGAAAGATTTACAGAAATAGAGATAGTACACAGAGACAATGAACAACAGATTTATGTGGGAAAACCCTTTTAGGAAAAAACCCACCACACCAAGCTGAATCTCTTTGTATTACAGTAACAAACAATTACATACAATGTAGAGATACAACTCTCTGGTATCAGTTCATAGTAGCTTCATTCACTGTTCAATCTCTTTCAGAAATGCTCTCTCAACAATTCGATCTTCTCATTCTCAGAATTGATCTCTTTTATCTTATCACATTCTAATTTTTGTCTTCTATTCATCCTTATCCACCATTACCCATTGTAGAAAGTTTCCATCCCATTGTAGATTTTTCCTTACATACAGTTCAGCTCCAGCATCGTAGCTGTTGCAAAAATCTAACCACCAACCATTTGAAATTCGCTTCCTTTGATTGGTCCATGAGGCTCCACATAGGATGGTCAATTTGGTCAAAGGCGTTCAACCTGTGTTGGCATGTCGGTGAGACACTAACCGTGTCTCCCCGATGCCAACACAACCAACATTTGATATTGGCGTAGGTTCCACCAGTCGGCAAGACAACATAGCGAACGCCATGAGTCATCTCGACACCACCAACATCCATTGTATTTCTATCGGCAAGAGATTTCTCATCGACAAGACTCATACCGATGCTCACAAGTCACATCGATTTCAACTTTGCCATCGACAAGACTTTTCCGTTCGCTAAGAGGTTTCGTCGAGTCTCCTCAAGTTTCACCGAAGCACCTGACAGTCGAAAAGACATTCGTCTTTCGCCAAGACTTCACTCTGAGCAAACATGTCTTACCAAGTCAGAAAGACTTTTGTCTTTTGTCAAGACCTCACATCGAGCAACCAAGTCTTACCGAGTCGGCAAGACTTATGTCTTTCACCAAGACCTCACACTGAGCGCTCATGTCTTACCGAGTCAGCAAGACATTTGACCTTCGCCAAGACCTTTCATCAAGAGAACATGTCATACCGAAGACTATTGGCAAGACTCTCCATCGGTTGCCAAGACTTCATACCGAAGTCTTTGAGTCACCGCGAAGACCCCAAGTGTATCCTTATCGGCGAGACCTTCCATTGTTGCTGGGACTTCATACTGAGCAATCAAGTCACCCTGAAGACACTAGTCGCTGTGAGTCTCCCCGAAGCCTGATAAGAACATACTGTCGGCCAAAGGTATCCATTCAACAAAAGGTCACAGTGAATGCTTCTTGTCACAATGATAGTTCATTCGAAAAGACACCAACCTTGTCTCAACGACTTGGAACATTTCAAAGGATTCAGAATAGTTAGTCGGCCAGACATCAATAATGTCACACTGAATTTTCCTTCAAGGAGTTACATGCCAGTATGGATTGAAGAAAATATTCCAACAATCTCCCACTTGACGAAGACCTTTCTAACAACTCCAGAGCATAATAAAACTACTAAAATTCATGGGCCAAGAGGCCCATCGAACTGGAACACCACCTGTATTTGTCTATGCTCATAGGCTTCATCAATGCATCTGCATCATTTTCCAGAGTATCCACTTTCTCCAAAGACACCTTCCCATCCTCCGCCATATCTCATACAAAGTGATACTGTACATCTATATGTTTCGTCCTGGCATGGAAAGTAGGATTCTTTTCCAAACATATAGCACTCTGACTGTTACAGTAAATAGTAATTTTTCCTGCATCAAAACCAATGTTAGAACACAAATGTTTTAACCAGATTGCTTCTTTATAGGCATGTGTTGCTACCATGTATTCTTCCTCTGTAGTGGAAAAACTGACTACAACCTGCCGCTTGCTCATCCAACTCACTGCACCACCATTCATCATGAAAATATATCCACTGGTGGATCTTCTGCTGTCAATGTCCCCTGCCCAATCAGAATCCACATAACCTCGAATACTGAGAGTCCTCTGTGATTCAACCAAGTTCCCATGGTAACATAAAGCATAGTCGAAGTTCCCTTCGGATATCTAAACTCTCTTCACAACATCCCAATGTGTTCTTCCAGGATTAGCCATAAGCGACTAAATACTCCCATTGCTTGGGCAATGTTTTGTATATTATAGACCATTGCGCATACATTAGATTTACTGCACTAACATACAACACAGGTCATGTCCTCCATCTTAGTAGGAGATTTTGGACAATCTCAACGATAGCTTAAGTTCCTTGTGGTGGAACAACTAGCTACTTGAATCATCATACAAAATCTCTCTAGAACAGTCTTGATATACTTACTCCGGTAAGCCAAAGTTTTATATTCTTCTTGTCCTGGTTATTTCCATTTCTAGAATATACCTAGCTGCACCAAGATCTTTCATTTCGAACTTTGTAGACAACTAAGATTTTAGATCAGAAATCATTAACTTACTATTGCCTATGAACAACATATCATCAACATAGAGAGCAATAATAAGAACTTGATCACTTTCAGCTTTGTAATATACCATGATCACATTTTGATCTTACAAATCCCAATGACAAAACAAACGTGTCAAATTTCTGGTACCACATTCTAGGAGATTGTTTTAAACCATACAGAGATTTCTTCAACTTGCAAACCAGTCTTTCTTTACCTTTTTCCACAAAGTGCTCTGGCTGGGACATATAAATTTCTTCTTCAAGATCACCATGAAGAAACGCTGTCTTCACATCCATCTGTTCAATTTCTAAGTTATATGCTGCTACAAGTGACAAAAGAAATCTAATAGATGTCAGCTTAGCTACAGGAGAAAATATTTCTCCATAATTAATTCCCTCTACTTGGGAATAACCTTTTGCAACTAGCCTCGCTTTATATTTTTCTACACTGCCATCTAGACCTATTTTCTTTTTAAATACCCATTTGTAGCCCACAGCTTTTCTGCCTTAGGAAATGGCACCAAACTCCAGGTATCATTATTTTCTGATTATGCCATCTCTTCATTCATGGCTTCCAACTAAGAGTTTGAATCAAACATTTTAAATGCCTCTTTCACAGTCCTAGGTTCATCAGTGCTAGAATTTAAAGCATAGGCACAAGTAGACTCTATCAAAGAAAACCCATACCTATCAGGTTGCTTTCTTTCACGAGTTGACCTCCTCACAGGCTGAGGCTGAGGTGGTTCTTCATCTTCTTCAGAACTTTCAGAGCTACTTGAGCTTTCCTTAGTATCAAGTACATTTTGTTTTTTCAATTCCTCTTTATCTGGTGTCGAAGGAATTTTTGCTACATCCTTTTCATTTTCTGATTTCTTCTCTGACTGCAAATCCAATGTAGAAGGTTTCAGCTCACGAAAGATAATGCTTCTGTTTTACAAAACCTTCTCAGTCTTAGGATTCCAAAGCTTGTATCCTTTTATGCCAGCACTATAGCCAATAAAAATACACTTTACAACTTTTTTTTCCAACTTAGATCTTTTTTCAAATGGCACATATGCATATGCCTCACTGCCAAAGACACAAATATGTCTCAGAGAGGGATTCTTTCCAGACCATGCTTCGAAAGGCATCTTCTCAACAAGAGCAAAGTTAGGAGAATGATTTACCAAGTAACATGTTGTATAGACTGCTTCAGCCCAGAACTTCTCCTCCAAGCCAACACTGCTTAGGATACTTCGTGCTCTTTCCATTACTGTCCTGTTGAACCTTTTAGCAACTCCATTTTGCTGTGGAGTGTAAGGTGTAGTCTTATGTTTTTTAATCCCATGATCTATACAGTACCTTTCAAATTCATCTAAACAAAACTCACGGCCATTGTTAGTCCTTAAACATTTTATTTTCCTACTAGTCTGATTTTCAACAAGGTTTTTAAATTCCTTAAACCGACTGAACACTTCTGATTTACTTCTCAGAAAATATACAAATGCTCTTCTTGAATAATGATCAATAAACGATAAATAGTATCTTGATTTAGACAAAGAAGGAACATTCACTAGACCAAACACATCATAATGAATATAATCAAGCAAACTAGAAGATTTGTGAGGACTGGAATAAAATGAAACACGGTGTTGTTTACCATATATGCAATGTTCACAAAATTCAAACTCAAGGTTACAATCTTCAAACCCTTCTACCAAGTTTTTATTTTTCAAGGTTTTTAAACCTTTCTCACCAATGTGGCCTAGCTTATGATGCCAGAGCATTATCTTTTCTGCTGGAAGTTTAACCTCCATGGAGTTTACACCATCAGGAACATTTCCCTCTTTTCCTCCATGAGTAGCTTTCTGTGACTTCGCAGAGACACTATTGCATTGAATAGCTTGTGCATCTAGCTTATAAAAGGTACCAATACGAACACTCCTTGCTAGCACCATAGAGCCTCTAGTCATCTTGCAGCCATTTCCAAAGAACATGATATGCACTCCAATATCATTTAGCTTACTTACAAAAAATAAATTACGAGCCAGATCTGGTATATGCATCACATCATTGATTCCCTTCACTCTTCCATTAGGGAATTGAATTCTAACTCTTCCACGGCCAAAAATTTCCAAAGCTGAATTACTTGCCAAATACACCTTTCCACCATCATAGTTTTCATACTTCGTGAACCAGTCTCTATGAGATGTCATGTGGAAAGATACTACAGAATCAATCAGCCAGACATCATCAGATGCCCGCGTAGCCAAGGCTGCAATGAAGGAATCTGCATCACTCTGAGAAGAATCATTGTCAGAAGATGTCTTCTTCTTCTTCTTTTTCTCCTCCTTGCAATCCTTTTGGACATGACCAAGTTGCCCACAATTCCAGCACTTCACCTTGGACTTCTTGCCAGGAGACTTTGATCTTCCTTCTGATTTTGATTTGGATTTCTTGTCCTTCTTCTTGCCTTTCTCTTTCGATTTGCCTCTAACAACCAAAGCCTCCTTTTCCATCTCAAAAGATTTTCTTCTCATATCTTCCAACAACAAAGAAGCAACAACATCTTCCATCTTGAAAGTGGATGTCATACTCCTAATAGCCATCACCATATGATCCCAAGAATTAGGCAGAGAACATAGCAACAACATGCAACGATCTTCATTTTCAATCTTCACACCAACAGATGTTAACTGTGCAATCAGCATGTTGAAAGTATTCAAGTGATCAGCAACAGATCCTCCCTCCTGCATTCTCAAAGAGTACAACTTCTTCCTCAAGAACAATTTGTTCACCAAGGACTTGCCTTGATAAATAGATGCCAGTCTTTTCCTTAAGGAAGATGTAGTCTTTTCTTGATGAACGTTCAGAAGAACAGAGTCTGCCAAACAAAGCCTTATTAGTCCCCTAGAATTTCTATCTACAAGGTCCCAATCCTCTTGCTTCATGCCTTGAGGCATCGTTCCAGACACAGCAAGCCATAGATCACGATCCACTAAGAAATCTTCCATTTTGAGTTTCCACAACTCAAAAGTGCTACCATTGAATTTCTCTATTTCCATCTTTCTAGATGTGCTCGCCATCTTAATCTATAATTAAATTATTAGACCTCTACCAAACTCCCACTGAAAAAGAATTGACACAAAAAACCCAACCCACTCACAAGGATAACACAACTGGCAGGCTCTGATACCACTTATAAGGAAAGCAGAGGTGCGGAAGCAACTTTCCTAACGTCAAAACCATAGGGAAGAATGCAGACAGTACTTTTAATTTTCAAATTACAATCCAATTAAGACACACATGAAAGATTTATAGAAACAGAGATAGTACACAAAGACAATGAACAACAGATTTACGTGGGAAAACCCTTTCAGGAAAAAAACCACCACACCAAGCTGAATCTCTTTGTATTACAGTAACAAACAATTACATACAATGCAGAGATACAACTCTCTGGTATCAGTTCATAGTAGCTTCATTCACTGTTCAATCTCTTTTAGAAATGCTCTCTCAAGAATCCGATCTTTTCATTCTCAGAATTGATCTCTTTTATCTTATCACATTTTGATTTTTGTCTTCTATTCATCCTTATCCGCCATTACCCATCGTAGAAAGTTTCCATCCCATTGCAGATTTTTCCTTGCATACAGTTCAGCTCCAGCATCGTAGCTATTGCAAAAATCTAACCACCAACCATTTGAAATTCGCTTCCTCTAATTAGTCCACGAGGCTCCACATAGGATGGTCAATTTGGTCAAAGGTGTTCAACCTGTGTTGGCATGTCAGTGAGACACTAACTGTGTCTCCCCGATGCCAACACATCCAACATTCGATATCGGTGTAGGTTCCACCAGTCGGTAAGATGACATAGTGAACGCCATGAGTCATCCCGACACCACCAACATCCATCGTATTTCTATCGGCAAGAGATTTCTCATCAGAAAGACTCATACCGATGCTCACAAGTCACATCGATTTCAATATTTCCATCAGAAGGACTTTTCCATTCGCCAAGAGGTTTCATCGAGTCTCCTTAAGTTTGACCGAAGCACCTGACAGTTGGCAAGACATTCGTCTTTCGCCAAGACTTCACTCCAAGCAAACATGTCTTACCGAGTTGGCAAGACTTTTGTCTTTCGCCGAGACCTCACATCGGGCAACCAAGTCTTACCAAGTCGACAACACTTCTGTCTTTCACCGAGACCTCACACCGAGCACTCATGTCTTACCGAGTTGGCAAGACATTTGATCTTCACCAAGACCTTTCACCAAGCGAACATGTCATACCGAACACTATCGACGAGACTCTCCATTGGTTGCCAAGACTTCATACTGAAGTCTTTGAGTCACCGCGAAGACCCCAAGTGTATCCCCGTCAGCGAGACCTTCCATTGTCGCTGGGACTTCATACTAAGCGATCAAGTCACCTCAAAGACACTAGTCGCTGTGAGTCTCCCCGAAGCCTGATAAGAACATATTGTCGGCCAAAGGTCTCCATTCGACAAAAGTTCACAGCGATAGTTCATTCGGAAAGACACCAACCTTGTCTCAATGACTTGGAACATTTCAAAGGATTCAGAACAGTTAGTCAGCCAGACATCAATAATGTCACACCGACTTTTCCTTCAAGGAGTTACATGTTAGTATGGATTGAGGCAAATATTCCAACATGACAGTGATGAACAAATAATTCACTTTATGATGGAGGAAGCAAAATTTTTTGCTGGAAACCAACGAAAAATTTGATCAACAATATGGTGATCAGATCATGCAATTAAAGTCTAATAATCTACCAAAGGGTTTGGTAACCCTTGAATCCATCTTCAACACTGATGATCAGGGTAGAAGAGATAAATCAAGCATCACAGTGAAGCCGGAGCATTATGAATCAATAGAAATATTCAAGAACAAGCTCTTTAAGCTTGGTAAACTCTGTAAAAAGGAAGAACAACAAGCCTTTATGTTGCTTTTCCAAGATTTCAGTGACATATTCGCTTGGGAATATGGAGATTTGAAGTGTTTTAACCCTAAGTTAGCTCAACATACAATTGAGCTCGAACCCAACGCAAAGTCGGTAAGACAGAAGCAAAGGCCCTTGAATATAAAGTTAGAACATCTGATGAAAACACAATTGAACAAGTTGATCGAAGGTAGTATAATATTTCTGATCAAGCACACTTCTTGGGTATCAAACTTGGTGCCTGTTAGAAAGAAGAGTGGAGAGATAAGGTTGTTCATTGATTTCCGTGATCTAAACAAAGCTTCACTCAAAGATCACTATCCGCTTCCTTCAATGGAGCAAATATTGCAAGTTGTTTCAAGATCAGAAAAGTTCTCATTGCTGGATGGATATTCAGGTTATAACCATATCTTGGTTAAAGAAGAAGACCAGTACAAGACAACCTTTACCACCAAATGGGGTACTATGGCTTATAGAAAGATGCCATTTGGATTGTCAAATGTGAGAGCCACCTTTCAGAGAGAAATGGATATGGCTCTCCAAGGTTTGATAAACAAGTTTTTTCTTGTTTACCTAGATGATATCATTGTTTACTCATGAAATGGTGATGATCACTTTGTGCATCTTAGATAGATTTTTGAAAGATGTAGAGAGTATGGAATTTCTTTAAATCCAAAGAAAAGCATTTTTTCCATTCATGAAGGTAAAATTTTGGGTTATATTGTTTCTAAAGATGGCATTTCTATAGATCTAGAGAGGATTGCAGCCATGTTGGCTTTACGGTTGCCCGCTCATAAGAAGGGTTTACAAAGTTTTTTGGGTAGAATAAACTTCGTGAGGAGATTTATTCCCAATGTTGCAGCATTGCTGCAACCTCTCACAGCCATGCTAAAGAAGAATATGCAATTCAACTAGACAAAAGAAGGGAAGAACAATTTTGAGTAGATTAAAGAGGCACTTGTAACAAAACCTATTCTTATTAATCCAGATTTTGATAAGGATTTTATACTGTACGCATTTGGGGGAGTGGATACCATCTCCGTAATGCTTTATCAGCAAAATAATGAATGTATGGAGCAACCTATAACTTTCTCTAGTTAGGTTTTACATGATTATGAAACCAGATATTCATTCGTTGAGAAGCATGTACTTGCTGTAGTGAGAAGTCTCAAAAAGTTTAGACATATGCTACCTAATAATAAGATACATCTGTTGGTAGGTCACCCAACAGTCAAAGAGTTTCTACTGAATAAGAACATTAACGACAAGAGAGCAGACTGGATAACCAAAGTCATGGAGTATTACATCAACATAAAGGTTACCAAGCTTGTTAGAGGCAAAGGCCTATGCAAACAACTTGTAGAAAATGAAGAAAACAACAGTGAAGAAGTTGCTACAGTCCTTAATAATGAAGAAGGACCTACTGTTACAACCCTTTCATCTGATTGGATCAATCAAATGATTCATTACTTGCATACTGGAGATTGTACAGAAGGTATGGACCGATCGAAATGAAGGTATTATAGATTACAAGCAATTCCATATGCAGAAATAGATGGTGTTTTGTATAAAAAAGATTTCATTGGCATATTCCTCAGATGTGTTTACCCAAATCAAACTGAAAGAATTCTCAAGGAATTCCATGATGGACCTACTGGAGGTCACTTTGCACCACGTACTACAGCTCTAAAAATAATGAGAGTTGGACATTATTGGCCAGATTTGTTCAAAGATGCTCATGCTTATGTGAGAAAGTGCAGTAAATGTTCATTATTTGTAGGAAAATAGAAGTTAGCAGCCCTATCTCTAAATCCAATTTAGGTTGAACAACCTTTCGGAAAGTGGGGACTTGACTTCATCGATCCAATTAACCTACCCTCAAGTGTTGGGCACAAATGGATTTTGACTTCCACAGACTACTTTACGAAGTGGACTGAAGCAATCGCATTAAGAGATGCAAATGAAACATCAGTTTTAAACTTTTATCAGGACATAGTTTCCAAGTTTGGTACACTTGATTCAATTATTTCTGATAATTCTTTAGCCTTTGTTGTTTTGAGAGTTTTAGATTGGTTAGTAAAACATAATATTTATCTCAATGCTTCATCCAATTATTACCCCCAGGGTAATGGACAGGCCGAATCAACGAATAAGAATCTGATTAAAATCATAAAGAATACTATTGAAGATAATCATAGGTCATGGCATGACAAACTCAAGTTAGCCCTGTGGGATGATAGAGTTACACCAAAATGATCAACAAGATTTTCACCATATGTTTTGGTTTATGGTAAAGAAGTCAAATTACCTATTTCAATTGAATTGCCAACTTTGAGTTATATAAAAGAACTTGAGTTACTTGAGGAGCAGTCGATGCAAGTCAGGCTTGCTCAATTAGCAGAGTTGGAAGAAACCAGAAAGGAAGCTTACAAGAAGCTTCAAATTCATCATTCTCAAATGAAGAGGACATTCAATAAGAAAACAATAGCAAGGATCTTCAATGAAGGTGATTTAGTATTCAAGTGGGATGAATTAAAGAGCAGACTGAACAAACATACAAAGTTTGACGCCATGTGGGATGGCCCGTACATTATTATAGAAAAGAAGGAACATAATGCATTTCAGCTTTCAAAGCTGGATGGTGAAGTATTGCCAATCCCTGCCAATGGGATTCACTTGAAACAATGCTACTAAGCATCAAGCTTTCAATTGTACATAGTAGACTAGTTTTTAGTTTCAGTTATGCTTTCAATAAGTGCCCCATGGCACGTTTCATTTCAGTTTTGTTGTGCTTTCAATAAAGTGTGGTTGCTACACATGTTTTTCAAACTCTGTCTTCAATAGAGTTGCAGTAGTTTCTTTTAGTTTGTGTGGTTTGCAGCTGAGTTACAATTTTCTGAGTCAAAACAGAGCAAAAATGGACTCCATGCCTAATGGATAAGCTATATACTGGTCTATGGTGTTTAGCAGGAAAACACTTCTCAGAGGTCGCCAATTTGTTACCTATTTTTCACTACAAGCTCAAACATGTAGAGTTGAATTGAATTCATCATTGAAAGGTACAAAACATTTCAAATTTTTCTGCTAAAGTATTCATTATCCATCATAAAAAAATAGATTACATTTGATTTTCAGTTTTATTATGCAATTATTTGTAATAGAAAATTGGACATTTGCATAATAAATGTTGTTTTATTCATATTTGTAAAAACTGAAATCCCACACAAGCCGCAAGAGTAGCTGAATTTGATTTTCTTAATCAAATAATGAATACAAAGAAGGATCTAATGCTACACTACTGGAGATAATGCAAACATGAAGGAGGGGAGAAATTCATCATTGCTTGTGTTGATGAATCATTTTTACTCGATGTCTTCAGCTGTCGTGTCTCCAAGCTACAACAATTTTGATTCCATGCTCCATGTATCTGCAAGATTGTAAAAGGATGGTGTTAGAGAAATGATAAATTACATCCTACTTCATGCCTACACTACTGACAAGAATGTAATATATATCCAGTCAGGCATTCACCAGATGATTGAATTATAAAGGCTGACAATCAAGGAACACAAAGTTCAATAGAAGCTTTCAACTTCAATTATTTTTGCTAACTTGTTTGCTTAAATGTGCAGGAATAGGTTCATTATGTTCGTGATCATTTTTGTCAAATATGTGGGAGAAAATGGGCTCCACAAGGGTTGAGCCTGACATATTAGGAAAACATCCTCTCATTCAACATTCATACATGAGAGTCATCAAACAATCATATTTCAATTACAATCATCAAGTTGGACTGTTGTAATAAGAGAAATTCACAAGAGCAACCTTTGATTCATTATGACAAAGACAGATTGAGTGAATCATTCTTTTGCTCATAATTCAAAAGGAACAACAATACATAGAATCATAGTGAGCAATAAGTAATACTATTGAAGGATTATAATAGAGCAACAAGGTTAATGTATTTAATCATTTATCAAAGGGAAAAAATGAGCATCATGATGGTTGAGAATGACCAAGATAACATGGCTAAAATCCATATTCAAAGTTCAACACAGTCATAGTATAGTCGTGCATAAGAACAAATTTTATGAATCAAGTATTGTGCTATAGTATAGTCATGCATAAGAGAGATCTCAAACAAGAAAGGTGCAGTCATGTTATCATATCTTGTGCCAATGAAATATCAAAAGTTGCAGTCACATAATGATAGGACATTCATGCTAAGTGACAATGATTTCATCAATGATGAGTGTAGTCAAGGCTACCCATAGTCATATAGCTACAATAGTGAGTGAAGATGTAAAGTAGATGAAGAAGTTTCAATTTATACAAACCACTGGTGGAGTTTCCATGATACTTGAAGAATTAAGATTAAAATAAATTTTGCAGTCATCATGATCTTAGCATCAAAACAATGATGATTAGTAGTGGTACATGGGTTTCTCAAACAAACAGATTACACCATAGGCTAAGGATATATTAATGCGTTTGTATAAATTTGATTGCTGAATTCTTCTTATCCTTATTACCAATGTTTCACATTTACAAAGAATACATATATAAATAGAGCAACATTATTTTCCAAATGCAAACTTGCTGTAGCAAACGTCCATTACAATAATTTTTAGGCTTGAGATCAACAAATAGCAAAGGAATAAGCAAAAATGTCATCCCATCACAGGGAAAGCAATAGAGGTCTACACGACAATAGTATGGCATGAAATTGATCAAACAACCATTGTTGGCATGATGAAGAAAATATCTCATGCAAGAACAATGAGTATTCACCACAGTGCTTTAGAGCATAATGGAATACAATTAGTAGAGTGACATTAACAATACAAGTGAAGCTACAACCCATGAAGATTTAAGTATAAGTTTAATGCACAGAAATTAGGAGTGTTTGTCCTCTTGGAGAATAGGTTACCCATGTTGGGTTATTAACTCAAGTGCTAAGTGCAATCAAAGATGGTTTTGTTCAGAATAATTATGATTCAAAAATACAATGCTGCTATAGGTTAACAGAGAGATTTTTCTTGCATTTTCCAAAATACCCACATAAGGGTCTCTTCATCGAAGTCAAAATGCAGATTTATCACTATTTTCAGCCTACCCACATTGGTTTCTATTCAAAAGTGTAGTTTATGATTGAAATACAAAATGCTCATAAGGGTTTTTAATTAAAATGCAAATTTCTCCAAAAATAATAGATACCCATATGAGGGTTTGTTTAGAAAACAAAAGAGGAGTGAAATGTCTTTCATAGGCCGAACTTATGCCATTGGAATAGAAACTCTCAGAAGAATGAATACCATGAAGTTTCTTTCATATTTCTCCTATCAAGATACAAACTAAGTCTCCAATGGTGCCTCAAAGAATATAAGAAATACCAACAGAGAGTGGGAGCCAATATGCATTAGAAGATTGCAAAAGCCACGACCTGAAGAATAAAAGCTTTTTCTACACAAATAGAGAATCATTTCTTTCAGACAAACAAAAGAGTCCCAGTGTTTTCTGCTAATGAATAACTTACCACATAGTCTGAGCTTTTTACTGCATGAATGGCTCAAGAATCTAGCCAGTTAGCTCTTGTCGATACCAGTTCGATCCGTTATTTCTTCAATGGCAGCCTAGAACAATTGAAGGACAACAAAATAATAAGAGAAGAAAATATATTAGATATTATGCTACAGCCATAGCCTAAAGTTTCAGAAATGCTACACAATATCTCCAAATTGTGACTGAAAACAACTTACCTAGTGGAAATCTTCATGGGAAATCCATAAAACAGCAAGGTATGGTGGAATTTTGAGCTCCGAATCAAGCAAATTCTCAAAAACCCTACCCATGTCAGCGGAAAGTCTTCACGAAGTTTCTCCAAACTCAAATGCAAACATGAAATGATTTTAGGGTTCGATGGCTTTTTCCACAAGCCTAATTCAAACATTTGGTATTTTTAACTTTAATTTTATGGAGAAAATCATTTCATTTTAATCATCACCGTGGTATTGACTTTTGAGGTCAATCGACCTAATGATGCATAAGGGGCCCGTGAGTTTTAAGCCGACTTCAAAGTAATACTTTGACTTTGAAACATTTGTGCCTATGCATGGTTTTTAAGAAAATAAAATATTCAATTAAATATTAAAAGTAATATAATTATTACTTTAATATTTAAACATGTAATAAAGGGTGAGATTATCAGTTGTCTAAATATTAAAATAATCATTTGATGATTATCTTTAACATTTAATCAAATGAATGCCTTCTCAAATCCATGGAAGAATACAAGTGAAAGCTAACTAGAGGACTTAATCATGCAAGTTATGGAGATTATTGGCACTTTGCTCCAGTTCTACATCAGTTCACGAAATATCTTGATCATGCACATGGAGAGGTGGAGTTTTCTAGACACTGAAATCAGTTTGCTTCAGTTTTGGGCCATTTTTACGAGGATTTTCTTTTTTGCTTGTGAGAGCATATTGTGGAGATATTTTTGACTTTAGTTCATTTTCGGTGCTATTTTCATGCATTCTGGAGCCAATTTGAGTTAATTTTTAGTTGTACACATTGTGACTGCGAGTTTGAGCTCGAGTTCACTCATTTTTGCATGAGTTTGAGCTCTTCTTTTCTAGATGTTTATTTTTGCTCTTGATTTTCCTTGGAATTGTCATTTTCTATACTGAAATTGACTTTCAGTTTCACCTTCATGCACTTTGGAGCTCCCTCTCATTGTATATATTGGAAAAAGTTTATCTTTTTCCTCTAGTTCTTGTTTTTCAGCCTTTTCATTCTTCAAAGAGAAATATCATGTAACTCAACTTTCAATTTTAGATTAATACAATAGCAGGTTTACAAGTTCAATTGGTCTCATTTTGGAAAGTTTCCTTCGATTTCAATGAAATAAAAAGTTTTCTGTGTCATCATGATGTTTTTATAAATGATTTGATGAAGTTTTACTATGTTTAATATCAGAACCTTTAAAATTATTGTCTCATTTATATTTGTACACATTCAAAATAGTGAAAATCATAGGTCTAGGGTTGTGTAACAGAATAATCTATTCTTCTTTGTTCATAAAACTTTGTTTTCCTTCAAAGGTGGTTTATTCAAGTCTTCCTTAGGATCATTTTTGTGGTCAAACTATCGAATTGACTTGTGTGGATAGTTTTTCTGAAGTTTATTGTGAATCATAGTTGCAAGTCTTTATCAATTAGGTACATCACCATCAATTTACAGTTTTATGTGCATTCATTACATACTTCTATCCCTTTTCCAACAAGTTACCAAGTTATTAATTTAAGAATCATATAGGAACCAACCTAGAATCTGGAGGTTTATCTTCTCCATAGGAATACCCACAGCTTGAAGATAGTTCCCATGTTTCAACAGATTGCTGAATTTACTAATTCAATTATTTAGGTGCAATCTATTTGACAACAGTATCCTAGGGAAAAACCTATGAGACAAAAATTGAGAAAGATGCACCCAAAAATCATTTTAATGGTCAAACTTGAGCTACAAAAACTTCTTGTTGCAAGATTCATCCAACCCATCAATTATCTAGAATTGGTTTTTAACCTTGTCCTAATTTCCAAACCCATTGGGTGCATCAAAATCTACACCAACTTGAAAACCTAAATAAAGCATGTCTTAAGGATGTTTTGCCCCTCCCCAACGTAGATATGATTATAGATTTGACAGTGGGGCATGAAATTCTATCATTAATGGACATATTTTCAAGATACAACCAAATCATTATTGCAAAGGATGATCATCGTAAAATAACCTTCACATGTCCATTGGGCACCTATTGTCTGAATATGATGCCCTTCAGGCTAAAGAATGTGAGAGCTACATATCAAAGGGATATGACTTTGATCTTTCATGACATAATCCACAAAACTGTAGAGGACTATGTGGATGACATATTAGCCAAATCAAGGAAATGTCAAGACCATATATCAACATTGGGCCCAATTTTGACAGACCAAAAGAGTATAAGGTATGGCTTAATCCCAAGAAGTGTGTCTTTGGCGTAACTTTAGGAAAGCTCTTGGGATATATTGTATCAATGAGACGAATTGAGATAGATCCTGATAAATTCCAAGCAATCCTTGACATGGAAGCACCACAAACACTGAAATAACTGATGGGTTTACAAGGAAGGCTTCAATTATTCAAAAGATTCATAACACAGTTAGTTGATAAGACCATCCCATATTCTCATCTACTTCACAAGGGGATAGCATACAAGTGGGATGAGAAGTGTGATAAGGCATTCAACTTGATCAAGGAATATCTATTAACACCACCCATCCTCATTCCACCAATCCCGCATAAACCATTAATCCTCTACATTTTAGCTACAACAACAACTCTTGGTGCTCTTTTGGCTTAGCATGATCAAACATGGAAAGAGAGGGCCATTTATGACATCAGTAGAACCTTAGTGGGACATGATCTCAACTACACTTTCATTCAGAAGGTGTGTATTGTAGTAGTGTTTTCCTCATAGAAATTCAGGCACTACATGCTTGATCATCATATTAAGCTCATTGCCAAGATAGATCCCGTAAAATATCTACTTTCTAAGGCAATGCTCACAAGATGGATGGCCAAGTGGGTGATGATCTTGACAGAATATGAAATTGAGTATGTGAAATAGAAATCCATCAAAGGACAAGTAATTTCAAATCAATTGGTCAAAGCTCCCATATATGTTGAGAACCCACTAGTATCAGAGTTTCCAGATATGTCAATATTCCTCTTGAATTCATCAAACCATTGGAAAGTGTACCTTGATGGTTCCTACATGCAACATGGGTCAGGAGTGGATATACTTTTCATCACCCCATAAGGGTATTGTATCCCAAATTCATACATATTGTCCTTCCCTTGCACCAATAATATAGTAGAATATGAAGCTCTTGTCATAGGACTTCAAATAGCAGTACAATGACAAATCATGGCATTGAAGGTCTATGGGGATTCACAGTTGGTTATCAATCAAGTCAATGATGAATATCAAACTAAGGATTCCAAACTCACCCCATACAAAAAGCCGATAGAGGATCTCAAGGAGTTCTTCATCAACATAACATTTGAGCAGATACCAAGAGTAAACAAAAAATAAATGGATGCTATGGCTACAATTGGATCATTGCTAGTTATCCCAAGGAACGTCCATAAACATAAATTTCTTGTAGAGTAGCTTCTTGTTCTAGCTTTCAAGGTACTATAATATGAGTTCGTGTGCAAAATTGTTGGTCCCAGTGACCCTTGGTACCATGATATATTCACCTACTTAAAAATAGGAGTCCTCTCCACCGACATCACCCTGAATCTCTAGAAAAATTTCATTAAAAATTCATCCTTCTTTGTCATTTTAGGCAACACCCTTTATCGTAAGAATCTCGAGGAGACCCTATTATGATGCCTTAACCTTGAGGAAGCTTTGACTACCTTAATAGAGGTACACAATGGCATTTGCAGTTCGCACTCTGGTGGTATGACCTTGGCCAAGAAACTACTGAGGATGGGGTACTACTGGCCTACTATGGAGAAAGAAGCTCATGACTATGTCAGGAAATGTATGCAATGCCAACACCATGGGGACCTCATCCATACACCAGCTCAAGATCTCCTTCCAATCATAACACCTTGGCCCTTTTCACAGTGGGGGCTCGATCTCATAGGGAAAATAACACCTACCTCATCCAATGGCCACAAGTTCATCATTACTGCCACATAGTACTTCATAAAGTGGGTAGAGGCCATCCCTATGACCTACATCACAAGAAAGAAAATCTCTAAATTCATCCTGAATTACCTCATCTGTTGTTATGATGTTCCCTAAGCCCTTATCTCAAACAATGGGACACCTTTCAAAAATCTAGATGTCCATGAGCTATGCCAAATATATAACATCCAACATCGGTTCTCCACCCCTTACTGCCACAGGGAAATGGTCAAGCTAAGGCCACAAATAAAACCATTTTGAAGGTCCTAGAGAAAATAGTCAATGAAGTCGGTTGTGACTGGCATCTACAATTAAACCTTGCTCTATGGGCCTACCAAACCAACATCCACACAACTATAGGTGCAACCCCTTTCTCCTTGGTCTATGGATTAGAATCCATCCTACCTATTGAGGTTGAGATCCCATCCTTAAGAATATCCTTGTAGAACCTTATTATTGATGAAAAATACATGGTGTCACAGTTGAACAAGTTGGAGTTGTTGGAAAAATGTCACCTAGATGCTTTGAATCACCTACAAGTTTATCAAAACCTTCTAAAGAGGAGCTATAACAAAAATATCAAAATTTGGTCCTTCTAGGTAGGAGAGCTTGTGCTAAAGGAAAATCAAAAGAATGTGCCAAATCCAAACAACAAAGGTAAGTTTGAACCTAATTGGTTCGGACCCTTTACTATCACAGTGAGTTACAAATCAGGAGCATATCATTTTTCCACACAAGAAGGTGAGCCTTTGTAGGAGCCCATCAATAGCTCCCATTTGAAAAAGTTGTATACCTAAGCTTGTAGGTATAAATTCAAAAATACAAAAAAAAATGATAAAATCCAAAAAAATCAGAAAAAAGGATTGAAAATAGTAAAGAAAAAAATCGTCCTCTAGTGAAAACCACTTTGATGGAGCTTTGGGCAAGTACCTGTGTGAAAACCTAGCAATTAGGCACCTTGTGTAAATAAGCACTTCCCATCCACCATCAATTCATTGGCTTGTTCTGCATTTCCTTCCATTACATTCCGTCGCTTTCCATCACATTCACCCTTCCATCAGCCAACTGCATTCGCATCATAGCTTGATCTAGTGTAAGTATCATGCTCCCTTTTAGTACTACTTGGAAAATTCCTAAGGTTGGTTTGTCTTGCCTAGATCAAGGTAGTATGTCACATCATGTTGGGGGCATGTAATGCCCGCCGTGCAAACCCCAGAGAACACACACAATGTAAATAATTTTTTTTTTTTAAAACAATTAAATTAAACATGTACTAACATATAATCATAATCACATAACACATTACATAACATTAACACACTTAGTTCTCTGGGGCACACGAGATTACATCGCAACAACTAAACAGAAATAAAGATAAAGATTATAACATAACCATTAACTTAATAGTAATCATAAACAATGTTACATCCCATAACCATGATACGAGTATAGTAACCATCGCGTAATTACATCCATGATAAATCTCTTAAAAGAGATACAAATGATCCTAACTATTACATAATTGTTATAATATTACATTACAATCTCTTGATAAATGAATTACATTGAACTTCCCAACATGGGGATTGATACAAGAATAATGAAATATGAAGTACAACTGATCACTGGTACAACTCCACTGCGGAATGCTGAGAATACAAGACGCTGATGGAGAACCCAACGGGTGTGGAGCACGTTCCACCCAACCATGTGAATTACAAGTAACTCACCCCCCGTGCTCAGAGGTGACAAGGAAGTGAACCCGACCATGAATGTCAAACCGACTCAACAACAACATAGAACAACGAGTACAACTCAAGGCATACAATGAACAACCATCAACGTTCACAAATCACATAACAAGATAATACTACTAAACTCATCACAATTAAACAAGTATCACCCAAATGTACAAGTGACTAAATAGTAACCATAACCCAAATTTGCGAGAATCCAAAACAACACAATGAATACAAAATTCAGATGAACCGCAACCACATCTAAAATACATTTCCAAATAAATCTGAAACAATTAAAAGAACATGATCCTACATAAATCTAGAACAACCATTCAAAACACAATTCCAAAGGCAACAAGAAACGAGTCAAACGGGTGTCAAATGGGGAGGATCATCGCATAACTCTCATGGGATCCCCTGGCACTTCCTCCAACCGAGGCGCCGGCACCCAACTATGGATTCCCCAGCCCTAAGATTAGAAACAACAAAGAGGTTACAATATCCAGAAGCAACTACAAGCAAAGCACAAGGGTGTCAAATGGAGAGGGCCATCACATAGCTTTCATGGGATCCCCTGGCACTTCCTCCTACGGAGGCGCCGACACCCAGCTATGGATTCCCTAACCCTCGAAAATAACATAAATATAACCATATCCAGAGGCGACAAGAAACAAGAACAAGGATGTCTAGTGGAGAGTGTCATCGCATAGCTCTCATGGGATCCCCTGGCCCTTCCTCCTAACTGAGGCGCCGACACCCATCTATGGATCCCCTGGCCCTTCCTCCTAACTGAGGCGCCGGCACCATAGGGTAGCTAATGCGGAGCTGATAGTCTCTCATGAAGACGAGACTACGACCTTTCCGACCACGGCCTACTCAGTCTATCACTAGTCTACGGTAGCCCTAGTGCATAGATGAGGAATCCAGTTTTAATTATCTTGTATGTTTTACTACCCATCCCCCTAAATTCTATTTTTAGGTTATCACTTGTTTAACTACTCTTACGTGGGTTCCCCTGGCACTTCCTCCAACTGAGGCGCCGACACCCACGAAGAGCCACTCTCCCTATGACTCCTAACATATCTCAAAACTAGGCAAGGGTTGTACTATTACGAATAACATATATAACTCAAAACATAAACAAGCGAGGCTAATCCATCTCGCAATAGCTCATAATCAAAATGCCAATACCCATGTACAACCCTTCCAAAAGTAATAATAATAAATTTCCAATTCCAAGAGTACAACCACACGGAATAACATTCACAGATTAAAAGACATGCCTCTGGAACTAGGGTTCTCAATAAACAACAACTAACTCTCAAATACACAATGTAAGCACACCGCAACTAGAATAAAGGAACGCCAAAATCAAATGCACAAGAAAGACCGACATTCCCTAAGGTTTCACAATTTAACAACAAATTTCCCACATCTAATATACTAACCAATAATCACTAAAGAAAAGGGCTCAAAACTAACTTGATAAGATTGCAACATAAAAATTAAATCAATCCCAATAAACCAATAAATCAATTTTTATTATAACACTAAATTAACCTTTCAAAATTAAAACACAGAATTCACATTTTAAACTATTAAATAAAATAATTACAATTTCACTTTAAATAAAATAAATTCTAGACTTGCAAAGTATCTCGAGTTATAAACACAATTTATTATATATATATATATAATATATATTTATATTTACATTTGTATATAAAAATAAAATATATGTCAATTGCCATTCTTCTTCCATATTATTCTCAAATTTTACAAATAAACAAAAATGTATATAATTATACTCAAATTATCGATATACAATAAATATATATATATATAACCAATATATAAGAATTTATTAATAAATTTATAACAAAACAAATATTTTAAAAAAACATATTAATAAAAATATACATGATTAAACAAAAGCCGAAATTTAATTAATAATAATAAAAAAAATTTACAACAAACAAAAAAACAAAACAGTCCCATCCCGGGACACCGGCGCCAGTCCTACGGACTGCGCGCGACAGTCCGCGGCCTGGCGCAGGGCAGGGGAGGGGGTACGGCCCTGTGCCGACCCTCTCCTCCCCCATACACTTAAAAAAATATTTATTTTTTTTTTATAAAATTTTATTTATAATTTTAGTTTCATTTAATTTATTTTTATAAAATAAAATCTCGTCCTATAACAGGTACGGGCGCAGAAGAAATTCGATTATAATCTACTTTTCAAATCAAACCAATTTTCAACTATCTTAAACGCACAGTTTTTATTTTATTTTAATTTATTTAAGATAAATAATATATATATGTATATATATATAAGATATATATGTAATATATATATATATGCATATTAAATACAGAGAAACACTTTTTCTGTGTAAACACAGAAAATCATATATTTAAGGTAAAAGAATATATATATGATTATAGAATATTTCAAATCCATTAACATAAAAGAATTGGCCTTTTTTCCATAGTAAGAATAAAGAGAGATTGGGCATATCCAAATGGAAATCGACATAACTTCTTTCTGTTTGTTTGCAACAGAAATAATTTTAAATTTCGAAAGGAATTTTCTTTCAAAGAGTGCCTATTTGTTTATTTATTGTCTTTTCTCAGAGAAATCATTTTTATCTAATTCTCACAAAGATTTTCTCTTTTTTTTTTTTTAAATAAAAATAAAAATAAAGATTGATTCAAAACACTTTTCTATTCTTTTTGATACAAAAACTGAAAAGAAGTAAGGGGAACCTGGATTCCTGTGTTGTTGCCTGTTGCTGAAGCTTGCTTACTTCCCGTTGGCCTCTCCGAACAGCTTCTCGTTCCTGCTTCCAAATCTCTTATGCAGACTTTCGCCCTCGAACTCAAATCTGATTCCTTATTCAGAAACCTCTCAAAAACCATTACCAAAAACAGATGAAAACCTTTTTTTCTAAAATTTCAGAAATACCCAGCCCATCCTTTCCACAACCCCCGTCCACAATACCTATCTGCGTGTAAAAAACTTCCAAAAATTCTTAATTTCCTAAAAGATAATATTCCTCTCACAAATCTCAACAAAAATCCGAAAAAAAAATAAAAAAATAAAAATATAAAAATCATTCTTTAAAAGCTAACTTTTTAATTAGATCTGAATTCCTATTCGTTTGCACAACTTTTCTTTCTTTTATTTGCTTTATTTGTTTTATTTGTTTTAATTTCTATTTTTACCACTTTCTTGCACAACACATTTTCTATTTAATTAAATAAATTATTCTAATAATTATCCCCACCTGATAATTAATTAAAATAATTAAAATACCTTTATAATTAATTATCATTTAATCAAAACACATGACTTAAAAAAAATTAAATAAAACATTTAAATATTTTCATACAAATAAATCAGCATTAAAATAAACAATTATTATCCACATTCAATTAACTAAATCACAACCTATTAAATACTCACATTAATAAAATACGACATACCACATAACGCAAAACACAAATGACAACAATTACACAAAGTAAACAATACCAAACAACGAGACGACCTGACGTCATGGGACGGGAGGACTTCATCATCACCTCTGTATCAACATTTAACTGTTGGGTTATTGGTGCTCGCCCTGTCCTGCCGAAGCAGGTGGAATCGAGACTTTTACCTGCAAATCCTGCATACAAACAAAGTTGTGTACATGTGCATACATATATATATAATCATCAAAGCATTAAATTGAAGTACTGAATTGTGAGTAGGAATCGCAACATAGCAGGGCACTCGCGAACGAGTGATGCCATATTGTCCTTCATCACACCTATTCTAACAAATATAACATAATCAATGAATTACATTTCTAACTAACAATCATCTCATAACATATTAAATTAAATCACTGCATCATATCATAATTCAGAAAATCAACTGATATAACCAACCATAATGTCATATAAAGTAATCATGTCCATAATGAAATAACCAAATCCTCAACGTATAAACATAATCACCAACAGTCTACTAATGGAATACAACATCATCAAATGTCTAACTATCCAACTCAAACAATATCCTCATCGTCACCAGTAGCAAACAACCACACTGAAAAATACCAAATCCTACCAGTAATAGGAGGGGTATTACATCCTCCCCCTCATAAAATTGGCTTACTCCTGGAAGCCGGTAAACAAAAAGGAAAATAAGATTTCCAAATACAGGAGGCATCCTCACACACCAAGACGGTGAACTAATCACCAATAGAAACTAGAATCAAGCGCACGCATAAGAGTAACAGATAATAATACAAGTATTAGTAACATGAGGGTATTACAGGGCATGTCCCTATACCCACATCAGATCAGATTCGTGTATATCCTTGAAATCTTCCATAACATTGAAAAATCAAAAAATATTCATAAAACCAAAAACATCCAAAAAAATCTAAAACATATCAAAAATCCAAAAATAGGTAAAAAATAGGAAAATTCAAAAACATAGTCACCATGTTGAACTACGAGGCTTATGTGTGTATAATGTAGGCAAGGCTAATCATTGATCAACCCCTGAGGTGCCTATGATAGGACCTTTAGGTGTCCACCATAATAAACTGACAATCCAACACTATTCATACTTCATCAATAAACGAGTCTATGTCAGTCAAACTGCATGGTCTTTGTGTGTATAACATAGGTAATGTTAATCTTTGATTAGCCCTTGAGGCCCCTAGGATATGATAGGTCCTTAGGTTAGGTTCTTGCTCAAAATCTCATAAAACACCAAAATATTTAAAAATTCGAAAATCAAAACATTTGTAAAACATCTCAAAAATCCCAAAACAACCCCATAATATTGTGAAAACATCCAAAACATTGAAATATTCCAAAAAAATTGATGCAAGAGAATCTAGGGTGTAAGAGCAATCTTGCATCACCCAAAAAAAAATGTTGTTTCTTTTCAATAAGGGCTAAATTTGGAAGCGTTACTATTTTAGTAAGTTTGCATTTATGCACGTTGGACACAAAATCTTACATAGACCTCCAGAATGGTAAATTGAAGCCAATGGTAAAGAAATCACTTCAATACCATTTGTCATTTGAGTGATATTACAATTTTAATTTTCGAAAATCCTAGTAAAAATTTTCAGAGTCAATTTTGAGGCACTTAGAGGCTCCGTATGGGCCTGAAAATTGGTGGAAAACAATAGTTGGCCTTTAGGCCTTACTTTTTGGCAACAGATTTCTCGAGAGCTTTCTAAAAAGGTATTATAATAGAAAATCTGATGATCGGATCAAAAGTTATGACCCCATGAAGTTGTAATACTAAAATTAATAAAATTTCAAAATATCTTCTTGAGGAAGTTGCACTTTCTAGAAGATTCTAGGGCGGTTACACTTTCCAGAAGATTTAAGGGAAGTTACACCTTCCAAATAAAGGATGTAAAGGGAGACTACATAGGGGAGGCTAGAGCAGAGTAGATGGTGGTTATGATTTGTAGATTTGTAGATTTATGTAATCAGAAAGCCCATGTCATGACAAATATAATGTTGTAATTTCATATTTTCATTTTAGTAATAATAGAAAATATTTGCTTTCCTTCTTGCATTTTGTTTGTGTCGTTATCTATTGTTTTTGTGAGTTTTAGATTGTAAGGGGGAGTACCCTTCATCAAAACCCAAAATCATCCTTTCTATTTTGCTTTCACCTGTAATAAACATCCACTCACAATAAATCGATCATTGTCTTAAACATTTGGAAAAACAAGTGGAAACAAGTATGAAAAACTTATAAAGTGTAAGCCTAAGCATAAAGGTCTCGAGTCTAGGTCAATAGGTAAACAAGTTGGTAAACTCTTGGTATCAACAACCTATCATCTCGCTAGTTCAAAATCTTCTAATAATCATGTCCTAGGATGCGTCTTTCCTACAATGGACATCAGCAACATGTATCACTGTAGTTTTAGTCTTGGCTAGAGGTATGAAGAACATTGAGTTGTTTATTTGTTTGATCTTTTCTTATAATTTATCTTATTATGCTCACTCCAATGACCTCTCGATGATGTCTATCAGAAAGATTTAGAGAGAAAGGAATGAGGCATTGAACATTATCTTTTTTTTGATGTGCTTGTTGGATGTCCTCGCAATATAACCTTGGAAAATACTTAATTTGTTAGGTATGTGTGGAGAATTTTTTGAACAACTTGTTGACTATTACGTGGAAAGGTTATGCCTTTTCATGTTTTGGTCTGAGATGTTTGAAGCTTCCAAAGTACATCTTAGCAAAGTTTTTTTTATGTTAGGTGTGAACAAGGATACTCCTCTATGTTTGTTGAGTCAAAGTCCATCGCACTAGATACCACGCCATCCTAGTTATCTATACCTTGATGCATTGTATCTACGTGTATTATCAAACATAAGGAAAGTTGTGTTGTTAGTGTCCCAATCCATTGATAAGCAAATCATCATCACCCATCATCATATCTAATAAAGTCTCGATGACTCATGAACTTGTTGGACTTCTACATCTTCTCAGAATCAAGGGTTGATCCCTCTCATTCTTCTACCCTCTTTCACACTAACATGGTATCATGACATTCACCAAAATAGCAATACATCCATCCTACATCCACAAACCATCAACATCTTGCATAATCATGGCATATCATCATAATAAGAAACATCATCCTTCTCACATACATTGCATCATCATTTAAGTTGTTTAGGATAATATAGATTTGTTATTCTAAGCATCTTAATTCATCTCATTTGCATTATCATCATCATAATATAGATCTGTTAGTCTAAGCATCTCATAACATAGATCATCCATTACATCTATAACATATCATATGCATCCATACATTCATAAAGCATAAAACACAAGAAAAATCACATCATAAATGCCACATCAGATGCTATAATTTTGAGCCCTAGTTGAGGTCGGATGCTGTAATTTTGAGACCATTTATCCAATCTTCAAGTCATGAAACCTCTATTGATCATGTTTTAGCATCTTGAGCCTATTTTCATGTCTTGTAGCCTATTTTTCTGCAACCAAACCATTGTTGAATCTTTATCGCAAGCTCGAACCAAAAATTGAAATTTTCGCCCAATCTCTCGAGGGGGTAGTGTAGCAACATAATTCCTTCCGCTGGGGCAATAGTGGGGCATCCAAAAAAAATAGATTTTTTTTGAATTTCAATCTTGGCAGTGTCAATCTTTGAACCAACGCAACGGGTATATTGCTTCAAAGAGGGGGAAAATGTAGACACTCAAATAATCTTGATTGACATTATGCACCTAGTTTTGATTAATTAACATCACTTCCTCCTAAAATCATTTCTGCACTAACCAATTAATTAAATAATCTTTATTATTTAGTTAAATTCATCAATTTCTACTATTAATCAAGTAATTAAATTTATTAGATTATTTCACTTCCTGCTCATTAATATTCACCACATTTAATTAAATAAATCAAATTATTTAATTAAAACCCTAAAGTCCTCTCATTTGATTAAATAAATCAAATTATTTAAATCAAATGTCATAAATCCCCTAACCCACTTGAGTTGATTTAATACTGGATTAATTAACTCTAATCTCCTCCTAATCCTCATTACCCATTTCTCTAGCTTTTGACTCAACCTTGGTCAACTAAACCCATGATCAACTAACCAATTGCACATGAAAATAATTTCTTCTAATTAACTAATTAGCCTATTTTCCTCTCAAAGGCACATTCTTTGGAATATTCCTTTCAACCACCCATTCATAAATTTCCCTCCAAAAGGATTTTAAAGCCTCTTACAAAGGTCTTAAATGCTCTTTCAAGAGCCACCTTTGCCTTAAATGGCCTCTTACATGCTATATTTTCCCTCTTACATCTCAACCATATTCATTCAATTCCTTTACATCATCTTATAAATCCACCTACATGCCTTAAATTCTTCACATCTTTCAAAATGTGCTCCACACACATCCCCATGGCTTTCATTAGCCTTGTTACAAATGTCACAATGCTATTGGTTCCCATCTTATTCCCACATTCACCAACTTCATCCATTCTTCAACCCTTTGCTCCTATAAGTAGAGGCCTCTTCTACTTGAAATGGATCCACCATTTGAAGCATTGCTACTCTACCCATATCATCTCTCAATTACTTGCTTTTTATGTCATTTTAGCTTGGATTTCACACTCTCTTTGCATCAAAGCCATCTTCACATCAAGGGATTGAGAAAGGGCCACTTTCCACATCAAAGTGGAATGAATCCCCCTATGGGATGATGGTTTGAGTAGTTTAGAATAAGATTTCATGTTCATTTACTTGTTGTTTCATGCTATTTTGATAATGTTTTCATTTTCTTTGCATGCTCAAAAATTTTGTGGGGAATGCTTTATTTGGCTTGTTTAAAATGACGAATATTCTTATATTTGTTCATGTTTGAGCATAGTGCAGATTTTGCATTTACAAATATTTTATTATTAATCTCTCAAGAATCTTGAATATTACAATAGTGAACCTTACAAGGGTAGTTAAAATTGATAGGAGTTACATAGTTGTCATCACCAATAATGTTGGCCATTTCTAATGGATCACATGGGAGTTACATAGAGAGGAGTGGATTATCTTTTTATGATGGGTAGGTTCCACATCAATTGGCCCCTCCATTATGGAGTGCTAGACATGTAAATATTTTCCTACCTTGTTCATTTATCAAAAAAAAAAAATTCCTGAGGTTTATCTTATGTGCATTCATGAATTTTTCCATGGGGTATTGGTGATTTGAGTTGTAGTTCCCAAATCCTTAAGGCTAGATAGTCTCTTGAATGTCAAGGGTGTCAAACCTGGGAATAAAACAACAAATCATATGTTCAAGTTGGGAAAATAAGAACCAATTTTTGAGGTGGGTAGGACCTTCTTCACTTCTAGCTCTTTTAAACGAAGGGTAGTTTACCTAAGGTGATTCAAAAATATCACCACAAAAAATAAACAATAAGCCCAATAAAATTCTTACCCATTGGATAGTGCACCCCTATTTTCGTTGACACTTTGTGTCTATATTATAGTTTTCAATACTCAAGGTAAAGCACCTTATTAGAGTAGATAATCTACCACATAAATATCAATTTGTTTTTATAACAACCCATTATATTGTTATATACATTTGTACATGGTAGTTGGAACACACTAAAAGATTAAATTAAAAGATGTTTATTATAAGTTGTTTTGAGTGTGTTGGGATAATGGGGAGAAGGATCTAGTAGAAGACCAATGTCTTTATCTAGTTGGGAAATAGAGTCCCTAAATTCATACAAAAAATTCAATGAATCAATGTTCAAAGGTGATACCTTAATCAAGATACCACAAAATATTATTCCTTTCAAAATGCACATGTAATCTTAGGCTCTATAGATACATTTTGAAAAACAATGGATAGTTGAATAATATTAAATGGGTCTACTTAGCTACCCATGGGCATACACATGCATTTCCTTATTTATTATGAGAAGATACCTTGCAAAATCTTTACAAGGATTTGATAGTCATTTGGTTGGTCAACTAATTAGAAACACATCTAGAAATGTACACCATACACAAAATGACACAAAATCAAGGTTGATCATGCCTTTAATCATTCAATATACAAACATTTTAGATGTTTATTACAAATTTTGGATGAACTCAGTTGATTACAATACTAAAATATCTTTACTCAATATTAAAAAATGAAACCCTAGGGATTATTGTGAATATTAATATTCCATTGATTAGATGTAACTTCTCCCCTCCAATCCAATCTCATGCAATACTTCAAAATGAATACCAAAGTTCCTCTTTAACCTAGTTGGGTGTGTTCCCTAGAAAGAAACACTATAACAATTTGAAATCAATGGCACAAATGCATTACCTCCAAAATGGACTCCCAAGATGAAGAGAAGGTCAAATGAATTGAATGTAGGTAGCAAAGAAATGACATGTAGTAATGGTGAGTAGATGAGGGCAGGTGGAGGAAAAGTGCACAATTCAAGCATTTGTTGCCTACAATATTTCAATGAATATTAAAATATTAGGTCCATATAATATTATCTAGCTTCCCCGTGCCTTTATATCTTTTGAAACTTTTTCTTTTTGCTTTATCAGGTTGGTGGAGTCAGCCCACAATACAATGTCCCACTTTTTGGCCAAAGTAGGACATTGAAATCAACATTTTTCACCAAATTTTCACTTTTTGATTCAACCTATAGCAACTAAGCGATTAATAATTTGGAGATGATGTGAACTAGTGAATTTTGAAATTTTGTCTATAGATTAAATATTTTTTAAAAAACTTAAGAAATAGTTTGTGAGTTTTATACATAACTTTTAATAACTTATTTTTCATAGTTAACAATAATTTAAAAAATTGGCATTATTTCCGAAAAGCATAACTTTTTTTGTAGAAAGGATAAATTATAAAATTAAAGACATAGATTTGTAACACCAATATCTAGTGCAGATATATTTTTTCATAATTTTTTGTTGAATATTTTTTTAAATAACTTTTAAAAGTGAGATTAACTATAATTCAAATATAGGTTACTTCCATATAAAACACAAATTTTTTTGTACATCTGAATTGACTTCTTTTTTTGCTGAATTAAGGACATCAATACCTAGGGAACATATATTTTTAGATTTAATTTCTCTATTTTTTATGTTAAACAAAGACTTTGATGTTTGGTGAAAACATACACTCACAAGAAATAAAAATAAATATAATAATCAAATTAAATATATTTAAAATTATACTTTTTGAAAAGATTATAATAAGGGCTATATACTTACAAAACATATTTCTAAATGATTTCATTTGACCCCCAAAAGGTAAATAAAAAGTGGTTTTTTTATCATTTTGATAGTTGTATAGGAGACTCTATTATGGGTGTGATTTAAGACTAAAGGGGCTCTATCCAAGGGGGTTTGATCTAATGAGGTTTTATCTAACCATCTTCAATTAAAAATATTTAGATGAAACTTCTCAAGGCTTAAATCATTAAAATTTTAAAAAAATATGTGATTTGAGGAAAAATCAGGATGCCCTAGAAGTGGGACACACTATTGTGGCAACACCTACCACATGAAGATTTATGCATTAATATTTAAGGACCTCCAAAAGATATTATTTCTTTCATTAACATATCAAACTTTTCATAAAATATTGAACTTAGAGGGAAGCACATCCCTCTCTGAAAGTACAAATAATAATTATGTACTCTCTTGTGTGTTAGACTTCTCTTTATTTATCTGCACTTAGGATGGGAGAAAGACTTACTTTGAAATTAAAATAAACACCACTATAGTCTCCATTGTATGTTGGGACACTACGATGCATTTATGGTATTTTGGGTCTTTTAGGTGGGTAGGTAGAAATTAATGTGAAAAGGTGGGATTTTCAAATTGTTGGGTTCGAGAAGAACTCATATTGCATACCTAGGATCAAATAATGAAGGGATCAAGTAATTGGGGATGATAGGGAATTTCTAGGAGGATTTGAGATGGGTGAAAGTTGACAAGGGAACCCTCTCATAGAAAAGACTTTCAAAATTTTAGGATGGAGTCACGATGAAGAATGACTTGGTATCGAGTGAAGGGAATTCTTGAAAGTCATTGAACTCTAATAGGTTATATATGTTGCAAGTATGAGTAGTTGGTGTTGTCATTGATGTCAACAGGCTTGGGGGAGATTGTTGCATGCTTATGTTTGTGTTGTCATTGATGACCAGTTGTGTTGATGCTTTGATTAGTTGCATTATTTTGTCATTAGTAAGTGCTACTGGTGTCAAACTCTAGTGTTTCTTTGATAAGATTTTGTTTGCATATGTTATTGGTTTAGTGATGATGAGGAAGTGTTAGATGATGAGTATGTGTCTTTGGTGCTTGGTTTCCAAGTGATTTTGAGAAAATTTGAATAAAAGAGAAAATAGTGTGTTGCAAAGGTGTTCTAGTATACAAAGTGGTGTTCTAGTTTTGCTCCACATTTCTTCTGTGTTTAAGATTTGTGTATGTGGCTCAAATATGTTGGTAAAAGGTGCTTAGAGGTTCTATATTTAGAGTTTCTTGGTTTGGATCATTGTGCAAAAGAAGTTATGTTCACCAGTGTGTGAACTATGTTGTAGTGGTGTCTATTTCTCCATAGTTTGGTTTATGGTCTTGCTATTTTGGAAGTGTGTTTATAATGATCATATATACCTACAATCAAATTTTTTCGTGGTTTGGTGCTACAGAAGTTGGATTCTTGTGTAATAGAGTATGGGAGGTTGTTTGAGTGTACTAGGGGTGTGCATTATTTAGGTGAAAGTTGTGAAGGAATTTGTTGGATTTTAGTGTGTTTGTGGAATATTCCAAATTGTGTTCAAGTGATATTTGGTTCCTGTGAGTCATCTTTGGATTTGAGGAAGTGTGTACTTAAATGTTAATGGTGTTAACATAGGTTCAACTGACATTGGGTGTTTACATTAATTGCAGATTTGGTTCAGTGATTGTGGAAGCGTGGCATGACTTATATGAATGGACTTAGGTTTGAGTTAAGGTATGATGTGGTCCGCCTTCATTCCTTTCCACCACGAGAATGCTTAGTGCTGACCTAATTTGAATTTACACGGTTGAGATGCATAGTTGACCTTGGAGAATGTTTTCAAGGTTAAAGAAGGTATAAATAAAGTGATGAGTTGATGCAAAACTGAGTTGTGAAAGGTATTATGCAAATTGCAGAAGTGTGAAGTGTGAATTTGAGAAGTGAAGTGTGAACTTCAATGAGTTAGACTACAAGGAGTAGTGAGAAAAAGGTGTCTACAATATTCAGGAAGGATGCGAATGTGTTGGTGATGTTGTGGTGAATTTTTCTATTGCATTAAGATGGATTTATCACTATAACATTCTTCTTTCTTCTTTTTTGTAATCTGGTAGTGAGCCCTTCTTTCTTTTGGGCAGTGAGCCCTCTGATAGTGAGACTTTTATATTTAGTGTTGTAATTACTTTATATTGTGAGTTAATCCTCACTATGGTTTTTCCCTTCTTGGGTATTCCACGTAAATCTAGTGTTCTTTTGTGTATGATGTTGATGTGTTTAAGTTTTTTGTTATTTTCTTTCATGCTAAATCATTCTAATAGATCAAGGGTTAATTAGGTTGACGTGGATCTAAATATTTATGAGGGTTTTGGATGTTTTAATATACAACTAATTCACCCCCACTCTCAGTTGTCTTATGTGTATTCAACAATTAGTATTGGAGTAAGGTTCCTTGGAAGAAAGCTTAACCACTTGAGGTAGATCTAGGATGGCACACAAGAGGGATGCTCCTTTGTTTAATGGATTAGACTATGGTTTCTGGAAGACAAGGATGGAAAGTTTCTTGCTATCTCTTAGATTTGGATTTTGGAATTTTATTGAGACTGTATATAATATGCCTACTAATGGTCTGAGTACTGATGATGAGATCAAGTCCTATGAGAATAATGGTAAAACAAGGTATGCTCTTTTAAGTGGTCTTTCTAACACTGAACTTGTGAATGTTATGAATTTAAAATCTACTAAAGATATCTAGACAAAGTTGGAAAGTGTTTATGAAGGAGATGCTAAGGTTAAGCAAGCTAAGATGTAGAATTTGAAGATCACATTTGAGAACCTATAGATGTCTAAAGATGAGAACATTACTAGCTATATGCAGAAGGTGGATGAATTTGTCAATTCCATCAGAGGCCTTGGTAGAAAACTTGAAGAAGAAGAAGTGGCAGAGAAGGTATTGATAACTCTTCTTAAATATTATAGTCATAAAGTTTATGCTATTGAGGAAGTTCAATATTTAAGAAAATATTCTAGAGGCCAGTTGTATGGTGCTCTATTTTCTTTTGAAACGAGAGAATTTCATCCAAGCAATGCAAAAGTTGAGACTACTTTTAAGGATGGAAAATCAAAAAAGACCGAGGAATCAGATCAGGAGGGTCTTGATGATGTTGAAGAAAACTTTGTAAGGATAGTGAAAAGGGTACTATAAATATAGAGGTAAGTTACCTTTCAAATGTTTCAGTTGTGGAAAGATAGGTCATTATGCTTCAAGATGTCCAAATAGAGCTTTTAATAACAAGAATAAAGAAAAAAAAGGTAAAGCAATTAAGAAAATTTATTATGTTAGAGAAGATGCCAATATATCTGATGATGAATTTGATTATGTGGATGAGAAGGATAGTGAATTCTTGCTCATGGCTATTAAAGATGGAACTAATTCAACTAACTCTAAGAGATGTGTGAATGAAAGTGCTTTGAAAGAAGGTAATAACATTGAAGGAACTATGGTGACTACTTTTCATGCTAGAGAGGAGAAGAACAACTAGATTATTGATAGTGGATGCTCAAATCATATACCCGGTGAAAAAAGTAAGCTTGTTAAACTTAAGAAATATGAAGGAGGTCTAGTAAAGATTGGTGATGATACATTTGCTAAGATATGTGGAAAAGGTTCAATTATTTTTGATGGTGAGCATAATACAAATGATGTTCTTTATGTTAAGGGTTTGAGACATTGTCTCTTGAGTGTGGACAAAAATGTAGCAAATAATATAATATTATGTTTTAGGATGATGGATGTGAGATCAAAAAATGCTCTGGAACTGTGGTTGCTATTGGAAGAAGGATAAATGGAAATATTTCTTAGCTTAAAGGTGTTGATGGTTATTGCTTTATGACTTAGATTAATGAAATTTGGTTATGACATAGAAGGATGTGTCATATTAATTTTGATAACCTGGTGAGGATCAGTTTAGCTCAAGCTATGAGAGATCTACCAAAGATCACAAACCTATCAATGTTGTTTGCAAGGAATGTTGAATTGGGAAGCAAGCAAGAAGAAGTTTCAAAGTCAAAAAACAATCTATTACCAGACTATTGGAACTGGTGCATAGAAACCTTTGTGATCCTACTAGAGTAAGAATTTTTCAAGGTGACAAGTATTTCATGCTATTGATTGATGATTATACTAGAAGGACATGGGTTACTTTTCTCAAAGAAAAATTAAAAGCTCTAGATAAGTTTAAAGCATTCAAAGTTATGGTTGAAAATGAAATGGATATGAAAATCAAATGTTTAAGGTCTGACAAAGGTGGAGAGTTCACCTCCAATGAGTTTAATAGTTTTTGTGAGAATCATGGGATAAAAAGGCATTTATTTTCCCCTAAGACTCCTCTGTAGAATAGTGGTTGAAAGAAAGAATAGGACTATTCAGGAAGTTGCAAGAATAATGATGAAAGAGGAAAACCTACCAGAAGTCTACTAGATAGAAGAAATTCATATTGTTGTCTACATTCTTAACAAAGTTCAAGCAAGGGAAAATAGTGCAAAGACTCCTTATGAGTTGTGGTATGGAAGGATTCCTACTATCAAATTCTTCAAATTTTTTGGAAGAAAGTGCTATATTTGAAGAGATGAAGAGAACTTCAGAAAGTTTGATGAAAGATCTAATGAAGACATCTTCCTTGGATATTCTACAAGAAGCAATGCTTATCTATGCTACAATAAGAGCTAAAGAAGATTATTGAAAGTAAAAATGTCAAAGTGGATGAAGACCTACACAAGAATTCTTTGGTGATAGATGGATATGAATTAGATGAGTGCTCTTGCAAAGAAAATGAAAAAGATTAAAACAAGAGAAATAAGTTGAGATCGAAGAGGACAAAGCTTCAAAAAAGATTCGTAAGACTCTTAAGTATGTACAAAAGAATCATTCTAAATATCAGATCATTGGTGACAAAAGCAAGGGTGTGTTGACAAGAAGAAAAGTTGCTATGACTGAAGAATAGGTAAACCTATGTTTACTCTCTAAAGTTGAACCCAAAACACTGATTGAAGCATGCAAGGATGTGTATTAGATCAAGGCTATGGAAGAATAACTAATGTAGATTGAGAAGAATCAAACTTGGGAACTTGTCCCAAGACGAACAAATAAGAATGTGATTGGAATGAAGTGGGTATTTTAGAACAAACTGAATGAGAATAGAATAGTAAGAAACAAGGAAAGGCTTGTGTGTAAGGGATACTCACAAGTAGAAGGAATAGACTTTGAGGAGACATTTTCTCTAATGGAAATGATGGAAGCTATCAGGATGTTTTAGGATATTGCAACAAACAAATATTTCAAAGTATATCAGATAGATGTGATGTCTACTTTCTTGAATGGTGAGTTAGAAGAAGAGGTATACATTGAAAAAAAAAGGATTTAAGTTATTAGATAAATCATATATAGTTTGCAGATTGAAGAAGGCATTATATAGATTGGAGCAAGCTCCCAGAGCTTGGTATGCAAGGTTGGATAAGTACTTGATAAAACAAGGATTCAATAAGTTACTGTAGATAGTAATCTTTATTTCAAATTTGAAAAATATAAAATCTTGATTGTGGTTGTGTATGCTGATGATATAATCTTTGGAGGAAATGAAGCTATGTGCAAGAAATTTGTAGAAGAGATGACGAAAGAGTTTGAGAAGTCTATGTTTGGGGAGATGAATTTCTTCCTTGTGCTACAAATCAATCAGACAAAGAAAGGTATATTCATTTCACAATCAAAGTATGTTAAAGAAATGTTGAAGAAGTTTGGAATGGAAGATTCTAAACCAGTATGTACTCCTATGGTTACTAGTTGCAAGCTAAGTAAGAATTATGAATCTCTTAAGGCTGATCAGAGCAAGTAAAAATTAATGATTGGAGGACTATTACATCTAACTGATACTAGATTGGGTATCACGCATGTAGTTTGTCTTGTGGCTATATTTCAAGAAGATCCTAGAGGGTCACATGTTGCAAAAGTGAAGAGGATATTTAGATACTTGAAGGGAACTCTAGAACATGGTTTGTGGTATCCAAAGGATGTTGATTTTTCTCTGAGTGCTTAAATAGATGTTGTTTTTTCTCTTAGTGCTTAAATAGATGTTGATTGGGAAGGTTGTGTGGATGATGGGAAAAGTACAGGTGGTGGTGCATTTTTTTTTTGATGTATATTGGTGTCTTGGTTGAGCAAGAAACAAGATTAAGTGTCTTTATCTACTGTAGAGGTAGAATACATTGTAGTAGCATCTTGTTGCACACATGTGTTGTGAATGAGGCAAACCTTGAAGGATAATAGAGTAGTATATGATGAACTGATTTCTATATTTTGTGATAATACAAGTGTTATTAACATTTCAAATAATCTGGTGATGCACTTTAGGACAAAACATATCTCAATCTGGTATCAATTTTTGAGAGAAAAGGTTCTAGAGAATGAAGTAAATCTTGAGTATGTGCCTATAAAGGATCAGGTTGTTGATATATTCACTAAGGATCTTCCTAAGGATACTTTTGAGTATCTCTAGGAGAAGTTAGGGATTATTACTCCTGCTTCCTTGAACTAGATGCATAAGGATATGCATTAGTCTAGTAGATTTCAAGATTCATTCTTTGCTCTGGACTGATGTTGGAGGCTACCTCTCAAGGGGAGTAGGTAGTGTCTGTTGGTTGTTGCAGTTAGGGAGAGTAAGTATTGGTGTAGGTTGGTGTTGTCTTTTTTCAGATGTGTCAAAGGATGTGTGTAGTGGTTGATGGTTGAGATAGTTTGTTGTGTGCTCCTAAGAGGGAGTATGCAGAGCAACAAAGAGAGAAAGTATGTATGTTTGATGTCAAAGGGAGAAAGAGATACATATGTGTTGCCCTTTTCCATTGATTTCAAAGGGGGAGAAGAGAAAGCAATGTGAAAAATGTTTAGGGGAGAGAGTAATGTAAAAAAGAAGATTATGATGTAAGGGGGGGGAAGAAAGAGAAAGAGTTGATATGGAGTAGTATGTTGGTAATTAGAGCTATTTGTTTTCTCTATGATGGTTTTTCACATCATGTGTTTCCATCAATGAAAAAGGGGGAGATTGTTGCAAGTATGATTATTTGGTGTTGTCATTATTGTCATTGATGAGTGGCAATGTTGATGCTTTGATTAGTTGCATTTGTTGTCATTAGTAAGTGCTACTGGTGTCAACCTCTAGTGTTGCTTTCATAAATTTCTACTTGTGGATGATATTAGTTCAGTGATGATGAAGTGTTGAAGATGATGATTATGTGTCTTTTGTACTTGTTTTCCAAGTGATTTTGAGAAAAATTGAATAAAACAAGAAAATAGTGTGTTGTAGAGGTGTTCTAGTATACAAAGTGGTGTTCTAGTTTTTCTCCAAATTTCTTTTTTGTTGAAGATCTTCTTATGTGGTTTGGATATGTTTTTATGAGGTGTTTATAGGTTCTATATTTAGAGTTTCTTGGTTTGTATTATTGTGAAGACGAAGTTGTGTTCACCAATGTGTGAAGTGTGTTGTAGTTGTGTCTCGAAGAAATGGTTTTGATTCTATTTTCTACGCAGTTTGGTTTTTGGTCTTGTGATTCTAAAAGTATATTGATAATGATCATATCTACCTATAGTAAAAAATTTTCATGGTTTGGTGCTTCGAAAGTTGGCTTCTTGAGTAACAGAGTATAGAAGGTTGTCTGAGCGTATTGGGTGTGTACATTCTTTAGGTGAAAGTTGTTGTGAAGGAATTTGTTGGATTTTAGGGTGTTTGTAGAATATTCCAAATTGTGTTCAAGTGATGTTTGGTGTCCACGATTCATCTTTGGATTTGAGGAAGTGTGTACTTAAATTTTAATGGTGTTAACATAGGTTCGACCAACCTTGGATGTTTACACTAATTAAGGATTTTCTTCGGTGATTGTGGAAGCATGGTGTGTCATGTATGAATGGATTTAGTTCTAAGTTAAGGTATGATGTGGTCCTTCTTCATTCCTTTCGACCGTGGGAATGCTTAGTGCCAAAATAATTTGAATTTGCATGGTTGAGGTGCATAGCCGAACTTGGAGAATGTTTTCAAGGTTAAAGAAGGTATAAATAAAGTGATGAGTTGATGGAGAATTGAGTTGTGAAAGGTGTGATGTGAATTGTAGAATTGTGAAGTGCGAATTTGAGAAGTGTAGTGTGAATTTCAATGAGTTAGACTATCGAAAGCAGTGAGAAGAAGGTGTCTACAATCTTTAGGATGGCTACAAATGTGTTAGTGATTCTATGGTGGATTTTTTTGTTGCATTGAGATGGAATTCTCACTATAACATTCTTCTTTCTTCTTTTATGTAATATGGAAATGAGCCATTGATAGTTATCCCTTCTTTCTTTTGGGTAGTGAGCCCTCTAGCAGTGAGCCTTTTGTATTTGGTGTTGCAATTACTTTATATTGTGAGTTAATCCTCACCATGATTTTTCCCTTCTTGGGTTTTCCACATAAATATGATGTTCTATTGTGCATGGTGTTGATGTGTTTTGGTTTTTGTTATTTTCTTTCATGCTAAACAATTCTAACAAATCAAGGGTTAATTAGGTTGATGTGGATTTGAATGTTTATGAAGGTTTTGGATGTTTTAATATATAACTAATTCACCCCCATATCATTTTTCTTGTGTGCATTCAACAATATAGAGAAATCAGAGGAGTATCATACTTTTGAGGGTTGATGGAAAGGGGTACTCAATTAATGACAATGTCAAAAGTATAATCTCGCAAGACATAATTTTTTAGAGTGCAAGGGATCAAATTTAGGGAGTGTAGATGAATGGGAACAAATACTAAGGGATGGGATGGATGAGGGACTATAGAATTTTGAAAAGGGTTATAGAGGACTTAGACTTTTGGTAAGGAATTTTGGGCTACAAGGCTTAGGAATTGTAAAGGGAATTATATCGAGGGATGAGAAACTCTGATACTCTAATAAAATGACACTTAGAAAAACTTATAAATGACTTTTGTAGGTTGTTAGGAATGATAAGGAAGGTGTATAAGTATGGAAAACCTTGAAAGTTTGAAAGGACAACACACACACAAAACATAAAGGAAAACACCAAAACTAGCCCAAACATAAACTCTTCATGAATTATTGTATCTCTGAACACTTAGGGGATCTATTTAGGATTTATCATATTGGTTATCAACAAATGGTGGATAAGTTTAAATGTACAACATTTGGAGTAGAAAAAATCATTGAAGATAAGACCCATAATAATGGGGTACCAATATTGGCTCTAGTTGGGGGTGTGTGCCTCTTGCAGACATAACAAGAATATAAATCTTTGATCAAAGAAAACCAAAAGAGGGAAAAAAAGGAAGACTAGGACCATAATTCATCATGATCAAACATGGATCATGATTATACAAAGAAACCAAGGTATATACAAGACAAGACACAATATGCACAAGGAAGGATAACTACTTGTAGCCAATAACATTGAAGCACATACAAATTAAAGATATGGTCACACATAACACTTACCGCATTATTTTTAGGTAAACCCCTACATCAATACCCATGACACATGGTTGTGAACAATTTGTTACATATTCTTTCCTCTACCAAAGACAAGCCTACTAAAGGAACTAATATCCTTCAAACTAATACTATCTTCATCACCTAATTGCATCATATGTTGGCTTCTTCTCACATACATAAACCTATGATTGACTCCAAAAGAGTGAAGAACAACTTCAAAATTAACCTTGTCATTAAAAGGAAACTAAAAAAAGGCCTCTAAAACATATCATGATATATCATTGAAGTTCAAAATAATCAAGGGCACAACTTGAAGAACAAGGTCAACCTTAATAAAAATAGAAATTTCATCATACCTATTGACCTCATCATTTAAATTGAAGAAAAAATAAAAATTCTTCCAAATAAAATTTTGATGAAATGAATGCCACACTAACCTAAAAACATGTACAAGGATTCTCTTTTATGCACATCAAACGAAAAATATTGAATCTTTGACATGTATAAAACTTGAGCAACATGCATAACATCTACCACCAGTATATGTGTTTTAGCTCAACTTCATCATAAATTTTATGTTGGGCCCAAGTGAAATAATCAAACTCAAACATACTATTATTTGAAGTGTAATAATCCACAAGTTTTCCATGAATAAAGGATTTATACTCAACTTTTCTCATTTCATATTCATAAATAACATCAACAAGAACACCTCAGTATTTAACTTGCTCATAACCTCCAAGTTTGGATCATACAATTGATCCACTTCATTACTACTAACATCAACATCACAATATGAACTATGAGACACACCATACAAAAAACTAAATTCTTCAAATTATCTAACCATTTCAAGTTCACTTAAGAATTTTTCTATTTTGTCATATACACTTCTAAAATCATACCTATGAAACATTTCTAGTTTCATGTTCACTATCACAACTAAAGCCTTATATAAATATTTTGAAGTGAATTGTGGATGAGGAATAAAAAATGTCTTGCACCCAAAAAATAGGTTATCACATGCATTCACATGATCACTATCTTCACATTCTTCAAGGGTGAGGTTTTGAAATTGAAATTTAATGGCTATAGTAATATTTATCTCAACAATTTTATCATCAAGTGCACCCACCTCTATGTTATTTTCATGTAAACAAACATTAGTATCCTTAATATTAAAAGAAAGGACAAAAGGGGGAAATACATAAAACAAAAATATTTTCTTTTTTGATTATTTACATCACAAGTATGTACACACTCTATACAATCAACTTCAAAAAATGATCCATTTGATTGTTCACTTGTACACACCTCTTCTTTGTGCCCCCTAGATTCCATAAATAGTAGGTTCATTTGCCTTGTTCTAAAAACTAATGTCATCATTGTAATCACTCACAAATGACAGATCCAATTGAGTGTAAGTGCAAACCCTATCCTCTTAATTTTTACTTCTATCATAGGGTGCAGTAGTACCTTCCTCCACCCCACAACAAACACAATCATCACTTGATATTATGCTCAAAATTGCTGCAATATATATGCCTTTAATTTCCACAATGATTTTTTCATTACAAGCTACCTCTATACTTGAGGATAATCATTTTGCAATCAAATCCCTTTTCACTTTCTCAATACAATGAAGGAATAATTATGTCTAATGCATATCCACCAAATTAAAATATTTTCATATTAAACCTAGACCAATTTCATAGGACTCAAGGAACATATCAATACAAGCAAGTGTGTTAGGTTTGAAAATTCCTACTATCTTGGAAAGTTCAACCAAAAAACCATGATTGAAATACATGCTGGAATCTCCTCCTTTCCACTTGATGTTTTTTAATTCTTGGACAAGGATATTAGGGTCAACATACAAATAAAACTCTTATTTGAAAATGTAGCCACAAGGTCATTCCAAGAAGCAAATAAATGCTCAAGAAAAATCTTCATACCACTCAACGCCTTTTCATGCAAGTACCTAACAAAAAATCTCATCCACATGTCCTCATATTCAAATAAAAAAAATTCCATTAATTTTGAAAATTCCCCGACATGTGTGTACCCTTTATTGATATCATACCCATAAAATCTAGGAATCTAGTTGTAGACCTTAGTTGTCACAACTTTCATTTTATTATTAACCCAAGATATATATAATTGTTTATAAATAGTGTCTATAAGAATGATAGGGGATTTGGTATCTTGAAATTTTGTAGCAGTGTGATATACATTGGATTGCAATGCCTTGATTCTTTCTTCATATTCCTTTTCAATCCTAGCAAGTTCATTAGTTTATTCATTTTTCTTTTGTATGGATAATTATATGTTTGAATGTGAATTTTTATTTGATGTTGTCCTAAAAAACTTGGATACTCATCCATATAATGAATATATTCCTCTCTACTCATAATTAACAATGCATTTGGATTCATGGAAGTGGCAAGTTGAACCTTCTACAATCTTCTCTTTGCAAGAAGTACCTATTATTCTATGTGATACAAAACCTCATATTCATGTTCAACTTCTTATTTTCATAATATTTTGGAAGGAAGAATATATTGGTCATTATTATATATTTCTACATCAAGATAATTCATACCAAAATTGTGTGCATCATAGTGTATATTCTTGTCTGTACATACTAAGAAGCTTATGGTCTCTTTTCATCTAAGCCTCTTGTTGTTCAACAACTACCACTTGTTTTTATATATCCTTTTTGAGTTGATTTATAATTTATTCATGTTCTATTTCTAATCTATATGATGTGTTGGGAGAAGTGTGATACTCAAATGAAGAATGAACATCATAATTCCTATCCCAATTTACTCCAACAATAGTTATATAATTTATACTTCCATAATAACCTATACATGTTCCTCTATTTTCTAATTATGCCACTAGCATTCAATTCTTTATAATTATATAGGCATTGGTCTCTTAAATCAATAGATACATTATTTATACTTGAAGTTCTAAAATTTGAAAATAAACAGGTAGGTCTAAATGACTTACCATTATTTTGAGCTTCCTATGATGGATATCTTTATGCACCAATAGAAGTTGCATCTATTCCTTTTCCTACTAGTGCTTGGGTTTCCTTCTTCTCCCCATCACAATATTTTATTCTAATTATTAATTATGGGTTGAATAAAATTGAGGTCTGACTCTTCAGTAGGAAGATATAAAATAAAATTTATAGCATGTGAAAATCACTATACTAAACAAGGCTTGTTTCATTGCGATGAGTTGTAAAGGCCTTCAAGATAATTCCTATTTCCTATAACCTAACAATGGGTAATTCATACTAAAAAATGATGCCATTTTTTTGGTGATTTGAGTTGTAGGTCCCAAATCCCTAAGGATGGATAATCTCCTAAGTGCCAAGGGTGCCAAACCTATGAAAAATACCACAAAACCAATGTTTAGGTTGGGAAACTAAGAACTAATTGTTGAGGTGGATAAAACCTTTATCAATTATAGTTTTACTAAACCAAGGGGTTTCCCTAAGGTTTTGTAACATATATTGATCACTACAAAAACTAAACACTAACCTTGATACAAGCCATACCCATTACATAATGCACCCCTATTCCAGTTGTCACTTTGTGCCTATATGTTGGTTTGCAATACTCAAGGTCAAGAAACTTATTAGAGTAGATAATAAACAAAATAAATGTCAATGATTTTATTTTATAATAAACCATTATAATGCTATATACATTCAAACATGGAAGTTGGAACACACTAAAATATTACATTGAAATATGTTTGTATTAAGTTGTCTTGAGTGTGTTGATGCTCTCTTACCTGATTATATGTCTTTTAGTACCTCAAAGGACTAGATAGTGGTGTTTCATTGTGCTCCCTCAATATTTATACATTCATATTTGACTCTTGGATAGGATACACCTTATCCTTATAAATAATGATCCCATCAACCACACTAAAAAAAACTTAATTCAAACATATTTTGAGTGTAATCTCTTAGTTTCCAACTACCTTGTCGAAATGTATATAACATTATAAGGGGTTATTATAAAACACAATCATTGAAATTTATGTGGAAAATTATCTTCTCATAAGGTGCTTGACCTTGAGTATTGCAAACCAACATACATGCACAAAGTGATAACCAGAATAAGGGTGCACTATGTAGTGGCTATGGTTTGTATCAAGGTCAGTATTTAGCTATTGTGTGTGATATTTGTTGCAAAACCTTAAGGAAGCCCCCATAGTTTATTAGATATAAAAGTGAAGGAGGTTTTTAGTTTCCCAACTTGAGCATAGGTTTTGTGGTATTCTTCCTAAGTCTAACACCCTTGGCACTGTAGACACCTAAAAATGTCTCGATGGATCACATTGGCTAACTAACATGATTTAGTCCTAAAACCCATCCTCTTTTTGCTTAATTGATTAAATTAGCCTAGCTATTTAATTAATTGCCTCATTTTCATCTATTAATATAATTAATCTAATCGGGTTAATTCACCCCTTTTCATGCTAACATTTCATCTTATTAAATTAAATAAATCTAATTATTTAATTTAAAATACCTAAGTCTTCTTATTTAATTAAATAACCCTAAGTTATTTAATTAAATGTTATATGATATCCTCTTTTCATTAAATCACTTTATTTAATGAATATAATGAAATTCCCCTAATTTGCATAATTGAAACTTTATTTAATTATCAAATTACTAATAAATCTAATTCCCTCCACTTGCAAAGGAATATTCCAAGGGAATATTCCTCCTTTGCACATTCCCCCAAAAAAGAGAATATTCCCATGGAATATTTCTTCCCCTTTTGCACAATTAAAATTTTTTTTAATTTACAAAATATCTTTTTCCCTCACCCTTGAGAATATTCCAAAGAATATTCTCTCCCCTCCAACCATTTGAAAAAGGGAATATTCTTACAAAACTTCATGTGCAAGTTAACTCAAAACTCCATGTGTAAGTTAACTCAAAAATTCTTGTGCAAGTTAACTTGTGACCTCTTGTATAGGTTAAAAGTGTGTTTGTTTGAAGGAATGAGAACCCTTGATTAAATCTCATCATTGATTCCCATCCCTTGATGAGAATACATGATCCATGCCTCCACCTTCTTTCCTTTTGGAACATTGATTAGCTTTCTCAATCTTAGCCCTTCATTTTTCATTTGCTCTCCTATAAATAAAACATTATTTGGAGACAAATGGATCCATCTTTTAACAACAAACTTATGCTATTAAAATCACTTGCATTTTCACTCAAATTTAACATCATTTTAGCTTTATTTACTTGCATATTAGCTTAGCTTCCATTAATGACTTCCATTATTTATTTGTTAATTAGGATTTTAATCTTTTAAAGCTTGCATACATTTAGAGTAGATTTGCATACACCCATATTGATCATCTTAGCATAAATCATGTTAAAGTAGCTTGCATCATGCTCATTTAGCTTTAAATCATATTTTCATAGACATCTATCAATGGTTTCATCAGTTTTCTTTAATAAAAATGATTGAAACAAGCTCATTATCCAAGGGATTGGGAAAGGGTCACCATTCCACATCAATGCGACACCACTCCCCCAATAAGATAAGTTTTAATGTCTTAGATTAAAGGTTTTTAAAGCTTTCATGATTTAGAATGTTAGTTTTAATGGCTTCTTTGTCTTTGTTTACAATGAATGATCTTATTGGGATTGATGTTTAGTGGGTTAAATATGCCTTGAATTCGTATGGATTGGGTGTAGTTAACCTATACTATGTCATTGGTCACATTTTGGTGCTAGAAGGAGGGAAAACTTTAATGTTTTGTGTATTTTTTGGAGAAATTTTGGGTTTAATCTCTTAAATGCATGATTTTCCTTAATTTTTAATGACTTCTATACGACTAATCTTGCAAAAAGGTTGTTGGGTTTTGAAGATCTCATGTTTAGCTTTCCAAAAAAAATTAAAAAGAATACTCAAACGAAACTAAAATAGAACCCTCATTTCATCATTTTATTTTGGGCTTAAAATTGAACAAGGAAACTTAACATTTTTTTTGGTGCATAAAATGAAGTCATCTTAGCTTTAGGGGTTAAAATTAACAAGTGTTTGCTATGGTTTGTGATTTAAATTTTTTTTATTGAATGTGTATGCAATTCTCTTGTGCCACTCAGTGATCTTGAGAAATAGAAACATTCCTTAACACTTTGCAAAATCACCTACATCTTTCATTTTGGATTAAAAATGAACACCTTGTGAGTGTAGGAAAAAGGTGTGTTGTGTTCTCTCCTTGTTTCATGCAAACTGGGATGATCAAATTACAAACATACTTCCTTGGTATTGTTTATCTTTAGAGGGCCTGCCTCCCCACTTCGAAAGGAGGGAATGACCCAAGTGGTAACGAGCTAAAGCCAAGCTCTTCCGAACTACTATATAAATGTGTGGTTGCGATGAAAATTGCAATCAACTGGAAGTGGTACATGATAGCTCTCCCATAGTATCTTTATGATGCAAAAAGCCCTTTTTCTAAGGGTTGAGAGACCTCTCAAGGGATTTTATCATAGTATTCCTTGAACCAAAATCCCTATTACGAACCATTGTTTAGAATCCAAAATCCTTAATACTTGGTGCAAGAATGACCATTCTGAAGCCACCCCACATTTGTACTATTCATTGTTGAAACAAAAAAATCCTTAGGATCTTAAGATCTCTAGGATTTTGAGATTTGGTAGTCCCAAGAAGTGTGTTCCGTGGAGGGGAGCCAATGTCACCAAAACTCTAACTATTCACAATGTCTTAGTGTTTGGAGAAATCTGAGTGGGGACTCAACAAGTATGGCCATTTCATCCTAGGATTGTAAATCATTGTGAGTTAGTTTCATACATTGCTTGGTTCTAAAACGTTACAAAAAAAACATTCACTATCTTCCTCAAAATTTCAAACACTTTGGCTTAAATATGGATACCTTTTGAAATAATCTTGATATTACTGCTTGTTCTAAGGATTTCTATCCTTATAGATTTCTAAATATCTTGAATTATATCTAAATCCATATTTTCCAAAAAAAACATAGGTAATTATGGCTTCAACCTCATGATTCTCACAAAATGGACATTGTGAAAGTTATGATGTTTTAGACATAAACATTTAGTTTGAAAACTTAATCAAGACAAGTGTTTGTGGTAAAATAAATTCACTTAAGCAAGATAAATTGACAATTGAACCCCACATGACTATTTGGAGATCGATTTCTCTCATTGAACACCCTGATCTTTCAAGTGCTATCATTCAACCAAACTTTGAAATCATTAACGAAGAACAAACTAATCTCATTAGTAGTTTGAGAATCTTCACTTTTGAAGCAAAAGAAACACCTACCCAGTGGAGAAATGCAGCAACCATTTTAGATGAAGAAGAGGAACAAGCTAATATTGAGGCTGGAAGGCCCATATTACCACCACCCATGTGGCAATAAATATCTTCATTTCTTCCATAAACTTGAACTTTTCTAAATCATCTCACACAAAGTCAGGATTCCTAAAGTAAGGCCTACAGGTTGTCATTTCAAACTTATACATCTTAGTCCAAAGTATCTCAAGAAACACCTTTGAGCACTTCATGAAACCAGAACTAGGTTGGTATACAACTTCTGCAAGCGTGCTTCAAGGCACATCCAAACTTTTATTCCTTCTATTATTGTCAAAATCTTGGTCTTTTCCAACATTTCCAATCTTACATAATCATGATCTTTAACTCCCCTAAATGATCTATCACACAATCAAAATTCGTAGGGGAAGATCTACATTTCTCCATTACAGACGTAGGTATTGTAATTCCAAGTTTGGTAGGAAGTAGGCCTTAATACATTATCGCAATCACAACCTCTTGTTAAGAAACTATTATACTTGATCTAGGAGAAACCAAATAGATTTACATACCCACATCTATCCTCTCATTTAGGCCAACATTAGTCTATATGATTTGAAAATTTTAGAGGTCTAGCATCATTCTCACTACCTTGGTCTTGGAAAACCAAGGTTCATTCTAAATCAACATTGGGTCAAACATTTCACTCATCCCTCCATCAAATTTCATCCTACACTTCACCAAACTTTACAAAAATTTTGAATACACCGATCGGTAAGTGCAAAAAGATGGGTCCCAAAAAGGGGGCTTAAGTGGCCACTTTTTTTTTTTGAAATAAGGAAATATTGACATTGGACGTGAAATTGAGGATAGTAACACTCAAATTTTTGAGATGGAACAAAAACAAGGATTGAAGTGCTTCGAGTCTACTTTCTAAAATAATAATTTATTTTGAAAATGGTTGAGATTAAGGGATTCAAAAGAGGGACGTACAAAAATTGGTGTTGTTTTTGTCAGAAAAAAACATAACATAGCAACTCTTGTACATCCCTAGCATAGTGAACTTTTTTTTAGTATTTTTAAAATCGCTCTAGTGAGAAATTGGCTAACAATATGTAGTTGATGCATAATTTTTTTGATAATTTCTTAATGTATATTTGATTTTTTACTAATTTTCTAAGTGGACACTTCCTAAAAAATAGAATTTTGGCCGTGCTACCCCTACAAATTTTGGAAACTAATTGAATTTTATTTATTTTTTTTTTGAATTTGTAGAATGGAGTATAGTTTCTAAAAATGGAATTTATTTGAAATTTTGATTTATGGTTAATTTATAATTAAAAAAACACCAAACACTACTTTTTTCCAAAAAAAGAGACACAAAAGGATTAATCAATAAGATACAGGAGAATGGATTGCTTTGCTCTTTCATCCTCCGCAACAAACCCTGTGAAGGGCATTGGGATTCCTGCATTAGCATTCTCGCTCACCCCTCCCTCTACAACACATGATGGTGATCCAGTATCGGCGAGCCAAGTCGAAGCATCTAAAAAGGTTTCTTCGCAAGGAATGGATGCATCACGAGACTTAGGGTTCCATCTCCATGGCTCAGGTAGTTTGTTAGGAAATGCATGCCCTAACTATAAGATTGCGTTGGGTTCTAATCCATCTAGCAGGCACTTGGAGGCCAATTCAAAGCCATATGCTTCTCATTCGGCACCCTCCTATTTCCGCGACTCCTAGAGTTTCCCTTTTTTTGTCAAACACTTGTATTCAATCCCAGAGATCTGTCTTGATTCTACTGCATTTAACAAAGTTTATTTATAGGATCACACTCTTATATGTAGATTTATGAAAGTTTGGTTGAAACTGTGCGACCTCCATTCCTAGATAAGCAAAAACTGGGAAGAATATATGAAGGAAAAAATCAACATCTACTCTTGTGCAAAAGGGTTTTTCATATTGGAATTTGAATTGTTGGAGGATAAAGCACTGATTCTCAACACTAGTCCTTGGTTTTTTCAAGGAGACTTTTGATGCATCAAGCCATGGTTTCCTTCTTTCAACCCTCGTACTAAGAATTTTTCTTCAGCATTCCTTTGGGTAAGTTTTCCTTACCTTCCTTTGCAATTTTGGGAGATCAAATGTTTGGTGGTGATCGATAACAAAATTAGAAAATATCACTGCATTTCCAAAGAAACCATTCACTATGAAAATTCTATATGTGCTTGTTGATGCATTGAATTAGATTTATATAAAGGCCTTCTAGCTAAAATCTCTCTGAACGTGGGGAATAGGTGTTGGATTCAACCGATAGATTATGAAAAGATTGCTTTTAGATGCAAGCATTGTTTCTCAACTGCTCACACTACCTCCCAGTGTAATAAAAAGAAAGCATCATCACGAGGAAATGTTATTCCAAATCAACCCTCATGGTGGGTAGGGGCTGAATCTAGCCATTATGTAATTTCTCCCAAAGAGAAGGCTAATCTCCCATCTCCATATACCATAGAAAATATGAATCCCAATTCCCCTTCCTCCTTTGCTTCGGTGGTTCCTGATGACGGATTTTCTGAAGGTGGCTCTTTGGGTGCACCTCCAACTTTCAGAAAACTAGATCAGTCTTCTAATTTGCAACTTCCATCAAGGACTGTAGAGGGTGGATCCGCAAAGAAAGAATCATGCAAGGAACAAGTTATCACCCAAAAGGATGATGAGGATTGGACAAAATTAAAGAGGAAACAATTGCCCCCTTCTCATCCTAAACTTACAATGACATTAAGGTCAACAAAGTTTGGGAAAAAAGTCTAATGGTACAAACAAAAGTTTGATCTATGTAATTTATTTTGAATTTAAAGAAAGAGCACTACCCTCTTTGGTAGGAGTTTTCCAAAAAAAAAGACACAAACAAAATAAATTATAGATGAAAGTCTTAACATTGTTAGAAAGTGAAAAAAATTACATCGTTGGATAGCTAAGAGAGAATCTAACATGACCCAGGTGTTTGATTTGTTTGAAATTGAACCACATGCAATCTTGACAGTGAGCATGAACCCGATTATGTGAAATATTGTAGAATTTGCAAAAAAACACGTCTCTAGTCATTGGGAATCCTTCCAAGCCTTTGGGTTGGTATTCCAAGGAAAATACCAAGCCCAAGGCTTGGGGATTCCCAAAGCAAGATATAATGCGAGCACGTTATAACGTGCTCATGTTATATCTTAGTTTTGACATGGTTTTTTGCATTTGTGAGGGACATGTCTAGCAAGACATAATGCGAGAGTGGTATATTGTGCTTGCATTATGTCTTACTTTATGTTAAATTTTATTCTATTGAATGTATGTTTATATATTTGTATGTTTGTATGTACATGTATGCCTGTATGTCATGTATGTATGTATGTATCTATCCATGCTTGTATGTATATATGCTTATATGTATGCATGTATGTATCAATGCATGTATATTGTATGTATGCCTATATCTATGTAATATTGTATCTACACATGTACATGTATGCTTGCATGTATGTAGGATTGTATGTATATATATTATGCTTGTATGTATGTAAGTATGTATGTCTTTAGAGGGAGGGAGAATTTTAAGAGAGAGAGAGAGAGAGAGTTACCTAGGTAGGTTGCCAAAGGGAGAGACCTGAGAGAGAGGGAGAGAGAGGGAGTGGGAGAGAGTGGGAGGAGATAGAGAGAGATAGATAGAGGGAGCGAGAGAGGGTGGTAGGGATTGATTGAGCGAGAGGTACGTAGAAAGAGGGAGAGGGTAGATAGAGAAAATTAGAGAGGGTAGGAGAGAGGGAGGGAGAGGGAGGTAAGATGTATAGATAGAGATAAATGGATAGGGGTTGAGGGTATAGGGTTGAGGGATTAGGGTGGAGGACCTATAGGGTTGATGGTTTATGGTATTGGGGTTTAATGGTTGAGGGTTGAGGGATTAGGGTAGAGGGTAGAGGGTATTGGGTTGAGGGTATAGGGTAGAAGGTTTAAGGGTTTAGGGTTGAGGGTTGAGGGTTTAGGGTATAGGTTTCAAGGTATATGGTTGAAGGATTAGGTTGAGGGTCCAATGTAAAGGGTAAAGGGTATAGGGGTTGAGAGTTTAGGGTTTAAGGATTGAGGGTTGAGGGATTAAAGTTTGAGGGTTGAGAATTAAGGATTGAGGGTTTAATGTATAGGGTAGAGGGTAGAGGGTTTAAGGGTTTATGGTTTAAGGGTTGAGGGTTGAGGGTTGAGGGTATAAGGTTGAGGGATTAGGGTTGAGGGTCAAATGTATACGGTAGAGGGTATAGGAGTTGAGGGATTAGGGTTTAAGGGTTGAGGGTAGAGGGAAGAGGGTTGAGGGATTAAGGGGCGAGGGTTTAAAGATTAGGGTAGAGAGTTTTCTTGGATTTAAGGGTTTAAGGGTTGATGGATTATGGTTTAGGGTAGAGGGTAGATGGTAGAGGGTTTAAGGGTTTAGGGATTAAGGGTTTAGGGTTGAGTGTTTAAGGGTTTAAGGGTTGAGGGATTAGGGTAGAGAGGGAGGGATGGATGGATAGAGAGATGGAGGGAGAACTGAGATAGAGAGAAGGAGAGAAGAGGAGGGAGGAAAAAAGATATATGAGGGTTGAGAATCTAATTTATAGGGTAGAGGGTTGAGAATTGATGGTATAGGGTTGATGGCTTGTAGGGTTGATGGATTAGGATATTGGGTTGAGAGTATAGGGTTGAGGGATTAGGGTTGAGGGTACATATGGTTGAAGGATTGGGGTTGAGAGTCCAATGTATAGGGTAGAGGGTATTATTAGGGTTTAGGGTTTAGGGTTTGAGGGTTTGAGGGTTGAGAGTTGAGGGATTAAAAGGTTGAGAGGTTAAGGGTTGAAATTGAGGGTTGAGGTTTAATGTATAGGAGTAGAGGTATATGGTTTTACTAAGGGTTGAGGGTTGAGAGGTTTAAGGTTGAGGAGTAGGGATTGAGGTATAGGGTTAGAGAATTAGGGTTGAGGTCAATGTATATAGTAGAATTATAGGGGTTGAGGGATTAGGGTTTAAGGGTTGAGGGTTGAGGGTTGAGGGTCAAGAGGGTTGAGGGATTAGGGTAGAGAGCTTACTAAGTGGATTTAAGGGTTTAAGGGTTGAGGTATTAGGGTTGAGGGTAGAGGGTAGAGGATTGAGGGTAGATGGTTTAAGGGTTGAGGGTATACAGTTGAGGGATTAGGGTAGAGAGGGGGGGATGGATGGAGGGAGAGATGGAGGGATAAGTGAGATAGAGAGAAGGAGAGAAGAGGATGAGGGACACAAATATATGAGGGTTTAGGATGCAATGTATAGGGTAGAGGGTTGAGAATTGAGGGTATATGGTTGAGGCCCTATAGGGTTGATGTTTTAGGGTATTGGGTTGAGAGTATAGGTTTGAGAGATTAGGGTTGATATGGTTGAAGGATGAGGGTTGAGGGTCCAATGTATAGGGTAGAGGGTATAGGGGTTGAGGGATTAGGGTTTAAGGGTTGAGGGTTGATGGTTGATGGATTAAGGGTCAAGAGGTTTGATGGATTATGGTAGATAGTTTACTAAGTGGGTTTAAGGGTTTAAGGGTTGAGGTATTAGGGTTGAGTGTAGAGGGTAGATGGTTTAAGGGTTGAGAGTTTAGGGTTTAGGTTTGAGTGTTTAAGGGCTTATGGGTTGAGGGTTTAGGGTTGAAGTATTAGGGTAGAGAGGGAGGGATGGATGGATAGAGAGATGGAGGGAGAAGTGAGATAGAGAGAAGGAGAGAAGAGGAGGGAGGGACAAAGATATATGAGGGTTGAAGATCCAATGTATAAGGTAGAGGGTTGAGAATTGAGGGTATAGGGTTGATGACTTGTAGGGTTGAGGGATTAGGGTATTGGGTTGAGGGTCTAGGGTTGAGGGATTAAGGTTGAGGGTACATATGGTTGAAGGATTGGGGTTGAGAGTCCAATGTATAGGGTATAGGGTATCAAGGTTGAGGGTTCAGGGTTTGAGGGTTGAGGATTGAGGGATTAAGGGTTGAGGGTTGAGAATTGGGGGTTAAGGGTTTAATGTATAGGTAGAGGGTAGAGGGTAGAGGATTTAAGGGTTGAGGGTTGAGGGTTTAAGGTTGAGGGTAGAGTATTGGGGGTATAGAATTGGGGGATTAGGGTTGAGGGTCCAATGTATAGGGTAGAGGGTATAGGGATTGAGGGATTAGGGTTTAAGGGTTGAGGGTTGAGAGTTGAGGGTTGGGGGTTGAGGGATTAAGGGTCAAGAGGGTTGAGGGATTAGGGTAGATATTTTACTAAATGGGTTTAACAGTTTAAGGGTTGAGGGATTAGGGTTGAGGGTAGAGGGTAGAGGATTGAGGGTAGAGGGTAAAGGGTAGAGGCTTTAAGGGTTGAGGGTTTAGGGTTGAGGGTAGAGGGTAGAGGATTGAGGGTAGAGGGTAGAGGGTTTAAGGGTTGAGGTTAGGGTTGAGTGTTTAAGGGTTTAAGGGTTGAGGGTACATGGTTGAGGGATTAGGGTAGAGAGGGAGGGATGGATGGAGGGAGAGATGGAGGGATAAGTGAGATAGAGAGGAGAGAAGAGGAGGGAGGGACAAAGATATATGAGGGTATCGGGGTTGAGGGTTTAGGGTTTGAGGGTTGCGGATGGAGGGATTAAGGGTTGAGGGTTGAGAATTGAGGGTTGAGGGTTTAATGTAGAGGGTAGAGGGTTTAAGGGTTGAGGGTTTAAGGTTGAGGTTAGAGGATTGAGGGTATAGGATTGGGAGATTATGGTTGAGGGTCCAATTTATAGGGTAGAGGGTATATCAGTTGAGGGAGTAGGGTTTAAGGGTTGAGGGTTGAGGGTTGAGGGTTGAACGATTAAGGTTCAAGAGGGTTGAGGGATTAGGGTAGAGAGTTTAATAAGTGGGTTTAAGGGTAGAGGGATTAAGGGTTGTGGGTTGAGGGTAGAAGGTTTAAGGGTTTAGGGTTGAGGCTAGAGGCTAGAGGCTAGAGGGTTTAAGTGTTTAAGGGTAGAGGGTAGAGGATTTAAGTGTTAAGGATAGAGGGTATAGGGTTAATGGTAGATGGGAGAGAGATTGGAGTGAGTGAATGAGAGAGAATTGAGGGTATAGGGTTGAGGACCTATAGGGTTTATTGTTTAGGGTATTGGGTTGAGGGTAGAGGATTTAAGGGTTTAGGGTTGAGGGTAGAGGGTTTAGGGTTTAGGGTATAGGTTTGAGGGTATGTGGTTGAAGGATTAGGGTTGAGGGTTGAGGAATTTAGGGTTGAGGGTTGAGAGTTGAGGGTTGAGGGTTTAATGTATAGGGTAGAGGGTAGAGAGTTTAAGGGTTTATGGTTTAAGAGTTGATGGTTGAGGGTTTAAGGGTTGAGGGTATATTGTGATGTTGATGTTAGTAGTAATGAAGTGGATCAATTGTATGATCCAAACTTGGAGGTTATGAGCAAGTTAAATACTGAGGTGTTCTTGTTGATGTTATTTATGAATATGAAATGAGAAAAGTTGAGTATAAATCCTTTATTCATGGAAAACTTGTGGATTATTACACTTCAAATAATAGTATGTTTGAGTTTGATTATTTCACTTGGGCCCAACATAAAATTTATGATGAAGTTGAGCTAAAACACATATACTGGTGGTAGATGTTATGCATGTTGCTCAAGTTTTATACATGTCAAAGATTCAATATTTTTCGTTTGATGTGCATAAAAGAGAATCCTTGTACATGTTTTTAGGTTAGTGTGGCATTCATTTCATCAAAATTTTATTTGGAAGAATTTTTATTTTTTCTTCAATTTAAATGATGAGGTCAATAGGTATGATGAAATTTCTATTTTTATTAAGGTTGACCTTGTTCTTCAAGTTGTGCCCTTGATTATTTTGAACTTCAATGATATATCATGATATGTTTTAGAGGCCTTTTTTTAGTTTCCTTTTAATGACAAGGTTAATTTTGAAGTTGTTCTTCACTCTTTTGGAGTCAATCATAGGTTTATGTATGTGAGAAGAAGCCAACATATGATGCAATTAGGTGATGAAGATAGTATTAGTTTGAAGGATATTAGTTCCTTTAGTAGGCTTGTCTTTGGTAGAGGAAAGAATATGTAACAAATTGTTCACAACCATGTGTCATGGGTATTGATGTAGGGGTTTACCTAAAAATAATGCGGTAAGTGTTATGTGTGACCATATCTTTAATTTGTATGTGCTTCAATGTTATTGGCTACAAGTAGTTATCCTTCCTTGTGCATATTGTGTCTTGTCTTGTATATACCTTGGTTTCTTTGTATAATCATGATCCATGTTTGATCATGATGAATTATGGTCCTAGTCTTCCTTTTTTTCCCTCTTTTGGTTTTCTTTGATCAAAGATTTATATTCTTGTTATGTCTGCAAGAGGCACACACCCCCAACTAGAGCCAATATTGGTACCCCATTATTATGGGTCTTATCTTCAATGATTTTTTCTACTCCAAATGTTGTACATTTAAACTTATCCACCATTTGTTGATAACCAATATGATAAATCCTAAATAGATCCCCTAAGTGTTCAGAGATACAATAATTCATGAAGAGTTTATGTTTGGGCTAGTTTTGGTGTTTTCCTTTATGTTTTGTGTGTGTGTTGTCCTTTCAAACTTTCAAGGTTTTCCATACTTATACACCTTCCTTATCATTCCTAACAACCTACAAAAGTCATTTATAAGTTTTTCTAAGTGTCATTTTATTAGAGTATCAGAGTTTCTCATCCCTCGATATAATTCCCTTTACAATTCCTAAGCCTTGTAGCCCAAAATTCCTTACCAAAAGTCTAAGTCCTCTATAACCCTTTTCAAAATTCTATAGTCCCTCATCCATCCCATCCCTTAGTATTTGTTCCCATTCATCTACACTCCCTAAATTTGATCCCTTGCACTCTAAAAAATTATGTCTTGCGAGATTATACTTTTGACATTGTCATTAATTGAGTACCCCTTTCCATCAACCCTCAAAAGTATGATACTCCTCTGATTTCTCTATATTGTTGAATGCACACAAGAAAAATGATATGGGGGTGAATTAGTTATATATTAAAACATCCAAAACCTTCATAAACATTCAAATCCACATCAACCTAATTAACCCTTGATTTGTTAGAATTGTTTAGCATGAAAGAAAATAACAAAAACCAAAACACATCAACACCATGCACAATAGAACATCATATTTATGTGGAAAACCCAAGAAGGGAAAAATCATGGTGAGGATTAACTCACAATATAAAGTAATTGCAACACCAAATACAAAAGGCTCACTGCTAGAGGGCTCACTACCCAAAAGAAAGAAGGGATAACTATCAATGGCTCATTTCCATATTACATAAAAGAAGAAAGAAGAATGTTATAGTGAGAATTCCATCTCAATGCAACAAAAAAATCCACCATAGAATCACTAACACATTTGTAGCCATCCTAAAGATTGTAGACACCTTCTTCTCACTGCTTTCGATAGTCTAACTCATTGAAATTCACACTACACTTCTCAAATTCGCACTTCACAATTCTACAATTCACATCACACCTTTCACAACTCAATTCTCCATCAACTCATCACTTTATTTATACCTTCTTTAACCTTGAAAACATTCTCCAAGTTCGGCTATGCACCTCAACCATGCAAATTCAAATTATTTTGGCACTAAGCATTCCCACGGTCGAAAGGAATGAAGAAGGACCACATCATACCTTAACTTAGAACTAAATCCATTCATACATGACACACCATGCTTCCACAATCACCGAAGAAAATCCTTAATTAGTGTAAACATCCAAGGTTGGTCGAACCTATGTTAACACCATTAAAATTTAAGTACACACTTCCTCAAATCCAAAGATGAATCGTGGACACCAAACATCACTTGAACACAATTTGGAATATTCTACAAACACCCTAAAATCCAACAAATTCCTTCACAACAACTTTCACCTAAAGAATGTACACACCCAATACGCTCAGACAACCTTCTATACTCTGTTACTCAAGAAGCCAACTTTCGAAGCACCAAACCATGAAAATTTTTTACTATAGGTAGATATGATCATTATCAATATACTTTTAGAATCACAAGACCAAAAACCAAACTGCGTAGAAAATAGAATCAAAACCATTTCTTCGAGACACAACTACAACACACTTCACACATTGGTGAACACAACTTCGTCTTCACAATAATACAAACCAAGAAACTCTAAATATAGAACCTATAAACACCTCATAAAAACATATCCAAACCACATAAGAAGATCTTCAACAAAAAAGAAATTTGGAGAAAAACTAGAACACCACTTTGTATACTAGAACACCTCTACAACACACTATTTTCTTGTTTTATTCAATTTTTCTCAAAATCACTTGGAAAACAAGTACAAAAGACACATAATCATCATCTTCAACACTTCATCATCACTGAACTAATATCATCCACAAGTAGAAATTTATGAAAGCAACACTAGAGGTTGACACCAGTAGCACTTACTAATGACAACAAATGCAACTAATCAAAGCATCAACATTGCCACTCATCAATGACAATAATGACAACACCAAATAATCATACTTGCAACAATCTCCCCCTTTTTCATTGATGGAAACACATGATGTGAAAAACCATCATAGAGAAAACAAATAGCTCTAATTACCAACATACTACTCCATATCAACTCTTTCTCTTTCTTCCCCCCCCTTACATCATAATCTTCTTTTTTACATTACTCTCTCCCCTAAACATTTTTCACATTGCTTTCTCTTCTCCCCCTTTGAAATCAATGGAAAAGGGCAACACATATGTATCTCTTTCTCCCTTTGACATCAAACATACATACTTTCTCTCTTTGTTGCTCTGCATACTCCCTCTTAGGAGCACACAACAAACTATCTCAACCATCAACCACTACACACATCCTTTGACACATCTGAAAAAAGACAACACCAACCTACACCAATACTTACTCTCCCTAACTGCAACAACCAACAGACACTACCTACTCCCCTTGAGAGGTAGCCTCCAACATCAGTCCAGAGCAAAGAATGAATCTTGAAATCTACTAGACTAATGCATATCCTTATGCATCTAGTTCAAGGAAGCAGGAGTAATAATCCCTAACTTCTCCTAGAGATACTCAAAAGTATCCTTAGGAAGATCCTTAGTGAATATATCAACAACCTGATCCTTTATAGGCACATACTCAAGATTTACTTCATTCTCTAGAACCTTTTCTCTCAAAAATTGATACCAGATTGAGATATGTTTTGTCCTAAAGTGCATCACCAGATTATTTGAAATGTTAATAACACTTGTATTATCACAAAATATAGAAATCAGTTCATCATATACTACTCTATTATCCTTCAAGGTTTGCCTCATTCACAACACATGTGTGCAACAAGATGCTACTACAATGTATTCTACCTCTACAGTAGATAAAGACACTTAATCTTGTTTCTTGCTCAACCAAGACACCAATATACATCAAAAAAAAAATGCACCACCACCTGTACTTTTCCCATCATCCACACAACCTTCCCAATCAACATCTATTTAAGCACTAAGAGAAAAAACAACATCTATTTAAGCACTCAGAGAAAAATCAACATCCTTTGGATACCACAAACCATGTTCTAGAGTTCCCTTCAAGTATCTAAATATCCTCTTCACTTTTGCAACATGTGACCCTCTAGGATCTTCTTGAAATATAGCCACAAGACAAACTACATGCGTGATACCCAATCTAGTATCAGTTAGATGTAATAGTCCTCCAATCATTAATTTTTACTTGCTCTGATCAACCTTAAGAGATTCATAATTCTTACTTAGCTTGCAACTAGTAACCATAGGAGTACATACTGGTTTAGAATCTTCCATTCCAAACTTCTTCAGCATTTCTTTAACATACTTTTATTGTGAAATGAATATACCTTTCTTTGTCTAATTGATTTGTAGCACAAGGAAGAAATTCATCTCCCCAAACATAGACTTCTCAAACTCTTTCGTCATCTCTTCTACAAATTTCTTGCACATAGCTTCATTTCCTCCAAAGATTATATCATCAGCATACACAACCACAATCAAGATTTTATATTTTTCAAATTTGAAATAAAGATTACTATCTACAGTAACTTATTGAATCCTTGTTTTATCAAGTACTTATCCAACCTTGCATACCAAGCTCTGGGAGCTTGCTCCAATCTATATAATGCCTTCTTCAATCTGCAAACTATATATGATTTATCTAATACCTTAAATTCTTTTTTTTTCAATGTATACCTCTTCTTCTAACTCACCATTCAAGAAAGTAGACATCACATCTATCTGATATACTTTGAAATATTTGTTTGTTGCAATATCCTAAAACATCCTGATAGCTTCCATCATTTCCATTAGAGAAAATGTCTCCTCAAAGTCTATTCCTTCTACTTGTGAGTATCCCTTACACACAAGCCTTTCCTTGTTTCTTACTATTCTATTCTCATTCAGTTTGTTCTAAAATACCCACTTCATTCCAATCACATTCTTATTTGTTCGTCTTGGGACAAGTTCCCAAGTTTGATTCTTCTCAATCTACATTAGTTATTCTTCCATAGCCTTGATCTAATACACATCCTTGCATGCTTCAATCAGTGTTTTGGGTTCAACTTTAGAGAGTAAACATAGGTTTACCTATTCTTCAGTCATAGCAACTTTTCTTCTTGTCAACACACCCTTGCTTTTGTCACCAATGATCTGATATTTAGAATGATTCTTTTGTACATACTTAAGAGTCTTACGAATCTTTTTTGAAGCTTTGTCCTCTTCGATCTCAACTTATTTCTCTTGTTTTAATCTTTTTCATTTTCTTTGCAAGAGCACTCATCTAATTCATATCCATCTATCACCAAAGAATTCTTGTGTAGGTCTTCATCCACTTTGACATTTTTACTTTCAATAATCTTCTTTAGCTCTTATTGTAGCATAGATAAGCATTGCTTCTTGTAGAATATCCAAGGAAGATGTCTTCATTAGATCTTTCATCAAACTTTCTGAAGTTCTCTTCATCTCTTCAAATATAGCACTTTCTTCCAAAAAATTTGAAGAATTTGATAGTAGGAATCCTTCCATACCACAACTCATAAGGAGTCTTTGCACTATTTTCCCTTGCTTGAACTTTGTTAAGAATGTAGACAACAATATGAATTTCTTCTATCTAGTAGACTTCTGGTAGGTTTTCCTCTTTCATCATTATTCTTGCAACTTCCTGAATAGTCCTATTCTTTCTTTCAACCACTCTATTCTACAGAGGAGTCTTAGGGGAAAATAAATGCCTTTTTATCCCATGATTCTCACAAAAACTATTAAACTCATTGGAGGTGAACTCTCCACCTTTGTCAGACCTTAAACATTTGATTTTCATATCCATTTCATTTTCAACCATAACTTTGAATGCTTTAAACTTATCTAGAGCTTTTAATTTTTCTTTGAGAAAAGTAACCCATGTCCTTCTAGTATAATCATCAATCAATAGCATGAAATACTTGTCACCTTGAAAAATTCTTACTCTAGTAGGATCACAAAGGTTTCTATGCACCAGTTCCAATAGTCTGGTAATAGATTGTTTTTTGACTTTGAAACTTCTTCTTGCTTGCTTCCCAATTCAACATTCCTTGCAAACAACATTGATAGGTTTGTGATCTTTGGTAGATCTCTCATAGCTTGAGCTAAACTGATCCTCACCAGGTTATCAAAATTAATATGACACATCCTTCTATGTCATAACCAAATTTCATTAATCTAAGTCATAAAGCAATAACCATCAACACCTTTAAGCTAAGAAATATTTCCATTTATCCTTCTTCCAATAGCAACCACAGTTCCAGAGTGTTTTTTGATCTCACATCCATCATCCTAAAACATAATATTATATTATTTGCTACATTTTTGTCCACACTCAAGAGACAATGTCTCAAACCCTTAACATAAAGAACATCATTTGTATTATGCTCACCATCAAAACTAATTGAACCTTTTCCACATATCTTAGCAAATGTGTCATCACCAATCTTTACTAGACCTCCTTCATATTTCTTAAGTTTAACAAGCTTACTTTTTTCACCGGGTATATGATTTGAGCATCCACTATCAATAATCTAGTTGTTCTTCTCCTCTCTAGCATGAAAAGTAGTCACCATAGTTCCTTCAATGTTATTACCTTCTTTCAAAGCACTTTCATTCACACATCTCTTAGAGTTAGTTGAATTAGTTCCATCTTTAATAGCCATGAGCAAGAATTCACTATCCTTCTCATCCACATAATCAAATTCATCATCAGATATATTGGCATCTTCTCTAACATAATAAATTTTCTTAATTGCTTTACCTTTTTTTTCTTTATTCTTGTTATTAAAAGTTCTATTTGGACATCTTGAAGCATAATGACCTATCTTTCCACAACTGAAACATTTGAAAGGTAACTTACCTCTATATTTATAGTACCCTTTTCACTATCCTTACAAAGTTTTCTTCAACATCATCAAGACCCTCCTGATCTGATTCCTCGGTCTTTTTTGATTTTCCATCCTTAAAAGTAGTCTCAACTTTTGCATTGCTTGGATGAAATTCTCTCGTTTCAAAAGAAAATAGAGCACCATACAACTGGCCTCTAGAATATTTTCTTAAATATTGAACTTCCTCAATAGCATAAACTTTATGACTATAATATTTAAGAAGAGTTATCAATACCTTCTTTGCCACTTCTTCTTCTTCAAGTTTTCTACCAAGGCCTCTGATGGAATTGACAAATTCATCCACCTTTTGCATATAGCTAGTAATGTTCTCATCTTTAGACATCTGTAGGTTCTCAAATGTGATCTTCAAATTCTGTATCTTAGCTTGCTTAACCTTATCATCTCCTTCATAAACACTTTCCAACTTTGTCTAGATATCTTTAGTAGATTTTAAATTCATAACATTCACAAGTTCAGTGTTAGAAAGACCACTTAAAAGAGCATACCTTGTTTTACCATTATTCTCATAGGACTTGATCTCATCATCAGTACTCAGACCATTAGTAGGCATATTATATACAGTCTCAATAAAATTCCAAAATCCAAATCTAAGAGATAGCAAGAAACTTTCCATCCTTGTCTTCCAGAAACCATAGTCTAATCCATTAAACAAAGGAGCATCCCTCTTGTGTGCCATCCTAGATCTACCTCAAGTGGTTAAGGTTTCTTCCAAGGAACCTTACTCCAATACTAATTGTTGAATACACATAAGACAACTGAGAGTGGGGGTGAATTAGTTGTATATTAAAACATCCAAAACCCTCATAAATATTTAGATCCACGTCAACCTAATTAACCCTTGATCTATTAGAATGATTTAGCATGAAAGAAAATAACAAAAAACTTAAACACATCAACATCATACACAAAAGAACACTAGATTTACGTGGAATGCCCAAGAAGGGAAAAACCATAGTTAGGATTAACTCATAATATAAAGTAATTACAACACTAAATATAAAAGTCTCACTATCAGAGGGCTCACTGCCCAAAAGAAAGAAGGGCTCACTACCAGATTACAAAAAAGAAGAAAGAAGAATGTTATAGTGATAAATCCATCATAATGCAATAGAAAAATTCACCACAACATCACCAACACATTCGCATCCTTCCTGAATATTGTAGACACCTTTTTCTCACTACTCCTTGTAGTCTAACTCATTGAAGTTCACACTTCACTTCTCAAATTCACACTTCACACTTCTGCAATTTGCATAATACCTTTCACAACTCAATTTTGCATCAACTCATCACTTTATTTATACCTTCTTTAACCTTGAAAACATTCTCCAAGGTCAACTATGCATCTCAACCGTGTAAATTCAAATTAGGTCAGCACTAAGCATTCTCGTGGTGGAAAGGAATGAAGGCGGACCACATCATACCTTAACTCAAACCTAAGTCCATTCATATAAGTCATGCCACGCTTCCACAATCACTGAAGCAAATCTGCAATTAATGTAAACACCCAAGGTCGGTTGAACCTATGTTAACACCATTAACATTTAAGTACACACTTCCTCAAATCCAAAGATGACTCACAGGAACCAAATATCACTTGAACACAATTTAGAATATTCCACAAACACACTAAAATCCAACAAATTCCTTCACAACTTTCACCTGAATAATGCACACCCCTAGTACACTCAAACAACCTTCCATACTCTATTACACAAGAATCCAACTTCTGTAGCACCAAACCATGAAAAATTTTGATTGTAGGTATATATGATCATTATAAACACACTTCCAAAATAGCAAGACCATAAACCAAACTATGGAGAAATAGACACCACTACAACATAGTTCACACACTGGTGAACATAACTTCTTTTGCACAATGATCCAAACCAAGAAACTCTAAATATAGAACCTCTAAGCACCTCTTACCAACATATTTGAGCCACATACACAAATCTTAAACACAGAAGAAATGTGGAGCAAAACTAGAACACCACTTTGTATACTAGAACACCTTTGCAACACACTATTTTCTCTTTTATTCAAATTTTCTCAAAATCACTTGGAAACCAAGCACCAAAGACACATACTCATCATCTAACACTTCCTCATCATCACTAAACCAATAACATACGCAAACAAAATCTTATCAAAGAAACACTAGAGGTTGACACCAATAGCACTTACTAATGACAAAATAATGCAACTAATCAAAGCATCAACACAACTGGTCATCAATGACAACACAAACATAAGCATGCAACAATCTCCCCCAAGCCTATTGACATCAATGACAACACCAACTACTCATACTTGCAACATATATAACCTATTAGAGTTCAATGACTTTCAAGAATTCCCTTGACTCGATACCAAGTCATTCTTCATCGTGACTCCTTCATCCTAAAATTTTGAAAGTCTTTTCTATGAGAGGGTTCCCTTTTCAACTTTCACCCATCTCAACTCCTCCTCGAAATTCCCTATCATCCCCAATTACTTGATCCCTTCATTATTTGATCCTAGGTATGCAATATGAGTTCTTCTCGAAACCAACAATTTGAAAATCCCACCTTTTCACATTAAGACCTACCTACCCACCTAAAAGACCCAAAATACCATAAATGCATCTTAGTGTCCCAACATACAATGGAGACTATAGTGGTGTTTATTTTAATTTCAAAGTAAGTCTTTCTCCCATCCTAAGTGCAGATAAATAAAGAGAAGTCTAACACACAAGAGAGTACATAATTATTATTTGTACTTTCAGAGAGGGACGTGCTTCCCTCTAAGTTCAATATTTTATGAAAAGTTTGATATGTTAATGAAAGAAATAATATCTTTTGGAGGTCCTTAAATATTAATGCATAAATCTTCATGTGGTAGGTGTTGCCACAATAGTGTGTCCCACTTCTAGGGCATCCTGATTTTTCCTCAAATCACATATTTTTTAAAAATGTTAATGATTTAAGCCTTGAGAAGTTTCATCTAAATATTTTTAATTGAAGATGGTTAGATAAAACCTCATTAGATCAAACCCCCTTGGATAGAGTCCCTTTAGTCTTAAATCACACCCATAATAGAGTCTCCTATACAACTATCAAAATGATAAAAAAACCACTTTTTATTTACCTTTTGGGGGTCAAATGAAATCATTTAGAAATATGTTTTGTAAGTATATAGCCCTTATTATAATCTTTTCAAAAAGTATAATTTTAAATATATTTAATTTGATTATTATATTTATTTTTATTTCTTGTGAGTGTATGTTTTCACCAAACATCAAAGTCTTTGTTTAACATAAAAAATAGAGAAATTAAATCTAAAAATATATGTTCCCTAGGTATTGATGTCCTTAATTCAGCAAAAAAAGAAGTCAATTCAGATGTACAAAAAAAATTGTGTTTTATATGGAAGTAACCTATATTTGAATTATAGTTAATCTCACTTTTAAAAGTTATTTAAAAAAATATTCAACAAAAAATTATGAAAAAATATATCTGCACTAGATATTGGTGTTACAAATCTATGTCTTTAATTTTATAATTTATCCTTTCTACAAAAAAAGTTATGCTTTTCGGAAATAATGCCAATTTTTTAAATTATTGTTAACTATGAAAAATAAGTTATTAAAAGTTATGTATAAAACTCACAAACTATTTCTTAAGTTTTTTAAAAAATATTTAATCTATAGACAAAATTTCAAAATTCACTAGTTCACATCATCTCCAAATTATTAATCGCTTAGTTGCTATAGGTTGAATCAAAAAGTGAAAATTTGGTGAAAAATGTTGATTTCAATGTCCTACTTTGGCCAAAAAGTGGGACATTGTATTGTGGGCTGACTCCACCAACCTGATAAAGCAAAAAGAAAAAGTTTCAAAAGATATAAAGGCACGGGGAAGCTAGATAATATTATATGGACCTAATATTTTAATATTCATTGAAATATTGTAGGCAACAAATGCTTGAATTGTGCACTTTTCCTCCACCTGCCCTCATCTACTCACCATTACTACATGTCATTTCTTTGCTACCTACATTCAATTCATTTGACCTTCTCTTCATCTTGGGAGTCCATTTTGGAGGTAATGCATTTGTGCCATTGATTTCAAATTGTTATAGTGTTTCTTTCTAGGGAACACACCCAACTAGGTTAAAGAGGAACTTTGGTATTCATTTTGAAGTATTGCATGAGATTGGATTGGAGGGGAGAAGTTACATCTAATCAATGGAATATTACTATTCACAAGAAGCCCTAGGGTTTCATTTTTTAATATTGAGTAAAGATATTTTGGTATTGTAATCAACTGAGTTCATCCAAAATTTGTAATAAACATCTAAAATGTTTGTATATTGAATGATTAAAGGCATGATCAACCTTGATTTTGTGTCATTTTGTGTATGGTGTACATTTCTAGATGTGTTTCTAATTAGTTGACCAACCAAATGACTATCAAATCCTTGTAAAGATTTTGCAAGGTATCTTCTCATAATAAATAAGGAAATGCATGTGTATGCCCATGGGTAGCTAAATAGACCCATTTAATATTATTCAACTATCCATTGTTTTTCAAAATGTATCTCTAGAGCCTAAGATTACATGTGCATTTTGAAAGGAATAATATTTTGTCGTATCTTGATTAAGGTATTACCTTTGAACATTGATTCATTGAATTTTTTGTATGAATTTAGGGACTCTATTTCCCAACTAGATAAAGACATTGGTCTTCTACTAGATCCTTCTCCCCATTATCCCAACACACTCAAAACAACTTATAATAAACATCTTTTAATTTAATATTTTAGTGTGTTCCAACTACCATGTACAAATGTATATAACAATATAATGGGTTGTTATAAAAACAAATTGATATTTATGTGGTAGATTATCTACTCTAATAAGGTGCTTTACCTTGAGTATTGAAAACTATAATATAGACACAAAGTGTCAACGAAAATAGGGGTGCACTATCCAATGGGTAAGAATTTTATTGGGCTTATTGTTTATTTTTTGTGGTGATATTTTTGAATCACCTTAGGTAAACTACCCTTCGTTTAAAAGAGCTAGAAGTGAAGAAGGTCCTACCCACCTCAAAAATTGGTTCTTATTTTCCCAACTTGAACATATGATTTGTTGTTTTATTCCCAGGTTTGACACCCTTGACATTCAAGAGACTATCTAGCCTTAAGGATTTGGGAACTACAACTCAAATCACCAATACCCCATGGAAAAATTCATGAATGCACATAAGATAAACCTCAGGAATTTTTTTTTTTTGATAAATGAACAAGGTAGGAAAATATTTACATGTCTAGCACTCCATAATGGAGGGGCCAATTGATGTGGAACCTACCCATCATAAAAAGATAATCCACTCCTCTCTATGTAACTCCCATGTGATCCATTAGAAATGGCCAACATTATTGGTGATGACAACTATGTAACTCCTATCAATTTTAACTACCCTTGTAAGGTTCACTATTGTAATATTCAAGATTCTTGAGAGATTAATAATAAAATATTTGTAAATGCAAAATCTGCATTATGCTCAAACATGAACAAATATAAGAATATTAGTCATTTTAAACAAGCCAAATAAAGCATTCCCCACGAAATTTTTGAGCATGCAAAGAAAATGAAAACATTATCAAAATAGCATGAAACAACAAGTAAATGAACATGAAATCTTATTCTAAACTACTCAAACCATCATCCCATAGGGGGATTCATTCCACTTTGATGTGGAAAGTGGCCCTTTCTCAATCCCTTGATGTGAAGATGGCTTTGATGCAAAGAGAGTGTGAAATCCAAGCTAAAATGACATAAAAAGCAAGTAATTGAGTGATGATATGGGTAGAGTAACAATGCTTCAAATGGTGGATCCATTTCAAGTAGAAGAGGCCTCTACTTATAGGAGCAAAGGGTTGAAGAATGGATGAAGTTGGTGAATGTGGGAATAAGATGGGAACCAATAGCATTGTGACATTTGTCACAAGGCTAATGAAAGCCATGGGGATGTGTGTGGAGCACATTTTGAAAGATGTGAAGAATTTAAGGCATGTAGGTGGATTTATAAGATGATGTAAAGGAATTGAATGAATATGGTTGAGATGTAAGAGGGAAAATATGGCATGTAAGAGGCCATTTAAGGAAAAGGTGGCTCTTGAAAGAGCATTTAAGACCTTTGTAAGAGGCTTTAAAATCCTTTTGGAGGGAAATTTATGAATGGGTGGTTGAAAGGAATATTCCAAAGAATGTGCCTTTGAGAGGAAAATAGGCTAATTAGTTAATTAGAAGAAATTATTTTCATGTGCAAGTTGGTTAGTTGATCATGGGTTTAGTTGACCAAGGTTGAGTCAAAAGCTAGAGAAATGGGTAATGAGGATTAGGAGGAGATTAGAGTTAATTAATCCATAATTAAATCAACTCAAGTGGGTTAGGGGATTTATGACATTTGATTTAAATAATTTGATTTATTTAATCAAATGAGAAAACTTTAGGGTTTTAATTAAATAATTTGATTTATTTAATTAAATGTGGTGAATATTAATGAGCAGGAAGTGAAATAATCTAATAAATTTAATTACTTGATTAATAGTAGAAATTGATGAATTTAACTAAATAATAAAGATTATTCAATTAATTGGTTAGTGCAGAAATGATTTTAGGAGGAAGTGATGTTAATTAATCAAAACGAGGTGCATAATGTCAATCAAGATTATTTGAGTGTCTACATTTTTCCCCCCTTTGAAGAAATATACCCGTTGCGTTGGTTCAAAGATTGACGCTGCCAAGATTGAAATTCAAAAAAATTCTATTTTTTTGGATGCCCCACTATTGCCCCAGGGGAAGGAATTATGTTGCTACACTACCCCCTCGAGAGATTGGGCGAAAATTTAAATTTTTGGTTCGAGCTTGCGATAAAGATTCAACAATGGTTTGGTTGCAGAAAAATAGGCTACAAGACATGAAAATAGGCTCAAGATGCTAAAAAATGATCAATAGAGGTTTCATGACTTGAAGATTGGATAAATGGTCTCAAAATTACAGCATCCGACCTCAACTAGGGCTCAAAATTATAGCATCTGATGTGGCGTTTATGATGTGCTTTTTCTTGTGTTTTATGCTTTATGAATGTATGGATGCATATGATATGTTATAGATGTAATGGATGATCTATGTTATGAGATGCTTAGACTAACAGATCTATATTATGATGATGATAATGCAAATGAGATGAATTAAGATGCTTAGAATAACAAATCTATATTATCCTAAACAACTTAAATGATGATGCAATGTATGTGAGAAGGATGATGTTTCTTATTATGATGATATGCCATGATTATGCAAGATGTTGATGGTTTGTGGATGTAGGATGGATGTATTGCTATTTTGGTGAATGTCATGATACCATGTTAGTGTGAAAGAGGGTAGAAGAATGAGAGGGATCAACCCTTGATTATGAGAAGATGTAGAAGTCCAACCAGTCCATGAGTCATCGAGACTTTATTAGATATGATGATGGGTGATGATGATTTGCTTATCAATGGATTGGGACACAAACAACACAACTTTCCTTATGTTTGATAATACACGTAGATACAATGCATCAAGGTATAGATAACTAGGAAGGCGTGGTATCTAGTGCGATGGACTTTGACTCAACAAACATAGAGGAGTATCCTTGTTCACACCTAACATAAAAAAACTTTGCTAAGATGTACTTTGGAAGCTTCAAACATCTCAGACCAAAACATGAAAAGGCATAACCTTTCCATGTAATAGTCAACAAGTTGTTCAAAAAATCCTCCACACATACCTACCAAATTAAGTATTTTCCAAGGTTATATTGCGAGGACATCTAACAAGCACATCAAAAAAAAGATAATTTTCAATGCCTCATTCATTTCTCTCTAAATCTTTTTGATAGACATCATCGAGAGGTCATTGGAGTGAGCATAATAAGATAAATTGTAAGAAAAGATCAAACAAATAAACAAGTCAATGTTCTTCATACCTCTAGCCAAGACTAAAACTACAGTGATACATGTTGCTAATGTCCATTGTAGGAAAGACACATCCTAGGACATGATTATTAGAAGATTTTGAACTAGCGAGATGATAGGTTGTTGATACCAAGAGTTTACCAACTTGTTTACCTATTGACCTAGACTCGAGACCTTTATGCTTAGGCTTACACTTTATAAGTTTTTCATACTTGTTTCCACTTGTTTTTCCAAAGGTTTAAGACAACGATCGATTTATTGTGAGTGGATGTTTATTACAGGTGAAAGCAAAATGGAAAGGATGATTTTGGGTTTTGATGAAGGGTACTCCCCCTTACAATCTAAAACTCACAAAAACAATAGATAATGACACAAACAAAATGCAAGAAGGAAAGCAAATATTTTCTATTATTACTAAAATGAAAATATGAAATTACAACATTATATTTGTCATGACATGGGCTTTCTGATAACATAAATCTACAAATCTACAAATCAGAACCACCATCTACTCTTCTCTAGCCTCCCCTATGTAGTCTCCCTTTACATCCTTTATTTGGAAGGTGTAACTTCCCTAGAATCTTCTGGAAAGTGTAACCGCCCTAGAATCTTCTAGAAAGTGTAACTTCCTCAAGAAGATATTTTGAAATTTTATTAATTTTAGTATTACAACTTCATGGGGTCATAACTTTTGATCCAATCATCAGATTTTCTATTATAATACCTTTTTAGAAAGCTCTCGAGAAATCTGTTGCCAAAAAGTAGGGCCTAAAGGCCAACTACTTTTGTTTTTCACCAATTTTTAGGCCCATACGAAGCCTCTAAGTGCCTCAAAATTGACTCTGAAAATTTTTACTAGGATTTTCAAAAATTAAAATTGTAATATCACTCAAATGACAAATGGTATTGAAGTGATTTCTTTACCATTGGCTTCAATTTACCATTCTGGAGGTCTATGTAAGATTTTGTGTCCAACGTGCATAAATGCAAACTTACTAAAATAGTAACGCTTCCAAATTTAGCCCTTATTGAAAAGAAACAACATTTTTTTTTGGGTGATGCAAGATTGCTCTTACACCCTAGATCTCTTGCATCAGTTTTTTTGGAATATTTCAATGTTTTGGATGTTTTCACAATAATATGGGGTTGTTTTGGGATTTTTGAGATGTTTTACAAATGTTTTGATTTTCGAATTTATAAATATTTTGGTGTTTTATGAGATTTTGAGCAAGAACCTAACCTAAGGACCTATCATATCCTAGGGGCCTCAAGGGCTAATCAAAGATTAACCTTACCTATGTTATACACACAAAGACCATGCAATTTGACTGACATAGACTCGTTTATTGATGAAGTATGAATAGTGTTGGATTGTCAGTTTATTATGGTGGACACCTAAAGGTCCTATCATAGGCACCTCAGGGGCTGATCAATGATTAGCCTTGCCTACATTATACACACATAAGCCTCATAGTTCAACATGGTGACTATGTTTTTGAATTTTCCTATTTTTTACCTATTTTTGGATTTTTGATATGTTTTAGATTTTTTTCGATGTTTTTGGTTTTATGAATATTTTTTGATTTTTCAATGTTATGGAAGATTTCAAGGATATACACGAATCTGATCTGATGTGGGTATAGGGACATGCCCCCAACATGATGTGACATACTACCTTGATCTAGGCAAGACAAACCGACCTTAGGAATTTTCCAAGTAGTACTAAAAGGGAGCATGATACTTACACAAGATCAAGCTATGATGCGAATGCAGTTGGCTGATGGAAGGGTGAATGTGATGGAAAGCGATGGAATGTAATGGAAGGAAATGCAGAACAAGCCAATGAATTGATGGTGGATGGGAAGTGCTTATTTACACAAGGTGCCTAATTGCTAGGTTTTCACCAAGGTACTTGCCCAAAGCTCCATCAAAGTGGTTTTCACTAGAGGACGATTTTTTTCTTTACTATTTTCAATCCTTTTTTCTGATTTTTTTGGATTTTATCATTTTTTTTTGTATTTTTGAATTTATACCTACAAGCTTAGGTATACAACTTTTTCAAATGGGAGCTATTGATGGGCTCCTACAAAGGCTCACCTTCTTGTGTGGAAAAATGATATGCTCCTTATTTGTAACTCACTGTGATAGTAAAGGGTCCCAACCAATTAGGTTCAAACTTACCTTTGTTGTTTGGATTTGGCACATTCTTTTGATTTTCCTTTAGCACAAGCTCTCCTACCTAGAAGGACCAAATTTTGATATTTTTGTTATAGCTCCTCTTTAGAAGGTTTTGATAAACTTGTAGGTGATTCAAAGCATCTAGGTGACATTTTTCCAATAACTCCAACTTGTTCAACTGTGACACCATGTATTTTTCATCAATAATAAGGTTCTACAAGGATATTCTTAAGGATGGGATCTCAACCTCAATAGGTAGGATGGATTCTAATCCATAGACCAAGGAGAAAGGGGTTGCACCTGTAGTTGTGTGGATGTTGGTTTGGTAGGCCCATAGAGCAAGGTTTAATTGTAGATGCCAGTCACAACTGACTTCATTGACTATTTTCTCTAGGACCTTCAAAATGGTTTTATTTGTGGCCTTAGCTTGACCATTTCCTAGTGGCAGTAAGGGGTGGAGAACCGATGTTGGATGTTATATATTTGCATAGCTCATGGACATCTAGATTTTTGAAAGGTGTCCCATTATTTGAGATAAGGGCTTAGGGAACATCATAGCAACATATGAGGTAATTCAGGATGAATTTAGAGATTTTCTTTCTTGTGATGTAGGTCATAGGGATGGCCTCTACCCACTTTATGAAGTACTATGTGGCAGTAATGATGAACTTGTGGCCATTGGATGAGGTAGGTGTTATTTTCCCTATGAGATCGAGCCCCCACTATGAAAAGGGCCAAGGTGTTATGATTGGAAGGAGATCTTGAGCTGGTGTATGGATGAGGTCCCCATGGTGTTGGCATTGCATACATTTCCTGACATAGTCATGAGCTTCTTTCTCCATAGTAGGCCAGTAGTACCCCATCCTCAGTAGTTTCTTGGCCAAGGTCATACCACCAGAGTGCAAACTGCAAATGCCATCATGTACCTCTATTAAGGTAGTCAAAGCTTCCTCAGGGTTAAGGCATCATAATAGGGTCTCCTCGAGATTCCTACGGTAAAGGGTGTTGCCTAAAATGACAAAGAAGGATGAATTTTTAATGAAATTTTTCTAGAGATTCAAGGTGATGTCGATGGAGAGGACTCCTATTTTTAAGTAGGTGAATATATCATGGTACCAAGGGTCACTGGGACCAACAATTTTGCACACGAACTCATATTCTAGTACCTTGAAAGCTAGTACAAGAAGCTACTCTACAAGAAATTTATGTTTATGGACGTTCCTTGGGATAACTAGCAATGATCCAATTGTGGCCATAGCATCCATTGCTTTTTTGTTTACTCTTGGTATCTGCTCAAATGTTATGTTGATGAAGAACTCCTTGAGATCCTCTATCGGCTTTTTGTATGGGGTGAGTTTGGAATCCTTAGTTTGATATTCATCATTGACTTGATTGATAACCAACTGTGAATCCCCATAGACCTTCAATGCCATGATTTGTCATTGTACTACTATTTGAAGTCCTATGACAAGAGCTTCATATTCTACTATATTATTGGTGCAAGGGAAGGACAATCTGTATGAATTTGGGATACAATCCCCTTATGGGGTGATGAAAAGTATATCCACTCCTGACCCATGTTGCATGTAGGAACCATCAAAGTACACTTTCCAATGGTTTGATGAATTCAAGAGGAATATTGACATATCTGGAAACTCTGATACTAGTGGGTTCTCAACATATATGGGAGCTTTGACCAATTGATTTGAAATTACTTGTCCTTTGATGGATTTCTAGTTCACATACTCAATGTCATATTCTGTCAAGATCATCACCCACTTGGCCATCCATCTCGTGAGCATTGCCTTAGAAAGTAGATATTTTAGGGGATCTATCTTGGCAATGAGCTTAATATGATGATCAAGCATGTAGTGCCTGAATTTCTATGAGGAAAACACTACTACAATACACAGCTTCTGAATGAAAGTGTAGTTGAGATCATGTCCCACTAAGGTTCTACTGATGTCATAAATGGCCCTCTCTTTCCATGTTTGATCATGTTGAGCCAAAAGAGCACCAAGAGTTGTTGTTGTAGCTAAAATGTAGAGGATTAATGGTTTATGCGGGATTGGTGGAATGAGGATGGGTGGTGTTAATAGATATTCCTTGATCAAGTTGAATGCCTTATCACACTTCTCATCCCACTTGTATGCTATCCCCTTGTGAAGTAGATGAGAATATGGGATGGTCTTATCAACTAACTGTGTTATGAATCTTTTGAATAATTGAAGCCTTCCTTGTAAACCCATCAGTTATTTCAGTGTTTGTGGTGCTTCCATGTCGAGGATTGCTTGTAATTTTTTAGGATCTATCTCGATTCGTCTCATTGATACAATATATCCCAAGAGCTTTCCTAAAGTTACGCCAAAGACACACTTCTTAGGATTAAGCCATACCTTATACTCTTTTGGTCTGTCAAAATTGGGCCCAATGTTGATATATGGTCTTGACATTTCCTTGATTTGGCTAATATGTCATCCACATAGTCCTCTACAGTTTTGTGGATTATGTCATGAAAGATCAAAGTCATATCCCTTTGATATGTAGCTCTCACATTCTTTAGCCTGAAGGGCATCATATTCAGACAATAGGTGCCCCATGGACATGTGAAGGTTATTTTATGATGATCATCCTTTGCAATAATGATTTGGTTGTATCTTGAAAATATGTCCATTAATGATAGAATTTCATGCCCCACTGTCAAATCTATAATCATATCTATGTTGGGGAGGGGGAAAACATCCTTAAGACATGCTTTATTTAGGTTTTCAAGTTGGTGTAGATTTTGATGCACCCAATGGGTTTGGAAATTAGGACAAGGTTAAAAACCAATTCTAGATAATTGATGGGTCGGATGAATCTTGCAACAAGAAGTTTTTGTAGCTCAAGTTTGACCATTAAAACGATTTGTCGGTGCATCTTTCTCAATTTTTGTCTCATAGGTTTTTCCCTAGGATACTGTTGTCAAATAGATTGCACCTAAATAATTCAATTAGTAAATTCAGCAATCTGTTGAAACATGGGAACTATCTTCAAGCTGTGGGTATTCCTATGGCGAAGATAAACCTCCAGATTCTAGGTTGGTTCCTATATGATTCTTAAATTAATAACTTGGTAACTTGCTGGAAAAGGGATAGAAGTATGTAATGAATGCACATAAAACTGTAAAATTGATGGTGATGTACCTAATTGATAAAGACTTGCAACTATGATTCACAATAAACTTCAGAAAAACTATCCACACAAGTCAATTCGATAGTTTGACCACAAAAATGATCCTAAGGAAGACTTGAATAAACCACCTTTGAAGGAAAACAAAATTTTCTGAACAAAGAAGAATAGATTATTCTGTTACACAACCCTAGACCTGTGATTTTCACTATTTTGAATGCATACAAATATAAATGAGACAATAATTTTAAAGGTTCTGATATTAAACATAGTAAAACTTCATCAAATCATTTATAAAAACATCATGATGACACGGAAAACTTTTGATTTCACTGAAATCGAAGGAAACTTTCCAAAATGAGACCAATTGAACTTGTAAACCTGCTATTGTATTAATCTAAAATTGAAAGTTGAGTTACATGATATTTCTCTTTGAAGAATGAAAAGGCTGAAAAACAAGAACTAGAGGAAAAAGATAAAAAAATTCCAATATATACAATGAGAGGCAGCTCCAAAGTGCATGAAGGTGAAACTGAAAGTCAATTTCAGTATAGAAAATGACAATTCCAAGGAAAATCCTGAGCAAAAATAAACATCTGGAAAAGAAGAGCTCAAACTCATGCAAAAATGAGTGAACTCGAGCTCAAACTCGCAGTCACAATGTGTACAACTAAAAATTAACTCAAATTGGCTCCAGAATGCATGAAAATAGCACTGAAAATGAACTAAAGTCAAAAATATCTCCACAATATGCTCTCACAAGCAAAAAAGAAAATCCTCGTAAAAATGGCCCAAAACTGAAGCAAACTGATTTCAGTGTCTAGAAAACTCCACCTCTCCATGTGCATGATCAAGATATTTCGTGAACTGATGTAGAACTGGAGCAAAGTGCCAATAATCTCCATAACTTGCATGATTAAGTCCTCTAGTTAGCTTTCACTTGTATTCTTCCATGGATTTGAGAAGGCATTCATTTGATTAAATGTTAAAGATAATCATCAAATGATTATTTTAATATTTAGACAACTGATAATCTCACCCTTTATTACATGTCTAAATATTAAAGTAATAATTATATTACTTTTAATATTTAATTGAATATTTTATTTTCTTAAAAACCATGCATAGGCACAAATGTTTCAAAGTCAAAGTATTACTTTGAAGTCGGCTTAAAACTCACGGGCCCCTTATGTATCAATAGGTCGATTGACCTCAAAAGTCAATACCACGGTGATGATTAAAATGAAATGATTTTCTCCATAAAATTAAAGTTAAAAATACCAAATGTTTGAATTAGGCTTGTGGAAAAAGCCATCGAACCCTAAAATCATTTCAAGTTTGCATTTGAGTTTGGAGAAACTTCGTGAAGACTGGCCGCTGACCTGGGTAGGGTTTCTGAGAATTTGCTTGATTCGGAGCTCAAAATTCCACCATACCTTGCTATTTTATGGATTTCCCATGAAGATTTCCACTGGGTAAGTTGTTTTCAGTCACAATTTGGAGATATTGTGTAGCATTTCTGAAACTTTAGGCTATGGCTGTAGCATAATATCCAATATATTTTCTTCTCTTATTATTTTGTTGTCCTTCAATTGTTATGGGCTGCCATTGAAGAAATAACAGATCGAACTGGTATCGACAAGAGCTAACTGGCTGGATTCTTGAGCCATTCATGCAGTAAAAAGCTCAGACTATGTGGTAAGTTATTCATTAGCAGAAAACACTGAGACTCTTTTGTTTGTCTGAAAGAAATGATTCTCTATTTGTGTAGAAAAAGCTTTTATTCTTCAGGCCGTGGCTTTTGCAATCTTCTAATGCATATTGGCTCCCACTCTCTGTTGGTATTTCTTATATTCTTTGAGGCGCCATTGGAGACTTAGTTTGTATCTTGATAGGAGAAATCTGAAAGAAACTTCATGGTATTCATTCTTCTGAGATTTTCTATTCCAATTGCATAAGTTCAGCCTATGAAAGACATTTCACTCCTCTTTTGTTTTCTAAACAAACCCTCATATGGGTATCTATTATTTTTGGAGAAATTTGCATTTTAATTAAAAACCCTTATGAGCATTTTGTATTTCAATCATAAACTACACTTTTGAATAGAAACCAATGTGGGTAGGCTGAAAATAGTGATAAATCTTCATTTTGACTTCGATGAAGAGACCCTTATGTGGGTATTTTGGAAAATGCAAGAAAAATCTCTCTGTTAACCTGTAGCAGCATTGTATTTTTGAATCATAATTATTCTGAACAAAACCATCTTTGATTGCACTTAGCACTTGAGTTAATAACCCAACATGGGTAACCTATTCTCCAAGAGGACAAACACTCCTAATTTTTGTGCATTAAACTTATACTTAAATCTTCATGGGTTGTAGCTTCACTTGTATTGTTAATGTCACTCTACTAATTGTATTCCATTATGCTCTAAAGCACTATGGTGAATACTCATTGTTCTTGCATGAGATATTTTCTTCATCATGCCAACAATGGTTGTTTGATCAATTTCATGCCATACTATTGTCGTGTAGACCTCTATTGCTTTCCCTGTGATGGGATGACATTTTTACTTATTCCTTTGCTATTTGTTGATCTCAAGCCTAAAAATTATTGTAATGGACGTTTGCTACAGCAAGTTTGCATTTGGAAAATAATGTTGCTCTATTTATATCTGTATTCTTTGTGAATGTGAAACATTGGTAATAAGGATAAGAAGAATTCAGCAATCAAATTTATACAAAATCATTAATATATCCTTAGCCTATGGTGTAATCTGTTTGTTTGAGAAACCCATGTACCACTACTAATCATCATTGTTTTGATGCTAAGATCATGATGACTGCAAAATTTATTTTAATCTTAATTCTTCAAGTATCATGGAAACTCCACCAGTGGTTTGTATAAATTGAAACTTCTTCATCTAATTTACATCTTCACTCACTGTTGTAGCTATATGACTATGGGTAGCCTTGACTACACTCATCATTGATGAAATCATTGTCACTTAGCATGAATGTCCTATCATTATGTAACTGCAACTTTTGATATTTCATTGGCATGAGATATGATAACATGACTGCACCTTTCTTGTTTGAGATCTCTCTTATGCATGACTATACTATAGCACAATACTTGATTCATAAAATTTGTTCTTATGCATGACTATACTATGACTGTGTTGAACTTTGAATATGGATTGTAGCCATGTTATCTTGGTCATTCTCAACCATCACGATGCTCATTTTTTCCCTTTGATAAATGATTAAATACATTAACCTTGTTGCTCTATTATAATCCTTCAGTAGTATTACTTATTGCTCACTATGATTCCATGTATTGTTGTTCCTTTTGAATTATGAGCAAAAGAATGATTCACTCAATCTGTCTTTGTCATAATGAATCAAAGGTTGCTCTTGTGAATTTCTCTTATTACAATAGTCCTACTTGATGACTGTAATTGAAATATGATTATTTGATGACTCTCATGTATGAATGTTGAATGAGAGGATGTTTTCCTAATATGTCAGGCTCAACCCTTGTGGGAGCCCGTTTTCTCCCACATATCTGACGAAAATGATCACGAACATAATGAACCTGTTCCTGCACATTTAAACAAACAAGTTAGCAAAAATAATTGAAGTTGAAAGCTTCTATTGAACTTTGTGTTCCTTGATTGTCAGCCTTTATAATTCAATCATCTGGTGAATTCCTGACTGGATATATATTACATTCTTGTCAGTAGTGTAGGCATGAAGTAGGATGTAATTTATCATTTCTCTAACACCATCCTTTTACAATCTTGCAGATACATGGAGCATGGAATTGAAATTGTTGTAGCTTGGAGACACGACAACTGAAGACATCGAGTAAAAATGATTCATCAACACAGGCAATGATGAATTTCTCCCCTCCTTCATGTTTGCATTATCTTCAGTAGTGTAGCATTAGATCCTTCTTTGTATTCATTATTTGATTAAGAAAATCAAATTCAGCTACTCTCGCGGCTTGTGCGGGATTTTAGTTTTTACAAATATGAATAAAACAACATTTATTATGCAAATGTCCAATTTTCTATTACAAATAATTGCATAATAAAACTGAAAATCAAATGTAATCTATTTTTTTATGATGGATAATGAATACTTTAGTAGAAAAATTTGAAATGTTTTGTACCTTTCAATGATGAATTCAATTCAACTCTACATGTTTGAGCTTGTAGTGAAAAATAGGTAACAAATTGGCGACCTCTACGAAGTGTTTTCCTGCTAAACACCATAGACCAGTATATAGCTTATCCATTAGGCATGGAGTCCATTTTTGCTCTGTTTTGACTCAGAAAATTGTAACTCAGCTGCAAACCACACAAACTAAAAGAAACTACTGCAACTCTATTGAAGACAGAGTTTGAAAAACATGTGTAGCAACCACACTTTATTGAAAGCACAACAAAACTGAAATGAAACGTGCCATGGGGCACTTATTGAAAGCATAACTGAAACTAAAAACTAGTCTACTATGTACAATTGAAAGCTTGATGCTTAGTAGCATTGTTTCAAGTGAATCCCATTGGTAGGGATTGGCAATACTTCACCATCCAGCTTTGAAAGCTGAAATGCATTGTGTTCCTTCTTTTCTGTAATAATGTACAGGCCATCCCACATGGCGTCAAACTTTGTATGTTTGTTGAGTCTGCTCTTTAATTCATCCCACTTGAATACTAAATCACCTTCATTGAAGATTCTTGCTATTGTTTTCTTATTGAATGTCCTCTTCATTTGAGAATGATGAATTTGAAGCTTCTTGTAAGCTTCCTTTCTGGTTTCTTCCAACTCTGCTAATTGAGCAAGCCTGACTTGCATCGACTGCTCCTCAAGTAACTCAATTTCTTTTATATGACTAAAAGTTGGCAATTCAATTGAAATAGGTAATTTGACTTCTTTACCATAAACCAAAACATATGGTGAAAATCTTGTTGATCATTTTGGTGTAACTCTATCAGCCCACAGGGCTAACTTGAGTTTATCATGCCATGACCTATGATTATCTTCAATAGTCTTCTTTATGATTTTAATCAGATTCTTATTCGTTGATTCGGCCTGTCCATTACCCTGGGGGTAATAATTGGATGAAGCATTGAGATAAATATTATGTTTTACTAACCAATCTAAAACTCTCAAAACAACAAAGGCTAAAGCATTATCAGAAATAATTGAATCAAGTGTACCAAACCTGGAAACTATGTCCTAATAAAAGTTTAAAATTGATGTTTCATTTGCATCTCTTAATGCGATTGCTTCAGTCCACTTCGTAAAGTAGTCTGTGGAAGTCAAAATCCATTTGTGCCCAACACTCGAGGGCAAGTTAATTGGACCGATGAAGTCAAGTCCCCACTTGCTGAAAGGCTGTTCAACCTAAATTAGATTTAGAGGTAGGGCTGCTAACTTCTATTTTCCTACAAATAATGAACATTTACTGCACTTTCTCACATAAGCATGAGCATCTTTGAACAAATCTGGCCAATAATATCCAACTCTCATTATTTTTAGAGCTATAGTACGTGGTGCAAAGTGACCTCCATTAGGTCCATCATGGAATTCCTTGAGAATTCTTTCAGTCTGATTTGGGTAAACACATCTGAGGAATACGCCAATGAAATCTTTTTTTATACAAAACACCATCTATTTTTGCATATGGAATTGCTTGTAATCTATAATACCTTCATTTCGATCGGTCCATACCTTCTGTACAATCTCCAGTATGCAAGTAATGAATCATTTGATTGATCCAATCAGATGAAAGGGTTGTAACAGTAGGTCCTTCTTCATTATTAAGGACTGTAGCAACTTCTTCACTGTTGTTTTCTTCATTTTCTACAAGTTGTTCGCATAGGCCTTTGCCTCTAACAAGCTTGGTAACCTTTATGTTGATGTAATACTCCATGACTTTGGTTATCCAGTATGCTCTCTTGTCGTTAATGTTCTTATTCAGTAGAAACTCTTTGACTGTTGGGTGAGCTACCAACAGATGTATCTTATTATTAGGCAACATATGTCTAAACTTTTTGAGACTTCTCACTACAGCAAGCGCATGCTTCTCAATGAATGAATATCTAGTTTCATAATCATGTAAAACCTAACTAGAGAAAGTTATAGGTTGCTCCATACATTCATTATTTTGCTGATAGAGCATTGCAGAGATGGTATCCACTCCCCCAAATGCATACAGTATAAAATCCTTATCAAAATCTGGATTAATAAGAATAGGGGTTGTTACAAGTGCCTCTTTAATCTACTCAAAATTTTTCTTCCCTTATTTTTTCTAGTTGAACTGCATATTCTTCTGCAGCATGGCTGTGAGAGGTTGTAGCAATGCTGCAACATTGGGAATAAATCTCCTCACGAAGTTTATTCTACCTAAAAAACTCTGTAAACCCTTCTTATGAGCGGGCAACCGTAAAGCCAACATGGCTGCAATCCTCTCTAGATCTATAGAAATGCCATCTTTAGAAACAATATAACCCAAAAGTTTACCTTCATGAATGGAAAAAATGCTTTTCTTTGGATTTAAAGAAATTCCATACTCTCTACATCTTTCAAAAATCTATCTAAGATGCACAAAGTGATCATCACCATTTCATGAGTAAACAATGATATCATCTAGGTAAACAAGAAAAAACTTGTTTATCAAACCTTGGAGAGCCATATCCATTTCTCTCTGAAAGGTGGCTCTCACATTTGACAATCCAAATGGCATCTTTCTATAAGCCATAGTACCCCATTTGGTGGTAAAGGTTGTCTTGTACTGGTCTTCTTCTTTAACCAAGATATGGTTATAACCTGAATATCCATCCAGCAATGAGAACTTTTCTGATCTTGAAACAACTTGCAATATTTGCTCCATTGAAGGAAGCGGATAGTGATCTTTGAGTGAAGCTTTGTTTAGATCACGGAAATCAATGAACAACCTTATCTCTCCACTCTTCTTTCTAACAGGCACCAAGTTTGATACCCAAGAAGTGTGCTTGATCAGAAATATTATACTACCTTCGATCAACTTGTTCAATTGTGTTTTCATCAGATGTTCTAACTTTATATTCAAGGGCCTTTGCTTCTGTCTTACCGACTTTGCGTTGGGTTCGAGCTCAATTGTATGTTGAGCTAACTTAGGGTTAAAACACTTCAAATCTCCATATTCCCAAGCGAATATGTCACTGAAATCTTGGAAAAGCAACATAAAGGCTTGTTGTTCTTCCTTTTTACAGAGTTTACCAAGCTTAAAGAGCTTGTTCTTGAATATTTCTATTGATTCATAATGCTCCGGCTTCACTGTGATGCTTGATTTATCTCTTCTACCCTGATCATCAGTGTTGAAGATGGATTCAAGGGTTACCAAACCCTTTGGTAGATTATTAGACTTTAATTGCATGATCTGATCACCATATTGTTGATCAAATTTTTCGTTGGTTTCCAGCAAAAAATTTTGCTTCCTCCATCATAAAGTGAATTATTTGTTCATCACTGTCATGTTGGAATATTTGCCTCAATCCATACTAACATGTAACTCCTTGAAGGAAAAGTCGGTGTGACATTATTGATGTCTGGCTGACTAACTGTTCTGAATCCTTTGAAATGTTCCAAGTCATTGAGACAAGGTTGGTGTCTTTCCGAATGAACTATCGCTGTGAACTTTTGTCGAATGGAGACCTTTGGCCGACAATATGTTCTTATCAGGCTTCGGGGAGACTCACAGCGACTAGTGTCTTTGAGGTGACTTGATCGCTTAGTATGAAGTCCCAGCGACAATGGAAGGTCTCGCTGACGGGGATACACTTGGGGTCTTCGCGGTGACTCAAAGACTTCAGTATGAAGTCTTGGCAACCAATGGAGAGTCTCGTCGATAGTGTTCGGTATGACATGTTCGCTTGGTGAAAGGTCTTGGTGAAGATCAAATGTCTTGCCAACTCGGTAAGACATGAGTGCTCGGTGTGAGGTCTCGGTGAAAGACAGAAGTGTTGTCGACTTGGTAAGACTTGGTTGCCCGATGTGAGGTCTCGGCGAAAGACAAAAGTCTTGCCAACTCGGTAAGACATGTTTGCTTGGAGTGAAGTCTTGGCGAAAGACGAATGTCTTGCCAACTGTCAGGTGCTTCGGTCAAACTTAAGGAGACTCGATGAAACCTCTTGGCGAATGGAAAAGTCCTTCTGATGGAAATATTGAAATCGATGTGACTTGTGAGCATCGGTATGAGTCTTTCTGATGAGAAATCTCTTGCCGATAGAAATACGATGGATGTTGGTGGTGTCGGGATGACTCATGGCGTTCACTATGTCATCTTACCGACTGGTGGAACCTACACCGATATCGAATGTTGGATGTGTTGGCATCGGGGAGACACAGTTAGTGTCTCACTGACATGCCAACACAGGTTGAACACCTTTGACCAAATTGACCATCCTATGTGGAGCCTCGTGGACTAATTAGAGGAAGCGAATTTCAAATGGTTGGTGGTTAGATTTTTGCAATAGCTACGATGCTGGAGCTGAACTGTATGCAAGGAAAAATCTGCAATGGGATGGAAACTTTCTACGATGGGTAATGGCGGATAAGGATGAATAGAAGACAAAAATCAAAATGTGATAAGATAAAAGAGATCAATTCTGAGAATGAAAAGATCGGATTCTTGAGAGAGCATTTCTAAAAGAGATTGAACAGTGAATGAAGCTACTATGAACTGATACCAGAGAGTTGTATCTCTGCATTGTATGTAATTGTTTGTTACTGTAATACAAAGAGATTCAGCTTGGTGTGGTGGTTTTTTTCCTGAAAGGGTTTTCCCACGTAAATCTGTTGTTCATTGTCTTTGTGTACTATCTCTGTTTCTATAAATCTTTCATGTGTGTCTTAATTGGATTGTAATTTGAAAATTAAAAGTACTGTCTGCATTCTTCCCTATGGTTTTGACGTTAGGAAAGTTGCTTCCGCACCTCTGCTTTCCTTATAAGTGGTATCAGAGCCTGCCAGTTGTGTTATCCTTGTGAGTGGGTTGGGTTTTTTGTGTCAATTCTTTTTCAGTGGGAGTTTGGTAGAGGTCTAATAATTTAATTATAGATTAAGATGGCGAGCACATCTAGAAAGATGGAAATAGAGAAATTCAATGGTAGCACTTTTGAGTTGTGGAAACTCAAAATGGAAGATTTCTTAGTGGATCGTGATCTATGGCTTGCTGTGTCTGGAACGATGCCTCAAGGCATGAAGCAAGAGGATTGGGACCTTGTAGATAGAAATTCTAGGGGACTAATAAGGCTTTGTTTGGCAGACTCTGTTCTTCTGAACGTTCATCAAGAAAAGACTACATCTTCCTTAAGGAAAAGACTGGCATCTATTTATCAAGGCAAGTCCTTGGTGAACAAATTGTTCTTGAGGAAGAAGTTGTACTCTTTGAGAATGCAGGAGGGAGGATCTGTTGCTGATCACTTGAATACTTTCAACATGCTGATTGCACAGTTAACATCTGTTGGTGTGAAGATTGAAAATGAAGATCGTTGCATGTTGTTGCTATGTTCTCTGCCTAATTCTTGGGATCATATGGTGATGGCTATTAGGAGTATGACATCCACTTTCAAGATGGAAGATGTTGTTGCTTCTTTGTTGTTGGAAGATATGAGAAGAAAATCTTTTGAGATGGAAAAGGAGGCTTTGGTTGTTAGAGGCAAATTGAAAGAGAAAGGCAAGAAGAAGCACAAGAAATCGAAATTGAAATCAGAAGGAAGATCAAAGTCTCCTGGCAAGAAGTCCAAGGTGAAGTGCTGGAATTTTGGGCAACCTGGTCATGTCCAAAAGGATTGCAAGGAGGAGAAAAAGAAGAAGAAGAAGACATCTTCTGACAATGATTCTTCTCAGAGTGATGCAGATTCCTTCATTGCAGCCTTGGCTACGCGGGCATCTGATGATTTCTGGCCGATTGATTCTGGAGTATCTTTCCACATGACATCTCATAGAGACTAGTTCATGAAGTATGAAAACTATGATGGTGGAAAGGTGTATTTGGCAAGTAATTCAGTTTTGGAAATTTTTGGCCGTGGAAGAGTTAGAATTCAATTCCCTGATGGAAGAGTGAAGGGAATCAATGATGTGATGCATATACCAGATCTGGCTCATAATTTATTTTCTGTAAGTAAGCTAAATGATATTGGAGTGCATGTCATGTTCTTTGGAAATGGCTGCAAGATGACTAGAGGCTCTATGGTGCTAGCAAGGGGTGTTCGTATTGGTACCTTTTATAAGCTAGATGCACAAACTATTCAATGCAATAGTGTCTCTGTGAAGTCACAGAAAGCTACTCATGGAGGAAAAGAGGGAAACGTTCCTGATGGTGTAAACTCCATGGAGGTTAAACTTCCAGTAGAAAAGACAATGCTCTGGCATCATAGGCTAGGCCACATTGGTGAGAAAGGTTTAAAAACCTTGAAAAATAAAAACCTGGTAGAAGGGTTTGAAGATTGTAACCTTGAGTTTGAATTTTGTGAACATTGCATATATGGTAAACAACACCGTGTTTCATTTTATTCCAGTCCTCACAAATCTTTTGGTTTGCTTGATTATATTCATTCTGATGTGTTTGGTCTGGTGAATGTTCCTTCTTTGTCTAAATCAAGATACTATTTATCATTTATTGATCATTATTCAAGAAGAGCATTTGTATATTTTCTGAGAAGTAAATCAGAAGTGTTCAGTCAGTTTAAGGAATTTAAAAACCTTGTTGAAAATCAGACTGGTAGGAAAATAAAATGTTTAAGGACTAACAATGGCCGTGAGTTTTGTTTAGATGAATTTGAAAGGTACTGTACAGATCATGGGATTAAAAGACATAAGACTACACCTTACACTCCACAGCAAAATGGAGTTGCTAAAAGGTTCAACAGGATAGTAATGGAAAGAGCACGAAGTATGCTGAGCAGTGTTGGCTTGGAGGAGAAGTTCTGGGCTGAAGCAGTCTGTACAACATGTTACTTGGTAAATCATTCTCCTAACTCTGCTCTTGTTGAGAAGATGCCTTTCGAAGCATGGTGTGGAAAGAATCCCTCTCTGAGACATATTTGTGTCTTTGGTTGTGAGGCATATGCATATGTGCCATTTGAAAAAAGATCTAAGTTGGAAAAAAAAGTTGTAAAGTGTATTTTTATTGGCTATAGTGCTGGCATAAAAGGATACAAGCTTTGGAATCCTAAGCGAGAAGGTTTTGTAAAAGCGGCGTTATCTTCATTGGAACCTTCTACATTGGATTTATGAGAAGAAATCAGAAAATGAAAAGGATGTAGCAAAAATTCCTTGACATAAAGAGGAATTGAAAAACAAAATGTACGATACTAAGGAAAGCCTCAAGTAGCTCTGAAGTTTCAAGAAGATGAAGAACCACCTCACCAACCTATGAGGAGGTCAACTCGTGAAAGAAAGCAACACGATAGGTATGGGTTTCTTTGATAGAGTCTACTTGTGCCTATGCTTTAAATTTCAGCACTGATGCCTAGGACTGAGGCATTTAAAAATGTTTGATTCAAACTCTTGGTTGGAAGCCATGAATGAAGAGATGGCAACAAAAGAATGATACGGAGTTTGGTGCCATTTCCAAAGCGAAAAGTTGTGGGGTGCAAATGGGTATTTAAAAAAGAAAATAGGTCTAGATGGCAGTAGAAAATATAAAGCGAGGCTAGTTGCAAAAGGTTATTCCCAGAGGAATTAATTATGGAGAAATCTTTTCTCCTGTAGCTAAGTTGACATCTATTAGATTTCTTTTGTCACTTGTAGTAGCATATGACTTAGAAATTGAATAGATGGATGTGAAGACAACATTTCTTCATGGTGATCTTGAAGAAGAAATTTATATGTCCCAGCCAGAGCACTTTGTGGAAAAAGGTAAAGAAAGACCGGTTTGCAAGTTGAAGAAATCGTATGGTTTAAAACAATCTCCTAGAATGTGGTACCAAAAATTTGACACGTTTGTTTTGTCATTGGGATTTGTAAGATCAAAATGTGATCATTGTGTATATTACAAAGCTGAAAGTGATCAAGTTCTTATTATTGCTCTCTATGTTGATGATATGTTGTTCATAGGCAATAGTAAGCTAATGATTTCTGATCTTAAGTCTCAGTTGTCTGCAAAGTTTGAAATGAAAGATCTTGGTGTAGTAGGGTATATTTTGGGAATGGAAATAACTAGGGACAGGAAGAATATAAAACTTTGGCTAAGTCGGAGTAAGTATATCATGACTGTTCTAGAGAGATTTTGTATGACTGATTGCAAGTAGCTAGTTGTTCCAGTTACACAAGGAACGAAGCTATCTGTTGAGGATTGTCCAAAATATCCTACTAAGATGGAGGACATGACCAGTGTGTCGTATGCTAGTGCAGTTGGCAATCTAATGTATGCAATGGTCTATACAAGGCCAAACATTTCCCAAGCAGTGCGAGTACTTAGTCGGTTTATGGCTAATCCTAGAAGAACACATTGGGATGTTGTGAAGAGAGTGTTTAGATATCTGAAGGGAACTTCAGACTATGTTTTATGTTACCATGGGAACTTCGTTGAATCACAGAGGACTCTCAGTATTTGAGGTTATGTGGATTCTGATTGGGCAGGGGACATTGACAGCAGAAGATCCACCAGTGGATATATTTTCATGATGAATGGTGGTGCAGTGAGTTGGATGAGCAAGCGGCAGGTTGTAGTCACTTTTTCCACTACAGAGGAAGAATACATGGTAGCAACACATGCCTATAAAGAAGCAATCTGGTTAAAACATTTGTGTTCTAACATTGGTTTTGATGCAGGAAAAATTACTATTTACTGTAACAGTCAGAGTGCTATATGTTTGGAAAAGAATCCTACTTTCCATGCCAGGACGAAACATATAGATGTACAGTATCACTTTGTATGAGATATGGTGGAGGATTGGAAGGTCTCTTTGGAGAAAGTGGATACTCTGGAAAATGATGCAGATGCATTGACGAAGCCTATGAGCACAGACAAATACAGGTGGTGTGCCAGTTCGATGGGCCTCTTGGCCCATGAATTTTAGTAGTTTTATTATGCTCTAGAGTTGTCAGTAAGGTCTTCGCCAAGTGGGAGATTGTTGGAATATTTTCCTCAATCCATACTGGCATGTAACTCCTTGAAGGAAAATTCAGTGTGACATTATTGATGTCTGGCCAACTAACTATTCTGAATCCTTTGAAATGTTCCAAGTCACTGAGACAAGGTTGGTTTCTTTTCGAATGAACTATCGTTGTGATAAGAAGCATTTGTTGTGACCTTTTGTCGAATGGAGACCTCTGGCCGACAGTATGTTCTTATCAGGCTTCGGGGAGACTCACAGCGACTAGTGTCTTCAGGGTGACTTGATTGCTCAGTATGAAGTCCCAACGATAATGGAAGGTCTCGCCAATGGGGATACACTTGGGGTCTTCGCGGTGACTCAAAGACTTCGGTATGAAGTCTTGGCAACCAATGGAGAGTCTCGCCAATAGTCTTCAGTATGACATGTTCTCTCGATGAAAGGTTTTGGCGAAGGTCAAATGTCTTGCTGACTCGGTAAGACATGAGTGCTCGGTGTGAGGTCTTGGTGAAAGACAAAAGTCTTGCCGACTCTGTAAGACTTGGTTGCTCGATGTGAGGTCTTGACAAAAGACAAAAGTCTTTCTGACTTGGTAAGACATGTTTGCTCAGAGTGAAGTCTTGGCAAAAGACGAATGTCTTTTCGACTATCAGGTGCTTTGGGGAAACTTGAGGAGACTCGACGAAACCTCTTAGCGAACGGAAAATTCTTGTCGATGGCAAAGTTGAAATTGATGTGACTTGTGAGCATCGATATGAGTCTTGTCGATGAGAAATCTCTTGCCGATAGAAATACAATGGATGTTGGTGGTGTCGAGATGACTCATGGCATTCGCTATGTTGTCTTGCCGACTGGTGGAACCTACGCCAATATCAAATGTTGGCTGTGTTGGCATCGGGGAGACACGGTTAGTGTCTCACCGACATGCCAACATAGGTTGAACACCTTTGACCAAATTGACCATCCTATGTGGAGCCTCATGGACCAATCAAAGGAAGCGAATTTCAAATGGTTGGTGGTTAGATTTTTGCAACAGCTACGACGCTGGAGCTGAACTGTATGTAAGGAAAAATCTACAATGGGATGGAAACTTTCTATGATGGGTAATGGTGGATAAGGATGAATAGAAGACAAAAATCAGAATGTGATAAGATAAAAGAGATCAATTCTGAGAATGAGAAGATCGGATTGTTGAGAGAGCATTTCTGAAAGAGATTGAACAGTGAATGAAGCTACTATGAACTGATACCAGAGAGTTGTATCTCTACATTGTATGTAATTGTTTGTTACTGTAATACAAAGAGATTCAGCTTGGTGTGGTGGGTTTTTTCCTGAAAGGGTTTTCCCACATAAATCTGTTGTTCATTGTCTCTGTGTACTATCTCTATTTCTGTAAATCTTTCATGTGTGTCTTAATTGGATTGTAATTTGAAAATTAAAAGTATTGTCTACATTCTTCCTTGTGGTTTTGACATTAGGAAAGTTGCTTCCGCACCTCTTCTTTCCTTACATGTCAAAAATCTTCCAACTTACATTATTATCAGGTACCGAAGGTCTGACAACTACCTTCACATATTGTTGTACCTCCACATTGTGAATTTCAATTGGAATGTCAAACTATGACCCTATGGCAGCAAGTTTATCAGCTTGCTTATTCTGATTTTTTGGTACTGATTGCAGATTAAATGTGTCAAACTCCTCAATTAAGTCCCAAACATGATGCTTATACAATTTCAACAAGTCATTCTTTGTTAAATTCATATTTCTAACCTGATTTGCTATTAATTGAGAATCACCAAACACCTGTAAGCACCTAATTTTCCTTTTTATGGCCCATTGTAAACCATGTACTTCAAGTGATATGAGCAATGCCCTTCCACCAACACCTACCTTACTCCTAGATCCATCAAAGTACAACTTCCAAAGCTAATCAATCTATTGTACTTGTTGTTTTTCCTCCTTGACCAGATTTGGAATAGTTGCATTGGGCTCCTGAATCATATAAATGCCCAAACCTACTTCGTCCATGAGATTGAACGGATCAATCTCATGATTCTCGGCTTCCCACTCATCTAAATTTATGTCAGGTATGCCTTCTATAGGTACAGTGGGGTTGAGGGTCATGGATTGATCCTCCTGATCATGGAAAGCTAGGTTTTCATTTATGGGATTTCGCACATAGGGCTCGATATGGTCTTTAGCCTGAGGTTCTGACTTGATTGTGACTCTAGTACCATATCTAGTTCTGAAAAACATGTGTGACCAGTCTGATGTCAAATAACCACCTAATTTTGCAGTGAAATCTCTAGATAGGCAAATGGAAAAATAAGGTGGGAGATCAATAATATATATGTTTTGTGGAATTTGAAAGTTCAAACAGGCATGCAATGTAAGAGGTGGATTTTTGATAACTTCTACAAACTTAATGGTTGTGCCATCCAATTGAACCACACCTTTTAAAAATGGTTCATACTCAAGTCCTAACTTATCTACCAGTTGTTTAGGCATAATTGAATTGCTTGCTCCACTATCTATCATGAAATTATGCACTATATTATCACCAATTATCAAACTAACATAAAAAGGTGGTGGTTTTACCTCTTTAGTTGGCTACTCCTTCTTATGATCTGGACTATTTGCAAGAACTCTTGGTTGTTCTTTATTTGTTTTGTCAGAAATTGATATCTTAGCCAGAGCCTCCTACAAGCTTTCCTTTTGTCCAGGCAGGTGTAATGCATCCAACATGGTAATGTTGATAGTTGCCTTTTTCATATGATCTACAATATTGAAAACTGGAGAACTAACCTTATGCTGCACTTTCTAAAAAGCAACCTCCTTCTGCGCTTGAAATGGTTGAGCTCTTGGTTGTTCCTTAACATATTCAACTTGTTTCTCCTACTCTTTAGCAGTCTCAGGTTTCTTTCTTGGTAAAATCTAGACATTTTGTGAAAAAGAGGACTATGACTGCTCTTTATCAGCTGTTGGAACTTGATTTTTCTGCTGAACGGCTTGTTGTTTACCTTTATTAGCCTATTGTTTGTCACTTTATGCATGCAGTTTGTCAAAAATAGCTTGTTGTTTCAGGTCAATTGCTCTTTTCTTGGATCTTGTATTTGCTACAATAGAAGTGGCTGATTGATTTTGACCTTGTGCATGATTAACTCCACAGAATTTGTTTCCTTGCCAGTTCATCATGGCCACATCCATGTCACTTTGTTGTGTTTGATCACTCTATTGATCACTATTTTCTTTGGCTATATCTTCTGCAACAACATAATTGCTCTGTATCATCAGGGCCTGATTAATTATTTCATTCATGCATGTGGCCTAATTGTGAGGCTAATTGTAGGGATAACACCATACATAATCCTGTGCCAAATTGTTCTGAATAGGTACGAGTTCTTTAGAAGAGCTAGAATCATTTTGATTCTAATTGTATGGTGTCCTGGGATTGAAATTCCTTTGTTGTCCTTGATTGTCTACCTGATAAGGTGGTCTATTAGGCTGAAAAGGCGCTTGGTAAGGCCTAAAATTATGGTTTTGTTGCCTCTTAAGACTCACCAAATCATTGATGACTGTCTGCAACAATTTTTCCATCTCTTATTGATTACCCTTAAGTTCTTAAAAATCTGATTATGCTGGAAAAGCACCATTTTGAACAATTGGCTGATAGCCTAAGGCTGGTTCAGCTGGAAGTGAGGTAATAGGTGGTAAATTAATGGGCATCATGGGAGGAATATCTGGAAATATTGGCATCAGAGGCCTTGGTGCAATTTTACTAGCCTATATAAGGTTGTTTTCAGCTCTAATAGTGATGCCATATGCTGTTGGTAATGTCAACCCACCCATTGACTGTATCATTAAGGCAATATCACCATTCAAAGATCTAAGGTAATACAGAAAAGTGTGGTCAGGAGTTGGCCTTACCGTTACTGGAATTCTATTCCAGGTCCTTTGAAACCTGAAATTAAAGTCCATCATCTGTTCTTGTGGTGCTCTCTTTATAGGCATCATCTGCTCGACTAGAGATAGATGATCGAACTTGTCAGAAAATTGTTTGCTTAGCTTGTCACCTAAATCATCCCATGTTGCAACAGTATTGATTGGTAAGCCAAAAAAACCACTGAAGTGCTTTTCCCTTGAATGACGCTACTAACAGCCTTAATGCCACATTCTCCTGAGTCATGTGATGAACTCCACATAGAGAAGCTACATCTCTTATATGTTCTATTGGCATAGTATGATCTTCACTAGTAAAAAAGGGTAGACTTTTGAGTGTTGCAACTGGTATATCATCATGTTGAACCAAATTCAATGGGTTGCCCCCATTGAATGGAACAAAAGCATGTACTCTGGCCATCAGAGCTGCTGGTATTCTGAGATTCGCAACTTGTAAAATTGGTACAAGTAAAACCGATGCTCTGTAACTTGGCGAAGCTGAATGTGAACCTGGTTACCTTACTAATGATCTACCTCTTCTTCTTGATGTGTAAACTAATGGTTCTACTTTGAGAATTGGAGAAACTAATTGATTTATCGAAGGCCTACCAAGTGTTTGCTTGGTTGTCCTTCATCTTCTCTTTGGAGAAGACAACTGCAAATATTCAAATGAAGAAGAACTTCTTGTTTGAATATTTCTCATAAGCTATTTGCACTTGATCTGCTGGAAATTGAGAACGGAGTTGCCAGGTATATGAAACTTTAACCTCTAAAAGGATGAAGAACTACTGTATGTACCACAACAACAGCTTGAAACTATTAAATTATTTCTCTGAAAAATGATTTACAGTCCCACTGGGCATGCCAAAAACTATTGTCAAAAAAATTACACTTGAATGATTGAATGACTAAATTCAGCAATCTGTTGAAACATGGGAACTATCTTCAGGCTGTGGGTATTCCTATGGTGAAGATATACCTCCAGATTCTAGGTTGGTTCCTATATGATTCTTAAATTAATAACTTGGTAACTTGCTGGAAAAGGGATAGAAGTATGTAATAAATGCATGTAAAACTGTAAATTGATGGTGATGTACCTAATTGATAAAGACTTGCAACTATGATTCACAATAAACTTCAAAAAAACTATCCACACAAGTCAATTCAATAGTTTGACCACAAAGCTGATCCTAAGGAAGGCTTGAATAAACCACCTTTGAAGGAAAACAAAGTTTTCTCAGCAAAGAAGAATAGATTATTCTGTTACATAACCCTAGACCTGTGATTTTCACTATTTGGAATGCATACAAATATAAATGAGATAACAATTTTAAAGGTTCTGATATTAAACACAGTAAAACTTCATCAAATCATTTATAAAAACATCATGATGACAAGGCAAACTTTTGATTTCACTGAAATCGAAGGAAGCTTTCCAAAATGAGACCAATTGAACTTGTAAACCTGCTATTGTATTAATCTAAAATTGAAAGTTGAGTTACATGATATTTCTCTTTGCATAATGCAAAGGCTGAAAAACAAGAACTAGAGGAAACAGATAAACTTTTTCCAATATATACAATGAGAGGCAGCTCCAAAGTGCATGAAGGTGAAACTGAAAGTCAATTTTAGTATAGAAAATGACAATTCCAAGGCAAATCCTGAGCAAAAATAAACATTTGGAAAAGAAGAGCTCAAACTCATGCAAAACTGAGTGAACTCGGGCTCAAACTCGCAGTCACAATGTGTACAGCTGAAAACTAACTCGAACTGGCTCTAGAATGCATGAAAATAGCATTGAAAATGAACTGAAGTCAAAAATATCTCCACAATATGCTCTCACGAGCAAAAGAGAAAATCCTCATAAAAATGGCCCAAAACTAAAGCAAATTGATTTCGGTGTCTAGAAAACTCGACCTCTCCATGCACATGATCAAGATATTTCGTGAACTGATGTAGAACTGGAGCAAAGTGCCAATAATCTCCATAACTTGCATGATTAAGTCCTCTAGTTATCTTTCACTTGTATTCTTGTATGGATTTGAGAAGGCATTCATTTGATTAAATGTTAAAGATAATCATCAAATGATTATTTTAATATTTAGACAACTGATAATCTCACCCTTTATTACATGTCTAAATATTAAAGTAATAATTATATTACTTTTAATATTTAATTGAATATTTTATTTTCTTAAAAACCATGCATAGGCACAAATGTTTCAAAGTCAAAGTATTACTTTGAAGTCGGCTTAAAACTCACAGGCCCCTTATGCATCATTAGGTCGATTGACCTCAAAAGTCAAGACCACGGTGATGATTAAAATGAAATGATTCTCTCCATAAAATTAAAGTTAAAAATACCAAATGTTTAAATTAGGCTTGTGGAAAAAGCCATCGAACCCTAAATTTCATATTTGCATTTGAGTTTGGAGAAACTTTGTAAAGACTGGCCGCCGACCTGGGTAGGGTTTCTGAGAATTTGCTTGATTCAAAGCTCAAAATTCCACCATACCTTGTTGTTTCCTAGATTTTACATGAAGATTTCCACTAGGTAAGTTGTTTTCAGTCACAATTTGGAGATATTGCGTAGCATTTCCGAAACTTTAGGCTGTGGTTGTACATAGCATAATATCTAATATATTTTCTTCTCTTATTGTTATGTTGTCCTTTAATTGTTCTAGGCTGCCATTGAAGAAATAAGGGCTCGAACTTTTATCAACAAGAGCTAACTAGTTGGATTCCTGAGCCATTCATGCAGTAAAAATCTCGGACTGTGTGGTAAGTTATTCATTAGCAAAAAACGTTGAGAGTCTTTTGTTTGTCTGAAAGAAATTATTCTTTGTTTGTGTAGGAAAAGCTTTTATTCTTTAGGCCGTGACTTTTGCAATCTTCTGATGCATATTGACTCCCACTCTCTATTGGTATTTCTTATATTCTTTGAGGCGCCATTAGAGACTTAGTTTGTATCTTGATAGGAAAAATCTTTTAAAAACTTTGTGGTATTCATTCTTCTGAGAGTTTCTATTCCAGTGGCATAAGTTCGGCCTATGAAAGACATTTCACTCCTCTTTTGTTTTCTAAACAAACCGTCATATGGGTATCTATTATTTTTGGAGAAATTTGCATTTTAATTAAAAAATCTTATGAGAATTTTGTATTTCAATCATAAACTACACTTTTGAACATAAACCAATGTGGGTAGGCTAAAAATAGTGATAGATCTGCATTTTGACTGCGATGAAGAGACCCTTATGTGGGTATTCTGGAAAATGCAAGAAAAATCTCTTTGTTAACTTGTAGCAGCATTGTACTTGTGAATCATAATTATTCTGAACAAAACCATCTTTGATTGCACTTAGCACTTGAGTTAATAACCCAACATGGGTAACCTATTCTCCAAGAGGACAAACACTCCTAATTTTTGTGCATTAAACTTAGACTTAAATCTTCATGGGTTGTAGCTCCACTTGTATTGTTAATGTCACTCTACTGATTGTATTCCATTATGCTCTAAAGCACTATGGTGAATACTCATTGTTATTGTATGAGATATCTTCTTCATCATGCCAACAATGGTTGTTTGATCAATTTCATGCCATACTGCTGTCTTGTAGACCTCTATTGCTTTCCCTGTGATGGGATGACATTTTTTCTTATTCCTTTGCTATTTGTTGATCTCAAGCCTAAAAATTACTGTAATGGATGTTTGCTACAACAAGTTTTCATTTGGAAAATAATGCTGCTCTATTTATATCTGTATTCTTTGTGAATGTGAAACATTGGTAATAAGGATAAGAAGAATTTAACAATCAAATTTATACAAAAGCATTAATATATCCTTAGCTCGGGTGCAATCTGCTTGACAACAGATACATTGCTAGATGATGAATGACCATTTCAAGATTAAGACCTAACATATCAACGTATGTCCATGCAAAGTTAACCTTCCTTTCTTTTAGAAATGTCACTAGATTTTCTTGTTCCTCAGTCAAAAGCGACTCTGCATAGAAGGTGATTTGTGGGGCCTCTTCGGTTCCTACATTTAGTGGGTTGCACTTCTCTACTAGGACTGTCGATTTCTCTTGATGAATAGCACTAAGGGGAAGATTGAATCCCTCATCCTTTGGCAACTCAAAGAGGTTTTCACCATTGGATACATCCTTTATTTTTACTATTTTAGGATCAAAAAGTGGCACAGTGTGGTTTTCAATTAAGGATTGAGACATTACTCTTAAATTTTTAATTTTTTGACTAAGAGATTCAATCATTTCCCCATAGTATGCATGTGTATCCAACTCAATGTTGAACCCTACTTTGTGATCTCCATACAACAAATTATCCCTTAGTCCCATGAATTCTGAGAGAGCCTCATCATTTTTGAATGAATCCAATATTGGTGGTCCTCATTGGTCATAGTTAATGAGTTGGGGATAAATGAGTTTTAGCTCAATGACTTGGTTATTTGGCTCAAATGAAATGGTGGTTATCATGAAAAGAGAGGAATCCTCAAATAGCATAGGTAGGTTAGAGATAGGATCTTCGAAGGGACTACTAAGTGATACGGGTACTGATGGGAAGCTTTGACTATCTTAATAGGAGCACGCTTGCCAAGAATATTCACCTTAATAGGGGTACACCCAAGGGAAAAACTCTTTGGACGCTTCTCAAGAATAAGGGGTTCTAATAGGCTGTTGTCATTTTTCCCTAGCTTTTTGTTCTTGTTGTAGCCCCATCCAAATATTAGATGCAAACCTTTGTTGTCTTCCTCCATTGGAAGAACAGGTGTAGGTCAGTTATCTTGATATAGGAGGCCTGATATATCTTCTTCATCTATGACCTCTTTTCTCAAATCCACCCATTTTTTGAAAGTGGTGGGAGATGTTGTGAATGTTTGGGATGCACCATCATTAGGTTGTGGTCTTCCATGAGACTTAGGAGATTGAGATAACTCTCCCAACATGTATGTGCCCTTCTGCAAGTTATAGTCCCCACAACCATTGTCTTTGATTACAACTTTGATATCCAGAATGTTTTGGATGATGGGTGTCTTTATCTCAGAAGTGGAGGCTAAAGTGGATGGATCAACGTAGGAAGATGTGGGTCCCTCATCATTTTTAGGAACTTGGAGTATTTTTTAATATTTGGCTTCCAAATTCTTGCAGTAATAGAAGGGTTTGGGGTCGCCATGGATTCTAACTTCTTGATTTTGATATGGGAATTTTACACATTGGTGAAAATTAGATGCAAAGGCTTGCATCCCATGGATCCATGGATGCCCTAGGAGAATATTACGTGGAAGCTCAAGGTCAAGTACTTGGCAGGTGATTTCCATGATGGCCGACCCCACTTGAATGTGGAGTTGGATGGTGCCTTGGGACACCCGTTCTTGATCACCGTAGGCCTTGATGGTGATACCTTTCCCTTTTTCAATGACATCCTCTAAGAACCCTAGATTCTTTATTAGCTACAAGGTATGAATATTTAAGCATGCACCCCCATCCACCAAGACTCTTTTGACTTTGTTCTTGTTGACCAAGACTTCAAGATGGAGCAAGCGGTTATTTGATGGTTATGTTGAGAGGTAATGCTCAGAAAATGTAAGAAGATGTAGCATAGTGATGCATCCGACCATAGCTTGAAATTGGTTTGTATCAATGTCCATGGGAATAGAGGACGCAAACAAGGATTTCTCTAGAATATCCCTATGTGCATGCAATATTTTAAGTAACTCCATGATCAAGATTTGAGTGGGGGTCTTTTGTAGTTGTTCTAAGACATTGTAGCTACTAGGGTTAGATTTTGGATTGGCAAGTGGTGCCCTAGGTGGTGGTGATGGTCTTGGGATAGAGATCTTACCGGTATGTGTGGTGACTCCACACTTTGCTCTGGGACCTTTGATGTTGATGACCATTACAAATTCATCCAATGATGCTACAACATGGTCCTAAACATGGTTTACATTGGTGTAATTCTTCCCTTTTCCGTTGTTGTGATCCAACATCGGATTCATATATATATTGAGATCTTAGTTTCCTGCTAGTTGGTCAATGGTTATAGTTTTATCATCGATGAGGTCCTGGATAAGATTTTTTAGTCTCATGTAGCTAGTTGTTGTGTGTCACTTGATCTCATGAAAATCACAAAGGTGCTTCTCATTATACCAGGGTGATTTAACTTGAGGTTCTTGGTAATTTTCATAGATAGGGAGTGTGATGAGGTTTGCTTGCACTAGTTGTTGCATGACAGATTCAATGGGTTCCCCTAGTGGTGTATACTTGCATTTCGGTGCATATTTGTTTCTTGGGGGTGGTCCTCCTTGAGCATTCACATTGTTGACTATTTGATTATTCAGTTGTTCTTGTGATGGGTTTGGCTATGTGCAGGATCATCATGGAAAAAATAGGCCCTTAAGTGGCAAAAAAATTTAAAAAATTAGAGTTAGGCAACTTGACGTAAAAATTTGAATAAGTTATCTATATTATTTCAAAAATATGTAAGAATAGAATCTGTAGAAAATTGAATGTAGTTTCTAAACTACTAGGTTTGTTTAAAAAAAAAAATCTATTTGGTGAAATTTGAAATTTCAATGCAGTAGTACTTAAATTTCAGGGAAAAAATAAGAAGTAGGTGTTTGTCTGACCACCTTAATCACAATAAAATGATAATATTTTTTTATAATATTTTAGATATAAGTAGAGGACTCATGTCCTGATGTGATGCATATTTTTTTGTATTTTTTTTCCAAGTAAACAATTAATTATGAATTTTTTATTACAACTTTTAAAAAATATAAAAACCATATGTCTAACCACCTTAACTTGGTGAAAACTTTATGAAATTCAATTTTTTTTTTTTTAATCCTATAGTATGTGAAGCATAGAATGTGTTGCATGTTTTGGATTCAAAAAAGTGATACCATTTGAAAGCTATAGATGTTTTTCAATGAGTCTATCAATCAGGACTTTAGTCATAATTTGAATAGAAAATGAATAATAATTAGTTATTAAATTCAAAGTAAAGCATAATTTATATTGGTGGAAAGCTGATAATCTCCTTTAAAAACCCTTTTCGTTTCATCAATTTTGGGTAAAAAAAAGTCATCAGCCACATACCCATCATAGTGCCACTTTTTGGCCCATCATGATCCTGCACATACCCGTTTGTTTGTGGTATTTTTTGATAGATGGGTTGTTGTGTGTTGATTTGTGGTTGATGAGTATTATGTTGTGGGTATGTTTGTTGTTGTATGTTTTTCCTTGGAGTGCTAATAACAACTTTGGCATCAACAACACCATTATTGGTAATGTGTGTGGGAAATGTTAGTATCAAAATAAGATAATAAAAACACACCAATGCAACATTAAACTAAAGAAAGCTGAATAAAATGAAAAGAGATCAAAAAAAGCTTCTTCAGAATCGTTCCATTGTCCTCTATCTCCAATGATTTGCTTGAAGCTGATGCTCCTAGATTATGTAAGCAAAGCTTTTTAGAATGGCAACCTGCAGAACGAGTATGCAAAGGAAGAATACTTCTCTATACTATATGCTGGTGGAATGAAATGTTGATATACGGATATGCACAGGGGTTGTAAATTATGCACAGGGACTATGGATTATGAATGCTTTTGAAACTATGATATGAGGATGATAGGCCATGATATGGATTGCTAATATGCTGAGGTATGCTATGCCAAACTCTAGAATGTTATGGATGCTGGAAGACTGATTGACTATAGTTTTCCTGTATGAAAGCTTCTCTATTTTTCAAAGACCCGGCAGTCCCTTTTATAGATTTTCACAAGCAAGAGCCTAGCTGGCAAAGATCAATGGTTGTGAGATTTTCTGGTAAATTTGAATGGTGAGAGATGGAGAGGTTGAGAGGAAGATGGAAGATGTTGGGAGGTTGGAGAGAAGAATGGAGGTTTGTCTTCAACCCACGGGAACAAGCTTGTTCAAAAACAGAGAAATTAATTTTCTATTTTGAAGTTGTTTCACGGTTGTTGGAGATAATCCAATATTAAATAAATAAATTTATTTAATTTTGTGTGAGTTTGAGGATTTAAAAGATTTTTGAAATATTTGATGTGAATGAACATTAGAAGATTTAATTAAATATTTTGGAATATTTAATTGCGAATGGACTTTAGAAGAATTAATTAAATGTTTGGAATATTTAATTGTGAATGGTTTTTAGAAGAATTTTAGAATAGAAGAATATTTAATCTTTATTTGAATAAAATATTCAAGCCAAGATTATATATGATAATTAATATAAATAAATCGTAATGTTTATTTAATTAATTAAGAAATGGATAAGAAAAGTGATTAAATAAACTTATTTATTTAATCAAAATGAAAGAATGAACAATATAAATAAATTATTTAGATTTATTTATCATTATATTGAATTAGAGATTTAATTAAATATTAAAAATATTTAATTAATTACAACTATTGTGATGTGACCATTTTTAGGTGTATACATTTTGCCCCTCTTTGAAGTGATGTGTTTCGCATTGCTTCAAAGAATTTTGAAATTTTCCGGATGTTGATTGTCGAATGTTGATAGGTATATGCCCCCTCAGACGATGAATCAATAAGATTTTGATTTTTGTTAAAAAAAATTGAATTTTTAGATTTTTTTGGAATTTTTTTGAATTTTTAGATTTTTATGATTTTTATGATGTTGATTCATCGTTCAAAAATGATGATGTGAAGAAATTGACGTGGAAAGATGTGAGATGAAAAATTGATGACCTAGAATGCCCCTGTTGTGATAAAATATGATAAAATGCCCCAATTTTGCCTTTAAATAGGTTAAAAATGTCATTTTCCATGTCATTTTCCCATTTTAACCTAGTAAAAATTGTAATTTTTAAGCTCTGGAGTGAGAAAGATGGCACTTCCTATCCACCAACACCGTTTCGAGTGCATCCGATGACATCAGTGGCTGGCGCACTATGGACCCGCAGTATGTACCTCGTTAAACTTCTGCTATTTGAAAAAAAATTGTTTAGGGCACATTTATCCATATTTTGATGTGAAAGGGTGTGTTTTAGAGCCCTTCAATATTTTTGTAGCGCCCTTGATAATTTCCATAGTGCCCATGATTCTGTAGCGCCCATTATGGTTTCTGCAGTGCCCATTATGATTTTTGCAACGCCCATGATTTGATGTTGTTTGGTGTGATCAATTTGTTTCCAATGTTGTTGGAAAATAAATAGTAGCAGATAAATTTGCTTTTAAAGTTGTTAAAAACAAATAGGATGTTGATAGGTTTGCTTCTAAAGTTGTTAAAAACAAACAGGAGTTGTAATAAATTTGCTTTCCATGAAAAACAAAATAGGTTGATAAGTTCGCTTCTAAAGTTGTTAAAAACAAACAAGAATTATGATAAATTTTCTTTCCATGACGATGAAAAAAAAATAGGTTGATAAGTTTGCTTCTAAAGTTGTTAAAAACAAACAGGATTGTGATAAATGTGTTTTTCATGATGATGAAAAACAAATTGTTGATAATATTCAGATTTGATTGATTTGTCGTGATGATTTGATATTGATGTTGCTCTGACTTGATGATTCTTCCTATTGAACAGGAGAGATTGGGCGTCTTGCAGTTACAGGAGAAACTCCCAAAGACATGGAGATTGACTCCACAGCTTGTACAGGAAAATAGAGATGTGATAGAGGCATGTAGACTGACCTCATTACTTGAGATGCCTGAGGTGCATCTCAACAGAGGTTTATTGACAACACTTGTAGAGAGGTGGCACAGTGACACGAACACCTTTCATTTGCCGACAAGAGAGATTACCATGACTCCAAAGGATGTATATCACATCTTGAGGATTCCAGTGATGGGCGAGATAGTGAGATTTGATGCCCGGGAGGCAGGAGGTACTGATGCTTTGAGATAGATATTCAGAGATGATCAGATTGCAGGATATTATATCTCATGGGCAGAGATGACAGATTCATATGCACCCTTACCTTTTGTACTTGCAGGCTTCATTGGAGGTGTGTTGTGCCCCGACCATAGGTCGAAGGGTTTTGCAGTCGGGTGGGGTCGTGTACTTGAGAGTATGGTGATACAGGGTACACGATATGCTTGGGGATCATGCATGATTGCACACTTATATGATGAGCTACACCATATTATGTATGGTGGAGGTTGGAGTTTAGCTGTTGGTTGTTCACTATTACAGATATGGGTATGGGAGCACTTTGTTGTTATGTGACCATTGACTCAAGGACGACGGCCTGTCAGTAGACCATACAGATTTAGATATACCGATGTTATTGCTCAACCGAGGCTGGGCAAACTGGATCATTGGCAGCATCTTCTAGATGATCTCGAGACAGTATGCTGGTGGCCCTATGTAGATTGTGAGGCATGGCCAGAGGATGTGAGGGAGATGCCCTATGTGTTTACTTCCAGATATCTGATTGGTCATAGTCCTAGGATTATTGAGAGGTTTCTTCTTGGTTGGGTATGGCAACAGTATGGTCGGCCTCAAGGTATGCCACAGGGTTCTTCTATTTACGCACGTCGGTAGTAGGAGGTTATAGTGTGGGGTCCACGGATTTCATATGATGCAGCAGTGGCAGAGTTCACCAGTTTGGGAGTACAGGTGTGGGACTACAGAGCTAATATTCTTGATGGGGGGATGACTCCAGAGTATGGTCAGTATGTGCTAGAACATCCTGTGCCATGATTATTGGATCCTGATGAGCCTATCGCTCCAGTTGCAGAGCAGAGACCACCGATAGGGGGACATCGGTGATAGCGAGAGACAGATTCAGAGGGTGATGACTTCAAGGAGGATGATGATGATGAGTCAGATGGGGATGGAGACAACAGTGATGAGGAGAGTGGGGGTGATAGTGGTGGAGGAGGTGACATTCAGCTCCATCGTCTTCAATAGATCCAGTGGGGCCGAGTCAGATATCTACCTTGCAGAGTAGAGTGCAAAGCTTACAAGATCAGTTAGCACAGGCACAGGCCTTGGTTACACAACTACAAGGACAGTTGACTACAATGACGGCTGAGAGAGACACAACCAGATGACAGGGTGAGCAGGCCATGGCCCTAGCTAATAGTTTGCAGAGAACAACAACAGGTACCTCGGTTGGTGACATGATGAGAGAGGTGACCAGAGCCACCCGGGAGGCAAAATTCTATAGGACTAGGTACCATGATGCAGTGCCACCCAAGTGGAGAGTGAGTTATACACAGTCTCGGTCTACACATAGTCACTCTCAGACTACCAGCAGGGGTGTATCTCAGCCATTACCTCCAGGAGGGTTACCAGGGGCAGGTGGAGCAGGTCCATCAGGTACAAGTGGGGCAGGTCCTAGACTAGCAGCATCAGAGGATAGCACTTCGTATTGCTTTTTGCATGATGGCTTATATGTCTTATTGATACTCTGTGGAGACATTTGTATACACACTGATATGATCCTATTTTTGATGATGTATATTATTTGAGACCTTTGTACATTTTGACATTCATTTTTGAGATAATATGATATGCAGTGATGATTCCTTATGTGATGAATGTGTCTATTTTCTATATGCATGATGGTATATGTGATGATTTCACGATGTTATGCTCATGATGTATATGTATGCATGATTTTTAGATATGAAAATGAAAGTGCAATGTTATGATATGATTGCGATCATTTGATGAATTAATATGAATATGAAATGATAGATGGTACAATTTATGAATGCCCATGAATGTTTTGATTATGATATATGCTTTGTTTTTATATTTTATTTTTTATTTTTTTATAATTTTCTAATGCAAATATGTATGAAAAATGTATGTGATGATGTTATTGTGAATGTCAAAATGTACTCAGTCATTTTATTCAAAAAGATATGAAACATTTGATACTTTGCCATCATTTTGGAAAAATCTATAAATGCAAAATGTAGATTCTAAAATAAATGTAATCTATACTAACCATGCAGGGTATCTGTACAATATTGCCATTCTTAAGAGCTTATTTGTGCTTTTTGTGTCATCATAGAGCATTGAAATGTTGAAAGTTAATACAAGCATCAAAGGGTATGTTAGCACCAGTGATGACCTGAGTATTGCTTTCATGAATTTTGATATAGCAAGATAATACAAGCATCTAGGTATAATTGAACCGAGATGACCTAAGTATCACTTGCATAAACAAGCAAGAGTTAACCCGTTTCCCATGCAAATTCTGAAATGTCATCAATGATACTTAGTAGAGCATGTCTCGTGACCAATTTGCATAGTACTAATGATTCACTCACAAACAGCAGACAAAGAAAAATCATACTCCTTCCTTGCTTTTCTAGTTCAGTACATCATCGAATTGCTCCAGAGATATGATCGAAAATCAACCAACAATTCAAATTTTTCCTAATGTATTTCAAACATTATTTAGATTAAGATCATCCAACTTGGTTATCAACATTGATGTTTTTGTTTTGATTAACGTTGTTTGGACCATAATTGTTTGATTTCAATGGCATCAAGTGATCGTTTTGGTGTTGTGATTGATTTGATGCATCAATGTACGTTGCATTTTGTCAAACCGTAATTTGTCTGTTTTGTGATATTCTAAAAACTCGTTGCCCCTCTCTTGTTTAGTCTGTCTCTACCCCCAGTGTAAACACAACCTAAATATGATGGGTATGTACAAATTTCATCAAGCCGTGATGAAACACAAGGATCCCCGTTGCATGATATGGATATGATAGACATGTACAGATGATAGATATGGATAAATGATGCCGTAAGTGAATGCAAGACATAAGCTAATAGATAGAGGAGCCCATTTTGATCACAAGTAGCACCTGTTTGCCAGGTTTTCACCACTTGTTTTTATTGTGCTTTTTGCAAGACTTTTTCTAATTTTTATGATTCTTTCTAGACTTTTTTTTTTTTTTTGTATTTTTTCGGGACTTTTTGATTTTTTTGTATTTTTTAGGACTTTTTCTGATTTTTTTTGTATTTTTTCAAGACTTTTTCTGATTTTTTTTGTATTTTTTCAAGACTTTTTCTGATTTTTTTATTTTTTCAAGACTTTTTCTAGATTTTTTTTTATTTAGACATAGAACTTCTTCAAATGAATGTTGTTGATCGGCTCTTCAAACAAGTCCCCTTCTGACATAGATAACTGATATGCTCCAGAACCGTAGGCTGAAATGATGACAAATGGACTAAGCCAATTTGGTTCAAATTTTCCTTTCTTTTCTCTATCTTGCTGATTGCGTGGATTTTCTTTCAAGACTAAGTCACCTACTTGAAATGTCCATGGTTTAACTCTGTGATTGTAGCTACGAGACATAACTTGTTCATAACCCTTCAAATGATCAGTTGCATGTTGACGTCTTTCATCTAACAGTTCTAGCTCTCGTAGATGAGATACTCTATAGTCTTCATCATTTATCAATCCTTTGAGTGAGACCCTAAGCGAAGGTATTTCAATGTCTAATGGTAAGATCACTTCTGCTCCATAGACCAAGGCACATGGGGTGGCTCCTGTTGGTGTGTGAATGCTAGTTCTGTATGCCCACAAAGCTAGATTTAATTGAACATGCCAATCACGACCAGCACCATTTACTGTCTTCTTCAAGATCTTCAAGATTGTTTTGTTTGAAGCTTCTGCTTGACCATTTCCTTGTGGATAGTAAGGTGTAGAGAACCTATGTTGGATGTGAAATCTTTCACAAATTTCATCAACATCCTAATTCTTGAAAGGCCTCCCATTATCAGTGATGATAGAATTAGGAATTCCATATCGACAGATAATGTAATTCAGGATAAATGAAGAGATTTGTTTACCGGTCACGATTGTCAAAGGTTTAACTTCAATCCATTTTGTAAAATATTATGTAGCTGTGATGACGAATTTATGCCCATTTGATGATGAAGGATGAATTTTTCCAACAAGATCTAGTCCCCACTGAGAAAAAGGCCATGTTGGAGTGAAAGGCTGCAGTTCCTGTGCAGGTGCATGAATAAGATTCCCATGGATCTGGCATTTAGAACACTTCTTAACAAAAGTAAAAGATTCTCTCTCCATGGTAGGCCAATAATATCCCATTCTAACAAGTTTCTTGGCTAAGGTTAAACCACTTGAATGAGTTCCACAAATACCACCATGAACCTCTTGTAAGGCTTTTTCAGATTTGTCACGTTCAAGACATCGAAGGAGTGTACCATCAAGACCACATCGGTAAAGGATATCGGTGATCAAGGTATAGCGGGATGATTGGTGTATAAAATTCTTTTTTTGGTTTCGGGATAAGTCCGGTGGTAAGATGTTATTTTTCAGGTAGATATAAATTTTTCCATATAAAGGTGAATCAGAACCGATTAAATGGCATATGACTTTGGTCTCAGGATTATCATAGGCGGGAGAAAACAATTGTTCCACCAAGAATTTGTACCGGTTTTGATTTTCTGATAATTGCAACAAGGAAGCAATTGTAGCCATTGCATCTACAGCTTTATTATCAATCCTTGGGATTTAGGAAAACTTGATTGCCACAAAATACTTTTTAAAATCATCCACCATATTCTTATAAGGTAGCAGCTTATCATCTTTAGTCTGATAATCATCATTGATTTGATTAATGACAAGTTGTGAATCGCCATAGACTTTCAACTCTATAATCCGCTAGTCCAATGCTATCTTCATTCCTGTGAGCAATGTTTCATATTCAGCTATGTTATTTGTGCAAGGAAACATCAACCGATATGATTTTGGAATGGTATGTCCTTTAGGTGTGACAAAAAGAATCCCTGCCCCCAAGCCATGTTGCATGTAAGATCCATCAAAGTACAATGTCCATGATTTCTTAATTGTTGCTGTGAAGACATATGCATTGGGAAATTCAATGTGCATTGGGTTTTCTTCTTGTAAAGGTGCTTCGGACAACTAATCTGCGATGACCTGTCCTTTTATAGCTCTTCAATCTACACAGTGAATGTCAAACACACTCAAGATCATTACCCATTTTGCAAGTCTTCCTGTTAAGCTAGCTTTGCTTAAGAGGTATTTTAGTGGATCAATTTTGGTTATCAACTTAACTGTATGAGCCAACATATAGTGTCACAACTTTTGGGAAGCAAACACTACTGCTAGGCAAGCTTTTTCAATAAAAGTGTAGTTTAGTTCATGACTTGTTAAAGTTCTGCTGATATAGTATATGGCCCTTTCTTTACCTGTAGAATCCTCCTGTGCTAGTAACGCTCCTGTTGCTGAAATATAAAGTATAAGGGGCTCTCCTGGAACTGGTGGAATTAGAACTGGTGGATTCACAAGATATTGCTTGATTTGATTAAATGTTGCTTCACACTTTTCCTCCCATTTGAATGGGACATTTTTATGCAATAGATGTGTAAATGGTAAGCTTTTGTCTGCCAGTTGAGCGATAAACCTCCTGATGGATTGTAGTCATCCTTGCAGTGATTGGAGCTGACTGATATTTCATGGTGGTAGCATGTCCATTATAGCTTGTACATTTTCTGGATCAACCTCTATGCCCTTTTCTAAAACAATATATCCTAGGAGTTTTCCAGATTTAACGTCGAAGACACATTTCTTTGGATTGAGTCAAACATTGAACTTCTCCATTCTGACAAAGATCTTTGACAAGATTTCAAGATGTCCTTCTCTTGTATGAGATTTGGCCAATAAGTCATCCACATAGTCTTCCATGAAGGTGTGCATCATGTCATGGAATATGGTTGTCATTGCTCTTTGATAAGTTGCTCCTACATTCTTTAACCCAAATGGAATTACATTCCAGCAATTGGTTCCCCAAGGGCATGTGAACGTTATTTTATCTTGGTCTTCTAGTGCAATCTTTATCTGGTTGTATCCTGAAAATCCATCCATTAATAAATACATTGCATGACCAACAGTTAAATCAACAATCATATCTATGTTTGGCAAAGGGAAGTCATCTTTGGGACATGCTTTGTTCAAATCTCTGAAATCTGTACAAATTCTAATCCTTCCATCTGGCTTTGAAACAGGTACGATATTGGAGATCCATTCTGCATAGTCAATAGTCCGAATGAATCCAACATCTAAAAGCTTCTTTAACTTTTCTTTAACTAATAATGCAACATGTCGATGCATTTTTCTAAGTTTTTTCTTCACAGGTTTTGCCCCTACGTTTATAGATAGATGATGCATTATTAGATTAGGATCTAACCCTGGCATATCAGCATATGACCAAGCAAAATTGATTTGATTCTCCTTCAAGAACTCTATGAATTTCAATACTTCTTCCACTGTTAATGATGTTGCTAGTTGCAAGATTTTTGGCTGCTCTATTGCACTTATGTTGATTGATTCTGTGGGCTCAATCAAAACAGAAGATCTTTCTTGATAATGTTTGGGAAGAGTGTCAAGTTTCTCATCCTTCAGTGCCTCAAAAATGTTTTCACCGTCGGATTCGCTCTTTATTTTTCTCTTGTTGTGATCTACCACTGTCGTTTTTCAGTTTTCACCGATAGATCCATCTTTTATTTCATTTATTTTGCAGCTAAGAGACTTGACACCCTCCCTATCAAAATCTTGAGTATGAGATTCTTGGATGAAACAATTGTTTTCTTCATTAGATGAAAAAAGGAAATTTACAATATCCTCATCATCATGGAATGTAGGGATATGGATAGGTGCATCGTTATCCCAATCAATAAGTTCTGGATAGACTAAAGGCATGGAATCATTAGGTTGGGTAAGGTCTTGAGCTGTCAAATTCATGATATGGTTGTCATTTTCATGATGGACAAGGTCTATGATGGTATTCTCCTGTCGATTATCAATCTCATTAAAATCTGAATCATCCTCACTTGAGTCATGATCGCTTTGTAAAACATAATCAAGTGGAGGCCTTCAGCCTTCCCCTTGTAATAACGTGGGTGTGAATTTGTGTATGACATCCACCCTTTTCTCTATTAAGAATGTATCATCAGAGACATCATCCCATTCGTATTCATTGGAATCAATGTCTGAACTATTCTGCAATTGGAAAACTGATCCGTAAAATTTTTGTAGAGTGATATCTTCATGGGGTTTATCTGAAATTGATTCTCCTTCATGAGTTTGTTGTGCTTGCTGTGAAGTTGACCCTTATGTATCCTTACCATATCCAAGTCTTGTTTTATCTTTTGGATGTATTGAAATAGGTTGAATTGGCTCAATGATTCCTTCTTTTCTTTTTCCTATAGGACCATTTCCTTCATAGCCCATTCTTTGCATGATAGTATACCCTTTGCCATATTGTTCAATAGGTAACTTGATGTGCAAGAGAGATTCATCTTCATATTTGTATAGCCAACTTAGGATGTCCCTATCTTCGGCTTCTTCCTCGGTAGTGTTAGCTTTAATGAATTGTACATCAAACTTTGTGATTGGCACAGAAGCTTTGGATGTAGAGGTTGTTGTGATCTTTTGATTTGATAGGGTTGGCTGACCATGTGACCTTAGAGAAGGAGGTAAGGTAGAAAGGGATAGCAAATATTTGCCTACTCCTTTGTCTTTGAAATGTAGCTCGGTGTCAAGATTCTTTCTCAATTCTTGCAATTGGTCTTGTAGATTGGAAGAAGAAGCAGTAAGAGCCTCCCTATTGTGTGGCACAAAGGCGTCTTGAGTTGCTCAAAGATTTGAACAAGTTTGGGTGCTATTTTAATCAGCTTGTATAGTTATTTCTTGTCCATCATACGAAAACTTGATGCATTGATGATACGTTGATGGTACTGCCTGCATATCATGAATCCATGGGTGACCCAAAAGGATGTTATAGGAAAGATCACGATCTAGAACCTGACAAAATGTATTTTTCACAACAGGTCCCACTCTAATAGGTAGCATTATTAGTCCTTTAGAGGCTCTTTCTTCATCATCATATGCCTTGATAGTTATTTTCCTTCTTGGATCAATGGAATTTTCTTATATTCCTAAGGCATGTATTAGCTTTAAGGTACAAATGTTTAAACCGGCTCCTCCATCTATCAAGACACGTCTGATTCGGTGTTTATGGATCATGACTTCAAGATAAAGCGATGAATTATGTAGATGTGTCATGGAGGCATCATCCTTTTCGGAGAATGAAAGACAAGTGGGGGAAGACAAATGTCCCACCATGGCTTGAAATTTGTTTACATCTAGATCAGTGTCGACAGTTGTGTTTACAAGAGCTTCCTCTAAAATATTCTTGTGTACAGGGGATATTTTGAGAAGTTCAAGAATGGAGATTTGAGCTAATGTTTTTCTCAGTTGATCAACTAGATTATAATGAGTTGAAAGAGGAATAGCTGCCTTTGATGAACTTCCTTTTAAAACAATTTTTACTTGTCCTCTCGTAGTCACATTAACCTGTTGATATTCTTGTTTTTCCTTGATTTTAATAACATTAACCCGTTGATCATCTGCATAGATGTGGCGGATTATGTTGTCTTCAACATTATTTATGATTTTTGCTTTAGTATATGATGTTTCCCCCTTTTGATAGTTTGGTAAAGGATCTTTGAATGCTTGATGATCATCATTGGTATGATGTCCTTAAATTGTAATGATGCCATTGTCAATTAAATCTTGTACTAGATTTTGCAAGGCTTGACAGTTATTTGTTCTATGACCTTTACATCGATGATAATTGCAATAATACAAGTCATTCCATGATGGTGGTTTGACTCATGGCTCATAATATCTTTGTGGTGGTAAGGTGATAACGTTATTATCAAGAAGCTCCTTGAGAGCAGAATCAAGAGATTGACCCAAAGTGGTAAAGTTTCGTTGATTTGAAAAGAATGAAGGTCTTGGTAGATTTGATGTTTGGGTATTGCCAAGATTTTTATTGAAATTACCACGATTATCCTTGTTGTTTTGATTGGTCATGCTTTCTTGGTTGGAGTTCTGTCCTTGTTGATTGTTGTTTCTTTGTTGGTTGGTATTTCCTTGTTGGTTGGTATTACCTTGTTGATTGTTTCGTGGAGCACTTGATAGGTTGAAGATAGATTGTCTTGTTCGTAGATTGTTTGCATCCACTATACCATCATTGACAACATTTTTATTTCTATTCCAAAGCCTTGTTTTATCATTGTCGTTATGGTTGGATGAACTTGGATTATCAATTTTTATTACTCCTCTTTTAACAAAGGCCCCTTCAATGGTGATTGTGTTCTCAATCAATTTTTCAAAGTTATGAGGAAAATGAAGATTAAGCCTATAGCTTAATTCTTGATCTAGGCTATTGATGAAGATATCCATCTTTTCTTTTTCAGGAATAGGACGGGAATATCATGCAAACAATCTTCTCCATCTTTGTAAAAACGTAGTGAAAGATTCCCCTACTTTTTGTTTCACTTTACAAAGATCAAGCATGGTTATTTGGTGTTGGATATTGTAGGCGTATTGTGATATAAACTAATTTATCAACTCCTCAAAATTTTTGATGGGGGGAGTGATCTTGGAAAGCCACTCCATGGATTGTCCACCCAGACTTCATGGAAACAATCGCATTAAGTAGGTATCTTCATAAGTGAATTCTAGACTCATATTTCGGAAATCTCTCACATGTTCAATGGGGTCAGTTTTTCCATTGTACCTATCAAATTTAGGGATTTCACAATGTTTTGGAAAAGGGATCATTTGAAGACTCCTATCAAATGGATAAGGAGATATGTCATCCAAAACATACTTCTTTGTTGCACCCCCTTGCATTTCCTTTATTTGCCCTTGTAATTCTTTTATCTGTTGAGTAATGGCACTAAAATCATTAGGAGGAGTTTTAGGATTCACTTTAATCCCTTCTATATCAAAATCAAAAGGTAACTTAGCTCCTTGATTAGCTAATGAAAGAAAATATCTTTCTTTGTTTCATTCTAGAATTCTTTCCATAAGAGTATGGAATTGGGGATCCTGCTCTGCTTCTTGAAGTTTTTCTTCTGTTAACTCTTCAATATGAAATGTATTCTCTTCTTTCTCATTATTATCTCCCATTTTGCTTGTGGTACTTTCTCTTTCGTCTTTTTCTAAGTGCTTTCGAGATCTTGTGACAACAGGCATAAGATTTGTCCCAAATTCTACTAACTTTTGATCAAAAGGAATTTGATAGTGCAATTTTTGATGGATATAAAAGTCAGGATAGAATGAAGATTCTATGACTTTAAAAGGTTTCTAGTCTTTAGCTTGTGTTTTTCCCTAAGTGAAAGGATGAAAATCCTATTGGCGGGAATGTAAGCAAAAGATCAAGAAGAAATGATTTTGCACTTTACGAAGTTTGATCATAGCTTCGTAAAAAGATGGATTTTGTGAGAAATGCCTAATGTGATTGAGTTCTCTATTGCATAAATTGATTTGGACGAGTAGAATATTCAATTGTAGGTTGGGGAATATAAGAAGAACGAATACGTTGGCTGTGGTTGTGCCTTTGAGAAAGGGCTCTTCTTTGAAAGAAAGCTCATGAGTACAATGGTTGTACAGCATAATCATCAGTGAAACCTCTAACATAGTCATGATATCGATGGATAAAGGTTCTATGTTTAAGTAAAACCTTTCGACTTTGGTACAAGAATCGTCTTTTCTTCAATAGTTTCTTGTAGCTAAGGGGTTTCTTTGGCTTTTTTATTCATTTGAAAATGGACTTCTTGACAAAGGTTGTGGATTTCCAATCTTTTAACATTAGGGTAATCAATGTAATTGTGAGTTTTGGATGATCTTTACTGAATTAATGTTTTGAAAACACATCAAGCAAGTTGTAGAATAGTTATTTTTAAGTCCTATACTAAACATCAAGTGTATGGTCAAAATGTCTTTTCAAAAATTGTTTTCACAGGTTTTACACATGACAAATAGTTCAAGCAGACTCACTCTTAGTACTCAAGTAAATTTGCATGAAATTGAAAAGGCAAGTCTGGTATTTTGATCACCCAGTTAAGGGGAGAGCATAAACCTATTGCCACAAACAAAGCAAACAAATGTTCTTTTTAAAACCCAAATCACAATGATCTAATCTAAGTGAAGATATTGCTTCACAAAGACATGGTGTTCTTTTTAGTCCAAAATAAAAATGAAGTGACTATCCTAGGATTGATTCATTCCAATTAAGTGACTATCCTAGGATTCGTTCATTCTTTTAAAGCTTTTACTGGCCATGGTCACATCGGATCCAGTCAAATCATATTTAAGTTACAGATTACAATTTGCAGACTTAAAAAAAAAACTATTGCTGAAAATTAAAAAATGCACTAAAACAAACATTTTAGAGCGCTAAAACAGAATTAAAGAGCGCTGCAGGATCATTAAAGGGCGCTTGAGGAATCACTGAAGGGTGTTGAGGAATCACTGAAGGGCGCTATGGAATCACTGAAGGGCACTATGGAATCCCTGAAGGGCACTATGGAATCACTGAAGGGCGCTATAGGATCACTGAAGGGCGCTATGGAATCACTGAAGAGTGCTATGGAATCACTGAAGGGCCTTATAATAGAGTTAAAGAGCGCTAAACTAGGGGTGAACTGCATTGAAGCATGTTTAATGCGCTAATACGCTCTTTTAGTCGTAACTTGTCATAAAAATTTGCAAAAAGATGTTAAAATTGGGGCAAGAGCCCCACGGTGGGCGCCAAAAATGTGTGTGGGAAATGTTAGTATCAAAATAAGATAATAAAAACACACCAATGCAACATTAAACTAAAGAAAGCTAAATAAAATGAAAAAGATCAAACAAAGCCTCTTCAGAATCGTTCCATTGTCCTCTGTCTCCAGTGATTTGCTTGAAGCTGCTGCTCTCAGATTGTGTAAGCAAAGCTTTTCAGAATGGCAACCTGTAGAACGAGTATGCAAAGGAAGAATACTTCTCTATACTATATGCTGGTGGAGTGAAATGTTGATATACTGATATGCACAGGGGCTGTAAATTATGCACAAGGGCTGTGGATTATGAATGCTTTTGAAACTATGATATGAGGATGATAGGCCATGATATAGATTACTAATATGCTGAGGTATGCTATGCTAAAATCTAGAATGCTATGGATGCTGGAAGACTGATTGACTGTAGTTTTCCTGTATGAAAGCTTCTCTATTTTTCAAAGACCCGACAGTCCCTTTTATAGATTTTCACAGGCAAGAGCCTGGCTAGCAAAGATCAATGGCTGTGAGATTGTCTAGTAAATTTGAATGGTGAGAGATGGAGAGGTTGAGAGGAAGATGGAAGATGTTGGGAGGTTGGAGAGAATAATGGAGGTTTGTCTTCAACCCACGAGAACAAGCTTGCTCATAAATAGAGAAATTAATTTTCTGTTTTGAAGTTGTTTCACAGTTGTTGGAGATAATCCAATATTAAATAAATAAATTTATTTAATTTTGTGTGAGTTTGAGGATTTAAAAGATTTTTGAAATATTTGATGTGAATGAACATTAGAAGATTTAATTAAATATTTTGGAATATTTAATTGCGAATGGACTTTAGAAGAATTAATTAAATATTTGGAATATTTAATTGTGAATGGTTTTTAGAAGAATTTTAGAATAGAAGAATATTTAATCTTTATTTGAATAAAATATTCAAGCCAAGATTATATATGATAATTAATATAAATAAATCATAATGTTTATTTAATTAATTAAGAAATGGCTAAGAAAAGTGATTAAATAAACTTATTTATTTAATCAAAATGAAAGAATGAACAATATAAATAAATTATTTAGATTTATTTATACATAGATTGAATTAGAGATTTAATTAAATATTAAAAATATTTAATTAATTACTAGACTATTGTGATGTGACCATTTTTAGGTGTATACAGGTAACATTTTTATTTTTAGCCCAAGTGTGAGGTTTATCATTGTAGCTAGTTGATGGTCTATTGTCTTAGTATATGGGTGTGCACCCTTGTGTCGTAATGGATCTTTCAATGTTGAGAGCCTTGGGGATTAGTTGGTCATATGTCATGATGCATTGCATTTTCAAATGGAAGGAAAACTCCCCTTCGAGGTTAGAGATGATGGTTCCAATTTGTTGTTCCTCTGGCATGGACCATTTGCTTTTGCTAGCTCTAGATCTCTATCGTTGTGAGAAACTCACAAATGTCTCTCCCTTAGCTTGTTTGAGGCCGGATAGTTCCTCTAGGCTTACATCCATGTCTAGGTTAAATGAGTAGTTTTCTATGAATAGGTCCATGACTTCTTGGAACATTTTGATTTCAGGAGGTAAGTGGGAGAACCATTCCATTGTTGGACCAGCTAAGCTTTGGGGAAAGAGTCACATCAGATAGGAATTGTCATAAGCTACTTCCATGCAATGTACATGAAATTCTCTGATATGATCATTAGGATTCCCTTTTCCTTGGTATTTGTCAAATTTTGGTATTTCAAATCCTAGTGGGAATGGAACCATAGCAATGTTTCTATTGAATGGATAGGGGTACAAATCTCGTAGGGTATATGATTTTTTGCTTTCTAGATTGAATGTCCTATATTTGTTGTGAGAGCCATTTAACCTATGTGGAAAGATCAGTTTGCGGATTAGGTGGCGGAATGTGTGTGTTTTAGGGTGGTATGGTTTGTTGGGTGAATGATGGGGTGGCGTGTGTTATTTGTGTGTTAAGGTTTAAGGCATTTTTCTATGTGTTCATGAAGGGTTGCTGGAAGCCTTGTTGTGCGAGCAATGCTTGTTGGTAGGCTTGTTGTTGTTGTTGTGCCAACAACGCTTGTTGTTGGGCTTGTTGCTATTGTTGTTGTTGTGCTAATAGTGCTCATTGTGCATGTTGTTGTAAAGCTTGTTGATAGGCTTGTGCTTGTGCTTTCCGTGCTTGGTATTGGGCTATGCTTGGGATTGAGCTTGTTGTTGTGCTACTTGTTGTTGTTGTCATAGAAAGGACTGCACTTGCACTTGTGCTTGTTCTTGTGCTTGGGCTTGACCTTGACGTTGAGCTGCTTGATGTCCCTGCTATGTTTGAAATTGTTGCAATGCATTTTGATATGCTTGTTGTGCTGCTTGTAACATGATACTATATTGATTTGCTTTGTTAAGATTTTGATGTAAGGGTGGCGGATTTTGTTGTGATGTTATGCTGAGAGGTTGTTGTGGTGGTTGTTGAGGTGGTTTTTGTGTAATGATGAGGAGTTGGGTGATAGATGGTGGATTTGGAACCGTATTTGATGTGCTTAGCCCTTGCGAGACTAGACTCTGGGATGTTTGGGGTGTTGTAGATTATGTGATTAGTGGTTGAGATATTTGGGATGATGCCACTTGGTGTTGTGATATCAGTGGCATATTTGGAGGATTTGGCATGATAAATGTGTTGATTTGATTTGTGTTTGGGGGGTTGACTTGATTTGTGGATTGATGTGTTCAATGAAGTGATTTGTCCTATACCTTGAATTGGTGTAGATGATGGTGTCATAATAGGGAATTGTGGGTATCATTATGATATATTCCCTTGTGGGAGCGAAGATGAAGCATCAAAGGTGCCTACCTACCCAAAGAGGTCCATTTGTCCTTGTGAGACATTTGGAGTGTAACCTTGTGTATCAAGGGTAAAGGCGGGTGATGCACGAAAAGAGGATGGATTGTTTGTGGCATGAAAGATAAGTGGTACATATGGATGTTGGGGGTCTTTGTTAGGAATTGCATGAAGAAAATATCAATTAAATGCAAATAAAGATTAAACAGAGGAATGAAAAACATAGAAATAATAACAAGAGACAGTATTTAACGTGGTTCACCCAAACTCGGGCTACATCCACCAACATAGAGTCCAATATTATTATCCAGTAAATAGAACCGATTACAACTAGTAATCCTTGTAACTCAATACCACTGCAAATGCTACAATACAATTATCAACGGAAACCATAACCCTTAGCCTTTTATCAAGAATTATGTCAGTTACAAAATAGGGTTTTTTTGGTTGGTCAATAGAAAAAAATTAACTCCTGACACCTTTATAAAAATAACAAAAATCGTGAGAGGTTTCGGGGATGTTGCCCCCAGCCCTGCGAGGGTGCTACTCTTGGACCCCGCAAGGGGTGCTACCCCTTGACCTCGTCTTGGGGGCACTGCCCCCAAACCCCCGTTAAATAATTTTGGGGGAAACTACACCGATAAAAGTGGGAAAAATTCTTTTAGTCTAATTAGGCTCCATATACAAAAAATCTTGTGGGATGGTGTATGGCATACCCAATACTATGTTGGCCTCCAAGTTTTGATTTTTGACAAGTGGGTGCCCTTGAAGGGCTTGGAGCAATGAGCTTCCTTTAGTGGTCATAGGTTGACTTGGTGCGTGAGATGATGATGGTTGAGAAATTAGCTGGATGATGCTTGGAAATGAGGGTGTGAATAATGTTTGTGGGATATTTACCAAAGGTTTCTCCACAATGGTGCTCACATCAAAATTGGAAGGGATTTTAGCCCCTTCTTTTAATAATTCCAACATGTATTGGGTGGGATTTAGCCTCATGATTGTGTTGACAAGTTTGTGAGTGTCTGGATTTTGCACTAATTCGAGTATTTTGTTATGGTACATCTCTTTGAAGTTGTTTGTGACATCCTCCACTTGACATCCCCCCTCTTGAGAATTCTTGAGGTAGTTGAGGGGGATCAAGTGGGGGTTGGTAGATGCCCTTGGGTTGAATTCGATTTGACTCAAATCACTCATGGTTGAAGTTTTCTTATTTTGTTCCATGCTCTTCTTGTATTATGATTGCGTTTGGACCATAAATTTGGGATCAAATTTTGGGTATTTTGGATACAAAAGGAACCTCTAAGTTGTGTTTTAGGATCAGGATGATATGAAAGATGAAGGGATGGGTGATGTGGATGTTTGAACCTTTAAGAACTTTGGATAAATACTAGACTTTAGGATTTTGATTTTGATTTTTTTTAATTTGGATGATGAACAAGTGTAAACCCTAAGATGTTAGATGTGATAGATTAGGATGAACTTGTCCAAAAGGGGGTGCTAATTTAACTAATCATGTGAGAAAAGATTCATTCCCACACACCTAACTAAACAAGATGATTTTGATTTGGTCTAAGTGATTTACCAAAAGTCTAGCATAAGGATGTTTCCAAAGTTCTAGAAAGTTGTTTGTGAGATGGATTTTGATAAATGTTTTGAGGATGGATGAAGGTGTTTGTTTTGACCCTAGATGAACCTAGGACTTTGTTTACAAGACCAAGGTGTTGAAGAACATTATTTACCCTATAAATGACTCAACCCAAAAGATCAATGCTCTAAATGAGGGGCTCATATTGGACATACAAGTCTTGATCATCCCTCAAAAGATGTCTATAAAAATTTCTTACCAATATGTTCCTATTGTAGTAGAGCACCACAATGTGTTTCCCGATAACCCTTGGGCTATGATGTCTAAGTTTGAAATGGCGACATGTGGACCTTCATTTTGGAATTTTGACCTTACGAGAAATCATGAAGACACACACATATACATGGGGTTCAGTTGTGATTTTATATTGATTAATGAATTATTTTTGCCACATCAACTTGTCTTGCTTAAATTTCAAACTAAATGTCTATGTCTAAGCCCCTTTTCATTCCACATGGTCCATTATGCAAAAATCAAAGAGCTAAGGCCATAGTTTCCCTAGGTTGACTTTGAATAGAGTGAATTGAGATATGAGCCCAAGTATTTATAAGCCTCTAAAGATGAGATCTTTAGGGACAAGTAGTAATATTGGACTCTTCGAAGGTATTCACTCTTTTCAAAGGGTTTAAAATTTTGGCGATTGTTAAATGTTTGTTTCAATATTTTGGAACCAAGCAATGTTTTCAACTGACTTGTAAGAATGCACAACCTAGGCTAAAGAGATACTACTTGTTGAGTCCCTACTTGGATTGCTCCAAGTACTAAGACAAAGTGAACAACTAGAGATTTGATGACACTGGCTCCCACTTACATGGCACAAGCACACCAAATCTCAAACCTCAAAGATCTAAAGATCTGAAGGATTTTCTATTTCTACAATGAATAGTGGAATGTAGGGCAACTTCAGAACGACCGTTCTTGCACCAACAAGTAAAAAAGGTTTTTGGTCTCTACAACAAGTTGGTTCTTAATTTAGAATTTTGAGATAAAATTGGTGCCATACAAACAACAATATTAGCTCAATTAAGAGGCCTCCTAGTCCCTTCCTAAGAAGTGATTTTAACATATCACATGGATACTAGAGGTGGCACTTGTCGGTATGGGACAACAACACTAGTTGGTTGATGAATTTAGTCACAGCCAAATAATTTATATGGTAGACCAAAATTAAAGTACTGCTTGGGTCGTTCCCTCTCACAAGTTGGGAGGCGGACCCTCTAAAGGTAACACTTTGACATGAAAACAAAATTTGCAAAAAAATATCAAGATGATGTTTTTCATCCAAGATCACCAAAAGGTGCAAGGGGAGAGGATACACACTTGAATTGCACAAAAAGTGAAAAGCTACACTTGAGTTTTTCTTGTCACCCAAGATCGTACGAAGTGCAAGGGGAGAGGATACACACATGAAGTGTGTCAAAAACAAGATCACTCACTCAAACACTTGTTCATTTTATCCTTCAAAGAAATAGTGAGTTCATTTTAAGCACCAAACTAAGTGTGAGTTTTCCTTGTTCAATTTTAACCCAGCATGGCAATGTCTAGTAAGTTTGTAGGTTCAATTTTAATCAATTTGAAAAGCTCAAGTCAATGATTATTTTTAAACCCAAAGTGAAGCTAGTTGGTCCTAAAATAGAAAATGAAAGTAGTAATGGATGCCTTAAGCTATTACAAAGAGCATTTAAAAATGCTTTTTCAATTCCAATGCCCACTTCTCCAACTAAAATCTGCTTGTTATTTTTTTGGATTTCTCCACCTTTCTACACCATCTTCTTTATGTGAATTGTAAACATTACAAAGCTATCATAAATAAGATTTATTTCAATGTGAGAGAAGCCACCATTATTTCTTTATGTCGAATAAGAACAAAATAAACAACAACTAAAATAAGAAAGAAATTTTTTGATTCCCACAAGTCTAAAATTTTAGCCATATACGTATCACCCAATCAATGATATTTTTTAAATAAGGTCTACTAACTTTTGAAAGGAAATTTTGAACAGCAATACCGATAGTCTTAGAAATGAGAATCTAGAATCTTTCACCAGAAAATAAAAGAGAATAAAAGAAAAACAACTATCTTATAGAAGGCACAAGGATTTGGTTAAGCATATTTCATCTACATATAAATCATGGGAACCACCGGTCACAAGCTTTTGTACAAATTTTTACATGAGAGCTTTTCAAATATGCTTTATGACTCTCTATACTTTGAGGAGCCAACCTTGAGTTTGGGTAGAGGCAGATAACCCACAAAATCTCTTATACACCATTATAGTTAGGAATTAAATGCATTAAACATAAGATAAATATTAATAGTAAAGAACAATTATCAAGAAAATAAAGAGACAACCAACTACCACTGCCCTTTGAATGCCACACCTGTCAAACCATAAGCAATTTTGAATTTTTAGTTTTTTATAAAAAATCAATCATACATTAAGCGCATTTTTTTTATAGGCATTGCTATTATCACTTGATTTAATAGAATGGCAGGTGAAAATGCATAAAATAGTAGGTGAAACTAATAATCTTTTTAACTCTCTGTCCAAAACTAACGTGAACAACATCTTTATAGAAAGATCTCTATCTATGTCAGTATATGGGTACCTGTATGATATGATGATTGTATCTTGAAAAATCGAAAGACATTCAAATCCTTTATCAACATATTCAAGAAACATCTAAGACAACACTATCACAAAAAAAAAAGGTATGCCTATCATGTAAAGTATCGATAAAAAAGAAACAATGGTTATGGTGCTAAAAAAAATCAGATGAAAAGTTTCTACTTTTGTCAGTCACTTCTATTGGTGAGAAGATGGCAAGCAAAGATCGCCTCTATTTGAGTCGCCATCAACACTTAATCATCAATGCTAATAGACTAAGCCATTGACAAAAAATACTGAGTCACTGACATTTTAAAGAAGAAGGATTTTAATGCATGCATAGCTTGAGGTAAAGTTACAAAAACACATCTACTAATCAATTCAACGCAAAGACCAGGGTTCGATACACTTTCTATCAAAGAGTATGTGCTTAAGATGATGAAAAATTCTTACAACAATTATGTATAAATAAAAAATTTGCTTGAAATGTTCAACACCATATGAAGTGCATATTAGTTTGGGATTACAACCTGCAAGTCCACTTGGGTGCACACAATCAATATCCAATCGATTCTCTTAAATTCAATAAGGATAGGCTTCAACGAAATAAAAGGTTTCAATCTAGATATCCCAAATGTAAATTATAGATTGAAAAGTGTAATTTGTTATGTATATATACAAAAAATTGATAGAGCAGGCAAGTGATAGATTGCTAATTCTCACCAGATTATAGAAGCCAAAACCTTTATCATACACTCTATTATGAAGAAATGTATAAGGTTCTTACCACGGTGGGCGCCAGGATGTAAATGCAAAATTTGCACTATGCTCAAACATGAACAAATATAAGAATATTAGTCATTTTAAACAAGCCAAATAAAGCATTCCCCATGAAATTGTTGAGCATGCAAAGAAAATGAAAACATTATCAAACTAACATGAAACAAGTAAATGAACATGAAATCTTATTCTAAACTACTCAAACCATCATCCCATAGGGGGATTGGTGCCACTTTGATGTGGAAAGTGGCCCTTTCCCAATCCCTTGATGTGAAGATGGATTTGATGCAAAGAGAGTGTGAAATCCAAGCTAAAATGACATAAAAAGCAAGTATTTGAGCACTGATATGGGTAGAGTAATAATGCTTCAAGTTGTGGATCCATTTCAAGTAGAAGATGCGTCTACTTATAGGAGTGAAGGGTTGAAAAATGGATGAAGTTGGTGAATGTGGGACTAATATGGGAGCCAATAGCATTGTGACACTTGTCACAAGGCTAATGAAAGCCATGGGGATGTGTGTGGAGCACATTTTGAAAGATGTGAAGAATTTAAGGCATGTAGGTGGATTTGTAAGAGGATGTAAGGGAATTGAATGAATATGGTTGAGATGTAAGAGGGACAAGATGGCATGTAAGAGGCCATTTAAGGCAAGGTGGCTCTTGTAAGAGCATTTAAGACCTTTGTAAGAGGCTTTAAAAGCCTTTTGGAGGGAAATTTATGAATGGGTGGTTGAGAGGAATATTCCAAAGAATATGCCTTTGAGAGGAAAATAGGCTAATTAGTTAATTAGAAGAAATGATTTTCATATGCAAGTTGGTTAGTTGATCATGGGTTTAGTTGACCAAGGTTGATTCAAAAGCTAGAAAAATGGGTAATGAGGATTAGGAGGAGATTAGAGTTAATTAATCCAGAATTAAATCAACTCAAGTGGGTTAGGGGATTTATAATATTTGATTTAAATAATTTGATTTATTTAATCAAATGAGAGGACTTTAGGGTTTTAATTAAATAATTTGATTTATTTAATTATATGTGGTGAACATTAGTGAGCACAAAGTGAATTTTAATCTAATAAATTTAATTACTTGATTAATAGTAGAAATTGATGAATTTAACTAAATAATAAAGATTATTTAATTAATTGGTTAGTGTAGAAATGATTTTAGGAGGAAGTGATGTTAATTAATCATAATTAAATGCATAATGTAAATTAGGACTATTTGAGTGTCTACAATATTATCCCACATCTCATGGGCATCCAAGTACCCATTCCAAGACTATGGGAGATACACACAAAATACATAGGATTGCAAGGTAAATATTACCTTATTCTAATATGGCTATCATGAGATACATGAGTGATATCATTATTAGGGAAATCAACTTCATGAGTAGTAAAAAAATATAGGGTACCATCATCCCTAGATTTATCAATAGAACAAAGGGACATGTTAAGAGCCAAATCACTATCATGTATCACAAAAGAAGAAACATCATCATGAATCATATTATGACAGGTGGTGAGTTTTATATAGTGAAGAAAAAGGTTTCTATAAACTTGATCTATCAATTTAAAGCAAAGAAGAGGGAGGGATTGACAATATGTAAACCACTAGTGGGATAAAACCCTAGGTTAAATAAACAAATGTACAAAGAAAATTTAGATTTGAAAAATGAATAGGAAAATCAAATGTAATAAAATATAAAATTTTAGAATCCTATGTGAAAGGATTTTTGTGGAAGGATCATGGAAGCTTAAAGTTCACTAGAATGTGAGCTAATAAATGACAACTGAAAGAGAAAAGGAGCAATGTGAGCATTGAATTTTTTTTTCTAAACTAAAGATGGGAGAAAGATTTTTTTTTATAATCTAAGAACATAAAGGAATATAAGGTCCAAAATTCCTATGGTGAAACCCTTGAGGGGTTTCAAGATTGAGTTTCACCAAAATATAGGGAGTAAAACACACCCTACACATATATCATGGAAATAAATTAAATATAATTCAAATATTAGAAATTAAAGAGTTATGAATGATAAATGTAATCATAGATCTAAATTATATATAATTTAAATAAACTAAGATAGATTAGGACTTACTTTGGAATCAATATAAGGTTGACTTTGATTGTTGTGACATTGGGATATAAATTGAAACATTCTTCTAGTATTGTATAGATAATATTAAAGGCCCAAGACAACTTAGGTATGAGAGTTTGAAGACCCCAAATAGGGTTACATATACAATTGGGTCCACCTAGCATGATTTTATCCTGATGGCCTGGGTTCATCCTAAGTAGGTTGACATATCATATATATTTGCAAATTTTTTTCTTGATGTATATTTGCATAAGGAAAATTAGATAGTACTAAGAAGCACCATTTTAACCTACTATAATTGCGGGGAGAATTGATTGGATTCCTTGTTAGCAATCAAAGCCCAATATTGATTAGTAGAGATCAAAATAGATTAACATAGATGCTAGAACTGATATAGACATAGTAGTTGTTGAACCTACAAGTGATTGGTATGTGATTGTGTTGTCCCAATTGTTAATCTATTTAATCATGTTTTTGATGTGCTATCATGTTTTAGAATGACCAAGGATGATGCTTTTAATTACAAGCCCCTAAATTGAAAATGTTTCACATGTTGACCAATGGGTAACAAATATATTCTACAAGACTTGCTTGGGGAAAAGTTAAATCCAAATTCAAAAGTAAAGGGAGGTGGCAATGACTATAGTATAGTCCAATGGATAAAATTGTTTGCATGATCTAGTCTAAGATGAAAAATTCTTTGAGAAATGGATTAGGGATGTTCTAAATTGAGAGATATGACACAATAGAGTGCTAGAAATGGGTTTAAGGTCAACAACCATACTAAAAGTAACCATTTAAGTGCTATGATCACGTCCTAAAGAAATCTACACAATGTGGTGTAACATGAGTGAAGAAAAGTGTAAGGTTATGGAATTTTATCTTCTACAAAATGTAGGGAATTAAAAAATAGTGCCGTACAAATAAATATTGGATAAAAATTAAATATAATCAAACCTATATAATTAAAGAATTAAGAATGATAAATATAAACATATATCTAAATTATAAATTAAAATTTAGTTTGAGGCAAATTAGAGCTTACCTTGAATTAAACAAGGTGTACTTTAATTGTTGTAATGGATAAAAATGAAAATATATTAGGTATTAAAGGGTTAAGATGATTTAGATATAAGATTTTGAAAATGCAATTTAAAATCTTTATGACACTAGTCAATACATAACAATTATATCCTAAAAGAGTTAGTAAAAAAAAAAGAATTTAAATTTGATAATATAAAAATATTATAATAACTTCAATTTAATCCAATAAATAAAATCATAAACACAATTAAATCCAAAATAAACAAGAGCTGCAGAGTAGCGAAGTTCCTACCAAAATGTTCTAGAATAGTTTTGTTTTAATTTGTTGTGGTTGGAAAGTTTTAGCAACAATAGTCAATGTGATGGAGCAAATTACAGAGAGTAAAGTAGAAATATATAGGCCTCTTGGATGCTTGACTCAAGAAAGTGACATACCCAAGAGGTCATCAATTGACTCTTAATCACTCCCAATGAAGAGGTGAGTTAACTTAGTGTAATTGAAACATAGGTGGAATTGACTAAATAGAATTGGAACCTAACTACTGTCAATTAAGGATTGATGAGGTAGTGGTGGCACTTGTGTACGTCAAGTGAAGGTGTAGCTATGTCATTATTTCTTATATCCAAAGTAAACTTTATTAACTAAGTCCAATATTACACTTTGACTAGTGTCATAATATTACACTTTGACTAGCAATTTAAAATCTTTAAAAGTATAATATTTACACCAACAATTTTTCCAATAATCCAAAATAACAACAGTATGCACACATGCAAAGTAAGAAGAATATTTCATAATGGAACAGATTTGAAACATAAGTAATGACACATGGACATGAATGGTAAATGACATAAGTATACAAACAAGGTTGTTTCAAAGGAGCAACCTTGAGTAAGAAGAAATGTAAACAATAAAAGAGAGATTTCTATGACAAATGCACTAGATTGAACTTTGTAGCTTCAATATATAGGTAACATTCTCCATGTATTCTTCAAAGGAAGGAAAATATTTATGTTGAACCCATTTTGCTTCCTTGGTGTAGGATGCCAACTGCATTTCCCACTAGAAAATTACATGACAGGAAGTTGAGAAAAAGCCTTTAAGAAAAACACTCAAAACTGAAAAAACATGGTGAATTTGGTCTGTTGAATACATAGCAGGTTCCAGAGGTAGGGTAATACATCACATCCTTGTGTCTTCCTTCTTTCCTCTACAATTTCATTGACTGTTTCATAGAAGCCCATGAAGCAGATTTTCATTTCCTCTGGCATGTGGTCCACTAGTGACAAATCCCACTTGATGAAATAGCCAGGTTTGGCTTAGATGATTGCATTGAAGCTTTTCATTAGCACGAAAAAACAAAAAAGAGAATCAGTTCAAACCTTTACACACAACAATGAGATGATAATTGTTTTATCATCTACCTAATTTTATTCTTTTAAATTATCTTCAGTAGATCACAAAATGTTAACTAGAATGGCCCATAATTTAAAAAAAAAACTCCATAAATCAACATTATTTGTTTGTTGTTTTAAACATTGGATAGTAAACAAGGATGTAATTGTGATACAAAATAATGCAGGCTAACTTAAGTCTATACTACTAACATTATGTTGAGACCATTGTATATAAGCATATAGCAAACAATGCAAACCAGGCAGATGTTTACTCCAAAGGGACATGCAATAAGAAAAGATAGGGAAAATGAACTACTTGACATAATGCCTCAAATAGATGTCCTCTCATGGAGGGAAATGATTGTAGGATATGTACAAAATGGATTTGTTGAAAAGGCTTTAGAAACTTTCAAGAAAATACAATTGGCATGTATAAAGTTGTAAATGCATTTGTTGAATAGTATTTTCTATGGGAACTTTAGGACCTCTAAACTATTGACGTCAACTCTTTTAGGATGTATTCCTTGACATGACCAAATGCTACAGCCTTAAACAAGTTCAATACACATATTTTTCTCCAAATAGTTAAAAGCTTGAAGATTAGATTTCTACTTTGTCTATCTAAGCAAACCTTGTATATTAGCCATTAGAGAAAATTCCAATTTGAATTTTTTGAAAAACACTTGGTAAGGCAAAGAAACATAAATTTCATGATACTTACTGATGTTTGTTCCTAAATATCTCTGCCATGCACAAAATTTCCCAAGGAATTTATAAAGGAATTGAAAATAGAGTGAATGCTCCTGGTTACAAAAGTGAACAAGTCAAGGAGCACTAGCAACAATGGCATCATTTACAGAAAGACGATATCGCATTCTTATTAATGTTAACACAATCACATACATAACTAATGTGAGAAATTTACAACTCAATACAGTAATGACATCCTAGTTTTAGAAAAGGAGGCCTCTTTACAATTTCCAAAAAGTTATGTTACACAACAGTAGGACTCAGGGCAATTTCCAACCAACAACTCACAATTACCAAATACACGTGCTTAAATTCTAATCACAATGGTAAACAACTATTCTTAATTACTAAAGACACATTCTTAGATTCTATTTACAATTCTGAACATAAAAGATATGCTAAATGACACAGTTTGTAGAAGACAATAACATACAATTTTTTTTCTAATAGATAACTAAGAGGGGAGGCCACTATTGGGGATCCAGGCTGTGGCTCAAACCTGGGCCAACATTGGGAAAGTTTGAGGGCTTTAACACTGGACCCAACTCGCCTGTCCCAATTAAGGACTTAATAACATTAAGATTGAAAAAAATAGAAACCTGTGCTCAATTTAGATTAGGGCTTTAACTTCCCAACTGTCAGTGGTTCAATCGATTTTCTCTTGGTGACATTTTCGTTCCAGATGAGAGGCCCTTTGTGGAATTTATCATTACTCAATGGTGTGACTACCAAGCTACTGTGACAGGGAATGTATCTGGGGTTCAGGATTTTGAAATGAACTATTCTTTAACATAAGTACCAAAGCCAAACTATCATTTACTGAAAGACAAAGCAAAGCATGTTGTTCTGGGCTTGACTAGGGCTTTCCTAAACACACTCTACCATGAAAGAAAAGTTTAATGTGAAGCTCAAGGATATAAATCAAAAGAAAATAAAACGAATATTAATGGACATGAATACCTCTCCTAGTGCACACATGAAGATATTGCAAATGTTCGTTTGTTTGCTTTCAATTTTAAACTGTCAGCTTTCAATTGTTGGTTTGTTTCCTCTGAATTTTAAACTGTTAGCTTACAATTATACCTGTGCAAAGTCGAATATTGTTAACAATACAAGCATGCTTAACAAAAAGAGTTTGTGAATCTTTTTAATTGAACAGGTGAAATGCTTGAACTACCATGTGTTCTGGGGATGTGACAAATTATGCAGGTGCCAGTGATAATGAAGCCTTAGAGACTGCTACTTTATCACCATGTTGCTCTTCACTGGTAATATTTAGATTTCATTACAACTCCATAAAGAAACAGTTGTGCCCACCACGTTCATTCCAGCTAACGATGCTCGCTATTATCACATGTTGGCTTTCCATTTGCCAACTATTATCACCAATATGATAATGGTATCGTATAAATCGCCCATATCAGACAAAACTTTCTTGCCAATAATATTTAAGAAAATTCATTTGTTTAAAATGTTTTGTTATATAATTCACATCTACACTTTAACAATATACAAGTATTTGTTAAATTAAAAAAAATCTTAACTCTCATTGGTTAGAAACATAATTATTAATAATAATAACTAGTTAAACAATTGGGGTTGCCTATAGTTCCCTTGACAAGAACTAATAATTATAATATGTGTAAAATAATTATTGATATTGAAATTTTGAGATTCAATTTAATCTAAGAAAAAAATATATTTAATTTTTAAAAAATAGGTTTTATAGTTGGATTACTGACATGTTAAAATAATTATAGAATAATTATACAATTTCTACTTAGCTTAATAGTTAAATTAATATGTGTAAGATAATTATTGATATTGGAAATTTGAGATTTAATTTAATCTAAGGAAAAAATATATAATAGATTTTATTTAAAAAAATATAGATTTAATAGTTGGATTTTTGACATGTTAAAATGATTATGATTTTAATTGGTTGAAGTTCAAAACATTAATACCTAGTTAGAGTCTCGTGGTGCAACTAATAGTAATTTAAAAAAATTTAAAAATACTTTAAACAATATAACATTTTAAGTTTGGCGGTCAATAAATATACAAAAACGACCATTTAAATGTAACATCCCATAGTAAAAATATATAATAGATTTTATTTAAAAAAATATAGATTTAATAATTGGATTTTTGACATGTTAAAATAATTATGATTTTAATTGGTTGAAGTTCAAAACATTAATAACTAATTAGAGTCTCGTGGTGCAACTAATAATAATTTAAAAAAATTAAAAAATACTTTAATCAATATAACATTTTAAGTTTGGCGGTCAATAAATATACCAAAAACGACCATTTAAATGTAACGTCCCATAGTAAAAGGCATCCGAACAAAATGATATATAACGAGCAAGAAAAATATTTGATTACACTATTATGGTATTTGAAAGTTGAAATTAATCTATGGAGCCTTTTCTTGACACATGTGTTGATGCAGAGAGGCTTTGGTAGTTACGTAGTGCAAAACGTGTGGAGCGAGGCAGGAAGCGGGAATATGGAACTGACTAAATATAGCATTGGGAAGCAATTCTAGGGTTGCACACCATTATTTGCTGACAGACGAAAATAAATCCAAAATGAGTGAAATGGAAACAACTTTATCAACTCAAACTAAGTTAGAACAGCTAATGACACAATCATGGTTAGTTAGGGTCTGAATATGAAGTGCTTGCATGCATTCATTGCAGTAGTCAGGGCGTTAAAGTTGCGCAATTTCAAAGAAATTGCTCAATTTTGAGACACTTCAGTAGCTTGTAATGCGACCACAATTTGTAATGAGTGTTGCAGTTAGTTTGGCTTGCGTTTGCCGATCTTGAATTTGGTCTTCATGTTTTAATCTGTTTTAAAAGCTAGCAGCATCCTATGGGTGTTTTTGGGGATACAAAGATGAAGTTCGTTAATGGTATGGAAGTTGAAGCATGCACCAATGAACCTGGTTTTGCAGGGGCTTGGTTTGAGGGTGTTATAGTGTCTCAGGAGGGGTGCGTTTATCATGTCCAGTATGATAAATTTGAGACAGATGAGGGGCATCCCCTGATCGAGGAGTTACATTACAGCCAATTAAGGCCTCGCCCTCCTGAGATGAACGTTATTAATTGGGCAGCTGGTGATGAAATTGAGGTTCTTGACAAGGATTGTTGGTGGGAAGGTGTTGTCTCAGAGGTTCTTCTTCATAAACATTACCGTGTATACTTCCCACGCTATGACGCTAGCATGAAATGCCCCTACTCCAATATTCGGCCCAGGCAGGAATGGAAGAGTGGGAAATGGTCATTGTCTCTGCCGGTAAATTTTTTCCTTTACATGTTTTGCAATTGTTTAACTCTTTCCTCTTACTTGTTCTGTAATTTTGTTTATTTTGGTTATGGGAAAATTTGAAGATGTAATGTCTCCTTTTTAGGGCTACCTTTGATTTTTGCCCTAGAATCACAAGTTCAATTGAAACAAGAGGTGTAATAAAGTTAGACTTTAAACTTCTACCAATAAACATGTCCTTAACAAAAACCCTGCATTAGGTCTGCAATCATGTGAGATAACATATAATTCTACCAATGATTCAATAAGAGTTAGGGGCCATATATATATATATATATGGCAATCCATTTGAATAGATCATTTAAGAAATCAAGAATCGATAGTGCTATTCCCATAGTCCACCGTGATGGGGTTGGAGAGGAAACATGTTAGGGTGCCCTAACTTTATCACATCTAAGCCCAAGAGTGCAGAGTAACCATACTCAATCCCTTGGACCCAAGGGGCAGGAACTCTTGTCCATCCTGCATGAGGTAGGCTACTTAGAAGGGGAAGAGCACCTGCATCCCTAATCATTACTCCTCAATAAGACGCCCTAACTTCACCATGTCTAAGCCCAAGAGTGTGTAGTATCCATAATTGACCCCTTGGCCCCAAGGGGCAAGAACTCTTGTCCATCCCGTATGAGATGGGTTACTTAGAAGGGGAAGACGCACCTGCTGACCTTATTGAGGTTGCTTCCTAACCCTTTCATGATTGCTTATAGGAGATTCAAATAAATAAATGATTATAGAGATTAATTACTATCATCACAAAGAATTGATAGGCTATATATTCCATTATAAAATATAGACTGACTGTAAATATATATATATGTACTCAATCTTCTTATTATCTTGCATACCGCAATTTAATAACGTGCTGTAATCTACCGATATTTCTAATCTGATTGATATATGAAAGTTGCAGATTGCTCGATCTTCTAATAGATGTCGATAGAACTTTTGTTCCCTATTTGATGATTGATTGGCAATTATATAAATATATATATTCTATATAGTTATTCCTTTATTTATATTGATTGCTATTTATATATATATATATATCTATATATATAATTATTCTTTATTTATATTGATTGATCTTTGTATATATATATATATATACATTTAAATAATTATTCTTTACTTGTATTGAATGGTATTCATATATATATATATATACATATAAAATTATTTTTCATTTATATTCTATATTTACCTCCCAAATATGTACTTGCAGCGACAGTATTTATCTCCAGCAGATATCTCATATTTTATTTCCTTATTTTCTTTTTCCAGATCACACTTTATTCATCCTTCCCTTTTTTTTATACCTTCTACAAATGGATCAACCCCCTTTTATAACCCACAAGGTGGAGGGGTCATGTCTTTTAGTTATGAAAGGATACATTATTTCCCTTCATGACCACGTGGTTATCTTTAACTAAACATTACCAAGCAGCCACCGTTTTGAAACAATAATCATGATCGCTGCTTTCCTTTTCTCACATAATCGCTGGTCTTTGAATATTAATTATTGCATTATTAGTTATCGCTGCATTTAGAATTTGCTGATAATCGCTGCTCCTTCATTTGTCTAATATTAATCGTTATAGTGATCGGGATTCTCCATTATGGGAACATAGACAACGTACCAGTCCCTGTACCCAAAATTTCCGGTGAATCATTTACATACAAAATAGCCGTCTCCTTATTCATTTAACTCACGTACCCTAATTTGATTGGTGTCCCCGTCTCTGTACGAGTACCAGTACCCTGTGTCTCCCGGCAACTATGTTAATCGTTGCTGCTCATGAAATGCCTCTTTGACTTGAGCGATTAACTTCTAAAAGGAGTCAGCCCATAAATAAAGTGTTAAGCATTATTTAATTCAAAATTTGTTAATAATTAATTACATATTGCTACTGTGTTCTGATTGGTAAGGTATGTTCCTTAACAGGGGCATGACATAACTATTGTAATAAAATATGATATCACAGAAGAACTGGTATATTCAAACTTATATATTTGTTTTGAGATCACCTTTTTTTATGAGTGATTCTTAGAATTTTGGATCCACATGTTGACTCTTTTATATTGATCCTTCTTTGTTATTCAATCTGGGACGGTTCTTATCTAATTGTCAGGGAGTTGCATTACTTAGTATTTTTGGATTTGTTTGAGTTTTGGTATACAACCCTATGTTGAGAATATTATTATAAACTTGACCTGTTTATTAAGATGTCAAGTCCTTTACACTAGTGTAACTAACACATTCTAAAAATCCTTTTTGTAGGCAAGAAAACAGAAGACATTAAGACAAGGAAATGCATTTGCAGAAAGTACACATGAGCTAGATGAGGGCTTTTGTCACGAAGAATGTGACAAATTCAAGCAATTTAGGTGTTCAGATTCGGTACAACATATAGACAGAGGGACATTTCATGCCAGGGGCGTTTTTGTTGATGCTTCTCCGATCAATACTAACTATAAAGATTATTTTGCTTCAACTACTGGGAGCCACACTGCTTTTGCTCTTGCATTACAAGATGAAAGAGATAAAGTGCTAAACAAGAGAGAGAGTACTTACTATCACACCACAGAACTGCCTACCCATAGGAAGAATCAAAACAAAAATGGGATTCACTTAGCAGATGAGCACAACGTATCCACACATAAGTTGGAATTATTTGCATATCGCTCTGTGTTACAGGCTTTTCATGCCCAAGGTTCATTAACTTGGGAAAGAGAAATTTTACTGACCAATCTCCGTTTTGAATTGCATATTTCTTGTCAAGAGCACACATTTGTGCTAGAACAACTTGCATGTGGTGTTTGATGTAAAATTGTACAGTTCTCAATTGCATATATTGTACAAAATGTTCTCTCAAGGATTGCAATTAACAATCTTTGGAATTTGATTAAACACATGGAGACTTATTTTCCAAGAAAAAGCAAGTAGCCTTCTATGTGTAATGTCCTAGATCTTTATCAATGTAAAGAACAATGACAATACAATGCAATTCATATTTTTGTGTTCATGCCATGGTTATTCTTGAATTTTTCGTGTATTTCATATTATTTTCAATTTCTAGTTGGAATATAATAATATATTAATTGTTACTGTAAATTATGTAAACTATGCTCGAAAATACATGCTTCAAATTCTTAAGCCAGAACATGTTCTGTCCTCACAATAACCCATGGACTGGGAAAAAATGATTGTGCTTCATTCTGAATAATATTGACTCCTGTGTCAGGCAAGGTTGCTAGAAGACTGGTACTGGTACTTGGAGACACCGTATATATGTAGTTTGCTAAAAACAAAAAACAAAAAGAAATTTCAACTTCCATATGAAAATTATGTAAGGATGCTACTGTTTAAAATTCTATATGAAAAATTATGGTTCCTTTTGGTTAAAGAACTGATAAGGATGCTATTTTTCAAGGTTGGTTCTTGAAAATAGGATTTTGATGCAGTCCTGGTCATAGAAGAATATTTTGTGATATCACAGAAAATATCCGATCTCCTATCAGCCCGATATTTTCATGAAAAAATTGTGATATTTTCAAAAAAATTGTTGACTGCTATCTTGATTTAAGTTCTTTTAAAAATTTCTGATATTTTCAGATGTTTCTTGATATTATGTTATTATCTGATTTTTTCTCTTTAAAAAGTGACTGGTTTTCAGGGTTTCCCTAGTGCTAAACGATTTTGATATCTTTAGGATGGCCAAGGTATTTGATGAAGAGCAACCAAATCAAATTAGGTGTGAGCAGAATGTTGGACCTTCAACATCAGGAACTATATTGTATTCCTTTATGAGATTGTTTTGTGCTCTTTGTAAACTTTGCATCTTGTGTTATGGTGATATTAAGGGCACCTCTGTTTATTCATTGCTTTGTTAGAATTCATTACTGAGAGCAAATTGACATCTTTATTTGGGAGGACATATGGCCAGAGTTCCTTTGACTCCCTTGAACTTTTGAGCGTAGACTCTGTTGTACTCAGTGGAAGTGAGAATATGTGAGCTATGTCAGTAACCCTACACAGCTCTTGGGAAAGGTGTTATGATGGCAGTATGCTCTGAGCACCAGAGGAACCAGATCTCCGTTGTAAGCAATGGTTTAGGATATGCAGATGGTGGTGCGCTTGGTCTTCACGAGAAACAGAGTGCCTTGCTATTTATCCTATCTACCAATTTACAATATTGAACCATAGCATGAGGATTAAATGTCAACAGATCCCTTTGTAGTGGCTTTAAATTAGATTGGGAGGATAAAGGCCCTTATATTTTATTTTTTTGCAGTTAAGAGTGCTGTAACTCAGTACATGACTGAACTAAGTGATTGTAAGCAATCTGGTTTATACTGCATATGATCACATCCAGCTACTATAAGACAATCTAATCTATTTACCTTGTTCATATAAAATTCTTATGATCTAGCATCACTTCAGTATATATAACCCATTGCAATAACATTAGGAACTGCACACCATAGTTGATCGTACTTCATAGCAGCTAGTCTCATAGGGATCCTCTTGCTTTGTGTGACTTTGTAGCTTGACATTTGTAGTTAGTAGCGTGCAATTTATTTTTAGGGTTCAAACTGTGAAGTCAAACTATGTAGTGATGCACAATGCAATGTGCACTATAATTAACAATCTCATAATTACTGAAAAAAATCCATATTTCTATATTCATGGTGTACACTTTTGTTTGCTTTCACTCTCACTTTCTTTGCAATTAGGATGGCATTAAATGTAAAACATCAGTTATTTTCAATGATACATGAGAAGGCATCCTCAAGGGTTTTCAGCTGTTCTTGTACTTTAAATGTTTTAGGGATGTGGGGATGCTTCTGGAATGTCTCCCAGCTGCCTCCTATCCTCGCTGCCTACTTGGAAATGTCCCTAAAACAGTTGTCTCCTATCCGGGTATGGCCAGTTGTCCCCAGACAGAAATCACATTTACAAAAAGAAGAAAAATTAAGAGTGGAAACAAGACCATTGCATCCCTATCAAAACCCTAAACCTAATAAAGTTGTAACCATGTTTAAAACAAGAAAAAACAACAGCCATAACAAATTGCATTTTTTTGACTGTTTTGACATTCATGAGAGCAATCTTTGAGGGGCGAAGAAGAACAGAGAGAAGAGGAGAACGACATTCCAATAGTGAGAAGAAAATCAGTTGTAGTGAGGTAAGTTTGCCTTTTTTCTTCAAGGCTCTCTTTTTTATCTTTCATAGTTTTAAAAATTAAAAAAAAAGGAGTTAAGATAATTTTTCAATTTTGTTTTTGTTTTTGTTTGCACTGTTTTTTTTTCTCAAACATGGGCAGCAATGAGGGTAGCAAAAATGTTGGCATGGAACAAAGAGGAGTTGGGGGTTCATTAAGGTGTGGGAGCAGTTTAGGTGAAGCGGGACCGCTACATATCTTGTTCGAATGCATTTCCATTCTCCTAAAAACTTATGCAAAGAGGCCATTCAAACTCACTAAACCTCATTTGCACTTAGTAACACCTTTAGACGTGTTATTGTGCAACAAAGATTTTAGAGGGAGCTACCCCAAGGTATCTAGTCATCTTTTGTGTATTACAAGATATGGTGTTAGGATTTTTGAAAACATAGTCATAGTTGAGAAGGCCGAGATAAGTAGATTGTACATATATTGTGAAGTAAGATCTAGGGGTGTGCCAATAGAGTCTATACAATCTACTATGCCATCCATGGTTGCTAGTGTTGATTTTTTTACAAAAGGAAAGAGGATGATTGGTGAAATGCTAGGATAGTTGTAAGGATGTTGAATGTGCAATCATGGAAAGATGTAGCTAAATTTGTTGTCTTATTTTTTTATTCCAATTCCATCCCAATTCATGTGGCACATTTTCTTTATTTCAAAAATATGTTGAAGAAACAAGTTGCATTGGTTTCTAATCTGTCCCTCTTGGAGAAAATAGATTATGTGTCACCCTTCTTTAGAGAAAACAGTCAATGGTGAGTTTGTTGATGGAGGATATGAGGCAAACTTGGCTAAGGATGGGTTGCTCGATTATGATGGATTAGTGTTCTACTATTAGACATCAACTACTCATTGATATCATAGTTACATGTGTTGTTGACTTTTATTTTCTTAGAGCTATTGATTGTTTAGGGAATTACAAAGATGTGGACTTTCAATTTCAGACATTGATGGAGGACATAGAGGAGTTTGGGGCCTCAAATGTTGCGTATGTGGTGACCAATTCAGTGTGTGTTTGTAAGTTAGTTGACATGATGGTGGACACTGCTTACAAGAACATTTTTTTCATCCCATGTTTTTATATGTTGAACAATGCATTGAAAGACATAGGAATAGATTGGCTAACGAGAGTAGTGGCAGAAATGAGATGTTCTCATTTGCAACCACCACACTCCACTTGTTCTTTTTATTCTTTTGAGGAAGATATTCTCCAAACCTATGGATGCTAGATATTCCACTTACTTTGTTTTGTTAGAGAGGATGCTTGAGGTGCTGGAGTTGACTCTCAGTTGTTTGTAATGTGTGATGTTTGTCCTTGATGACAAAACTGGTTCTTATAATGGTGTTCTTTGTTGACATTGACAAGCTTCATGGTATGCAGATAATGATGTGCAGATTGGTTTCGAGGATGTTGATTGGTTGTTTGGCATATGATGCAAGATGCATTCTCTTATTGATTATTTGATTGGTTCCCATGATATGCAGATGGTGTATTTAGTTGCTCATGCTCAATTTGTCTTTGAATGATATGTATCTCTGACATGTGTTGTGTCATTGACATCTTTGCAGTCTTTGCACTTGAAGTGTTTCAGATTGATTATTTAAGGGGATTAGGCATGATAACAGGGATTGATATTTGGTATGGCACACATGATGTATTGATCTGACAGTTGCATCAGATTTCTGTTTTACGTTGATGCTGACAGTATTGATTATTCTTGACAGGATACAGGCTGGTATTTTGTCATCTCTGTGGTCATTGCATTTGACAGGTTTTAGACTGATCGGCTAAGGTGACAATGGTTGTTATATTCTTTTTTGATTATACATAATTTCATCATGGCATATTGCTTATTACATATCATCATGGCATTTGGCTTTGGCAATATAATTGTGTAAATGGTTTATATTGTGAACTTGGCATATGGATCGGTCTCACTGCATTTCATATTATTAAAGGAAGATGACTTTATTAAAAGTCATATGGCAATGACATTAATAAGGTTTTGGGCTCATCCTAACAAGGCTTTAGTTTGTCTTGATTGGTCATATATGGCTTCGGGCAGCTTGCATAGTATTTTGTATTTGACACAATGCATAAGTGCTTAATCACATTGCATCGGTGTTTGATGTGGTAATAAGGAAATTGGTTTAAAGTTGACTTCCATTTGAAAAGGTGATTACACCATGTCTTTCCTTGATCGGCACTCCTTGTAAAAAGCTTGTGTTTGCTTTATACTCTTAATGAGTATCGAAGCATGTGATAAAGGCATTTGTTGAATGTCAATGAAATGGATTTTTTAAAAGTCTTAGCAATGATATTACGGATCATTGTTTTGAGTCTAAATTGGGCTGTATGGGATTTAACACACATGAGACTTCACTTTATTTATTATGACTTGGCATTGCAGTGAACAGATGGAATGTTTTGTCGGCATTGAAGACTTAGTCATCGGACTCTAAAGCATTATGATGGTTCATTAATCATTGTGTTGACTTGCATCGGACTTCAAATCATCATTGTTTTTGATAAAGTCTTTGACAGTCTTGAAAGAAAGAAATTTAGGGCAATATTATTGTTGAAGGGTTTGAAACCCTAGCCGCCATGAGAATGTTGTGTTCGCAGTTGTAAATCTGTTCTTTTTGGCCGACACTAAAGGAGTTAGACGAGTTCGTTACAAGCATGGACAGCAGATCACAAGTCAACAAGGATTTGGTAGTTGATAATGGCTTCTTCAGCTGTGCAGTTGTGGTTGTCTCCATCGGTTTGGTATTTTTTTGATTTCTTCATTGCTTAAACAGGTATTAAAATAAAATCTCCTTTTAACGGGCTTTGAGATATTTGGCTTTAAGACATTTTTGTTTAGACAATAAGATTTCAGTTACAGAGGTTTATGACATTGTTTTACTTCGAAACACTTGACTATTTTTTTAGCAAACAGGTAAAGGGTTAATGTATTCAGGTATCTTGAAGCAAAACAGTTATTGCAATCAGTTTTCGATGAAGATTCATGATAGTATATAAACAGTGTGGTTGATCACTGTTTGGGTGTGGGTATTTTTGAAGGATTAATGCACAAAATTCTGGAATGAAAATCTTGCAAATATGATGCAGAGTATTTAACTGATGTCTTGTATTTTAGAGATTCCAGATTGAATCTTTAGGATATTTGATGTATTAGTATGGAAGGCTTGAGTGAGAAGAATATAAAGCTTCAGACACATTGTGTAAAGGTTGCATTGCATTGAAAATCTTTATTATGATTCTCATATTATTGTATTTCAGGAAGATGTTGTCATTCTCATACAACATTCTTCAATGTGTTTAAAGAGGATATTCATAGTCTTCTATTGAAATTCTAGGGATGCAAAATCTGCACTTCTAGGGTTCTAATAGAATACTGTAATTGTGTTGCATTGTAATGGAGTTGGTGCTCTGAATTTGTAAGGGGTTGGTGCTCCTTGGAATGGGTGTTCCTAAATTTGTAAGGGGTTGGTGCTCCTAGAGTGGGTGCTCTAAATTCTCCCTAGAAGGCATTGTAAATAGTGGTTTTATATAAGCCAGTAAGGCATCATTTTGGAGTGGTTTTTCTACCCCAAGAGGGTTTTCCACTCGTCAAATTCATGGTCTTATAGTGTCATTGCTTTGTTATGATAATGTGGCTAGATTGTGATGTTTGTCCTTATTAGTTCATAGTTAAATGATTGTCTTTTCATTTCTGCAAATGTTTATACTGAAGCTGTCCTGTTAATGTTATGAACTTTCATTCAAGGGAAAGCACAAATAGTTTATTTAAGTCTATTCATACCAATATCTTATTCATATGCTTAGTTGATATGCAAGCCAAGTCTGCTTCACAAACTATCATTTCTTTTCTTGGTTTAAAAGTGAACACTGAATTCAAAAAATTTGTGACTTTATAAATCACTGATTCACCCCCCTGCCCGCCACCCCCCTCTCAGTGATTTCAGTCTTCCAACAGCTGGAGCCTCTATAATTGATGATGGTTAGTCTAGAGTTGGGTAGATGGATAGAGGCAAACACAATTGAAAGAAAAGAGTGCAAGGTAGGACATCCTTGATGATGATTGGTAATCCATTGAGATAAGAGATTTTATTATTAATGTTTGTCACTTGTAAATTATTTTCATTTTTGTATTAGTGTTCACTCTTTGTTGTTTGAGTCTTATTCTTTTTAGAGATTTTTGTTTGTAAATACATCTACTCCATCTCACATGTTGTATGGGTCATTATATATGTTGATACATACTCTTGCTATTGAAGAGATTTATGAGACATTTGACAATATGCTTGGCTAGATGAAGCAAACAATTTAGAGTAGGGTTTTTGATTTAATATTATATGAGGAGAATATTAGGCCCATTGTGAGGTGGCAATGGAACACTATGAACACCATACTTCATAATGCAACCATTGTTCTAAATCTCTAATGCTATGCATCAAGGGTTAGGAGGGTTCTTTCAAGAGGAAGAGGTGAAATAAGTGTTCATGACCCTTTGAAAGACGTATAGTGTTGAGAGGGAAACTTTACTTTAACAACAATGGATTGCCTTTGTCAGTTTTATGGTTTTTTTTAAAAGAAATTATAAAGAAATTCTTTCCTTTCAAGTTTCAACCAAAGTCTATATTGATTCTTGCACCTAAAATAAATAGCACGCCTCTTATGCAAGTAGGAACTACCAAAAATCAGATCACATACCTCTAAAGGCACATTATCAAACAAAACTTCATCCTTGAATTTTGGATGTAGACTAAATACTAACTTACATTGCTTGCTTACCTTCATATCCACTCCATGTTGCAATGATCCCAAGGTATATGGATGTGGGTGATGTACAACCTTAACTCACTATGAGAACATGAGTCGAATAAAGTATGAATTTCTTACCCTCCACTTGTATCCTTGCTTGAAAGTTGAAACAATTGGGTAAGCTCCTCTTCACCATGAGAGCTTCCACCATTCTTTGAAATCCCCTTCTTTAGCATGGCACAAGTTATATGCCCCTTAGAATTCTCCATTGACCTCTACGACCTTCTCCACATAAACAACACCTTTACACTTCTTCACATAAGGAGCCAATTCAGGTTGTAGCTTCTAACACCTCTCTTCCATGTGACCATCTTTGTCACAATGGGTGGAATGGAATTTTTCCTTTGCCCTTTGATTTTGTCATCCCTGTAGAATTCTTCTTACTATTGCCATCATAGTTCTTCTTGCCACCATGTTGCTGCCTGATACCCACATGCTTTTAGAAGGAACCCTTTCTTGTCAAACTTGAGACACTGTGCTTGGGCACATGCCTCATCTATATTTTGTGGTTTGACCACGAGTACTACCCTTTTTAGGTGATCCTACAAACCTTCCACATTCTCAATTAGCACCTCACATTCTGTGATATCCTTCCTAAGCTGAACTTATATCTTTCTAAACTCACTTGTATTGTACACTTTGCCCATGCTCTTTGTTCAAATGATGCCATTGCATCACCCTTTCTTCTTGATGGAAAATCAGCTAGAATTGCTTACGAAGCAGCCCTTTAAAACCATCCCACTTGGAGATTGGTGCAACTTTCTGGATTTCCAAAGAGATTGCATAGCTCTCATACCATGTGAGAGCATGCTCTCACAATTTCAACCTGGCAAAAGAAATCTGTTGATTTAGAGACATTTTGTGAGGGCTGAAGTACACCTCCATTTGTGAGATCCATTGATTGAGCTTCTCTACATTAATTTCACTGCTGTTGGGTTGAATATCTATTTTGATAAAGCTTTAAAGAACCTCTTGTCTAAGGACTTTTTTTGCTCATGATTCGTCTTCTCAGGTTCACCATCTTCTGAATGCTCTTTTGGAATTCTCATTTCTCCTATCAAGGTTAGCATCATCCTCTCAAGCCTATCAAGTGTCTCTTCAACAATGGTAATCCTTGCAACATTCGCTTCTAACATTTGTAAATGTGCCTCTCCATCATCTTCCATGTCTCTAGCCATTCTAATTGTCCTTAACCACTCTCCTATTCTGATTTCAGGCTCTAAAGGCAACAAATCACCATTCCCACTTGCTTTTCCTTTAGTTGAGGGCATAAACCAAAGAATCAAAAAACAATTAACGAATTCCACACACAGAGGCTATAGAACTTGCTCTAATACCACCTGATCCATAAACAAGATGGTTATACCACACTCTGCCCTTATCAAACAAACAGAATTAAGAAAAAAACAGCTAAAAGATGTAAAGAAGCATCACGCAACTGAAACAACAAATTACACCCAGAGAAACCTTAAATAAAATTGTGTGTAAAACACTTTACGCCTCTAATGTTCAGTTATTTACAAGTGATACAATGCCACTAAAGGTGTATACAGAGCACAAAGATGGTCTTCACTAGCTCCCAAGTCTTGCAATCAGCTTCAGCAACTTCAAAATCCTGCCCTTGTACAATGTAATCTAGAAACATGAACTAAGAAGGTTTTTACAAATGAGTTTGACTCGAAAACTACATGGTTGAATCCTGATAGCAATATCACAATTTGACATGCTGTGGAAAATACCTCCTACTTATCAAATGAGTTTTTTCAATTCTATTCTCTAACAAGCATCAAGCAACCTTGTCATGGAGCCTGTAGCTTCCCAATAACCTCCCTATCATGCAAGAATGAAAGAACAACAGTCAAAACCTTCAAATTCTACTTACTGCTCACACAGTGACATTTTCTCCACTTTTGTCAAGGAAGAGAACATGCGTTCTCCACCTATGTAACTGGAGAACATGCCAAAATCCGCTTTAAGGCCTACAATTTTGTCTTAGTAGCTCCTGAAGATGTCCCTTTCCATTCCAAATGCTTTCTTGACTCTTATCACATCCCTTCACAATACAAAATCCACTGAAAATAATGAATTCCATGAACTTAATGCATAAGAGTAATCTGATGACTGAAAATGGCAACCACGATCTTGATGATCTTTCAACTTGACCCAACTTTTTGGATCATCTCCAATGTAAATAATGTGGTGAAACTTATTTGAAGATGACTGGGAACACTATTGATAAATACATGGCTTCTTTTGAGTGATTTTTATGCCTGAATTTTAGTGAATGTCTACAAAGTCCTTGGACCAATTGGATCTGCACCAAACTCAAGGGGACAGAATGGGAACAACAATTGACTATGAAAATATCCCCTTTTGATGTAAGACTATTCCATGAAATTGGCCAACTTGCGAGTATCCACTTAACATAATTACAAACTCAGGATAGTGTTTCTGCTCTAGAGTATTTATAGAGAACCCAAAGGAGGCCTATACACAAGTCAATGCAGACATGCCCACAAAGAAGCTGAACAAAGGTGGGCCATCAAGGAAAATGTATACAAGGAGAAGCCTCAGCATGAAATTCAGGATAGCCTTTCACCAGGGAAACTCCTTTGATGTTCAGGATTCAGAAGTTAGTATTGTAGATAAGAAAAATGAAGGCGATATGAACCTGCCATGTATGGAACGAACTCTTAATAAGGTTCAGAAGCCTTTGCCTACATCCAGGTATGAGTAGAATATTAATTCAGCCTCTTCCCATCAGAACATGTCTCAAAATGTGGTTGTTCCTTTTGAGCATATCTCTTCTGGCCAACCTAGGATCCATGTTAGGGTTCAGAAAGGTAATTCCTATGCTTCCAGGAAATCAGATTTACTGTTTGCAATGGTCAACAAACCTGAGACAAAAAAGAAAACTATGTTTGAAGGATTTGTTTCAATCTATATAGTTCAGTAACTGCTGAAAATTCTCAGGTGGCAATCTGACCTTTGCATTAGTACAGATGGAAAACCAACGATACAGCAGTTTGTGGACCAGTCAAAGCAAATCCCCCTTTGTGTGAAAGTTAGTCTTGGAGTACTAGCATCCTTGGGGCTGTCAATAAATAGATAGTTTCTTAGGGCCCAGATTTATTGTTCCAGTGGCCATCTCCTCTCGGGGTTTAGAAGCTTGTATTGGTGCTTTACAATGAGTATGTCTGGGAAGTTGGAGGAGAGGATGAGTAGTGAGGACAGCAGCCATTACTGCAACCCTAAAATATTTCCTTTCCACTTTAAAAAAAAAAGAAAGAAGCAAAATATCTTTAATTTTAAACTGAGGAAACTACATAGGAAATGCCTTAAGCAAAATTGGTGATCCGAAATAGTGAGAAAGGTGTAAGAAATACACTACCAAAGGGCACCATAAAGGACGCTCGTTGGAAAGTATCAATAGATGCATCATTTAGTTATTGACAAAAGCAAAAAAACAAAAACTTGTTTGCAGCATGATTTTGTAAACTAAGTGGTTGTATCAGGTAACCATTGTAGATTATTACAAAACATAACATCTTGGTCTATGTTGTCGGATTCTACAAAATGTGCCCCCATGCTAGTATGGGTCCAATTTGGAGCTAGTCTGGGGTTGGGACGGCTTTGGGTTCACTTAGGGCATGCCTTGGGCACCCAGGGTTCCTTGGGTGGACCTTGGGCCAGACTTGAATGCCTGCTTGGCCAAAACAGTGAAAAAAAAACCTCCTAATACCTAATTTCACCCTAAAGTGAGGACATTTAACCTCTTTTTCCTCATTTCACAAACACAAGTGAGTAAAATCACATTTTTGACTCCAAGTTGCCATTGTTGGTTTTTGAAGGTTGCTACATTTTTTTTTTTGTAGGTAAAGGCTATGTGAAACGGACCTACACCAGTAGGAGAGAAAGAGCTGCATAAGGAAGATTTATCTATTGAAGGTAAGTGAATTTTTTAACTTTTTTCAAGTTTTGAAGAATTTTGTCAAGATTTTTCAGTTTTTCCTTTTAATTTTTTTTAAAACCTTTTATACACACCATACAAGTTATAATGCCAAATGTTTAAATTTTTTTGTAGATTTGTAAATTTGTAAACTTTTTGTTTTGTTATGCTTATATAGAATGACTAGTAGTTTTAGTTTAGTTGCCTTACATATAGAGAGCTCTTTAAATTTGATGTAGTGACACCTCATTGGTGACACACAACCATCATCAAATAACTTCCTAGTGGTAGGGGTTATCGTTGGCATAGTATCCAATGTGGGAACGAGTATAAGAGCTTGTATAGTTGAGTGAAAACTCGTTTGTGCACTATTATTGGGTTGGGAATAAGAATTTATCTAGGGTTAAATAAAAAATGGTTGCCAAAGCAATAAATAATGGGATATATTAAAGAACAAGAGAACATGAACATGATAAGTAATAGATCAAAAGAAAGAGCACATCCTCTTTCTAGGAAAGGATTGTAAAACTTCCTACCAGCTTAACACAACCAAATGGCCTACATTCTTTCATACTACCATCTTCCCAAGAAGAGAATGCTTCCTTTCTTATAAAATAGGCCCATTGCAAAAGGCTTTCAAGAATGGGGTGAAGGAGGTTGCAAATGAGAGCATTGCTTGTTGCACTTATGACAATGGATTCCTTTCAACTTTGTTAGATCATCATATTGGCAGGATATGGTGATGGCAATTGCCAATGCACTTGTTGATTACATTAGTCCTAGTTATGACAAGGTGCACACCACTTTATTGGCCAAGGAGAAAGCTTCTGTAGAGGCATCATTGAGAGCAATTAAGTATGCATGGTTTGAAACAAGCATATTCATCATTTTTGCTGTATGGGGTTTTTTTTGCAAAAATAGACCACTAATCAATGTTAATGTAGTGTCCCCTAAATGGGTGATGTTTTTATAGGTAGTACATTATGAGGGGAAAGTGAAGGATGCAAATTTTATTGCCAATATCCTTATACACTCCATTGAGATGGTGGGCCCCAAAAACATTGTCCAAGTCATAACAAACAACACTTAAGAATATAGGGTAGTTGGCTCAATTGTGAAGGGTACATATGGGCATATATTTGGACACCATGTGTTGTCCACTCATTCAAATTGACATCGCAAAGATTGGCATAGAGATTGAGTAGGTCAAAGAAATCTACATGGAGGTTGAGGAGATTCAAATGTTTGTGACAAATCATCATATTTCAAAGCCATCTTTAGGAATTTCTCTAACTTGGAGTTGTAGAAGGTTATTTCAATTTTATTTTGTAATATATTTTAATTTTTTTAATATTTTATATGTGACATGTCATCTACCTTTCAATATTTTAATTTGTTTTTTATTTACACCATGTTAGTGTGCCAAGACTCAATTTGTATCACACAATCATCTTGAGATGACTTGTGAAAGTGTGAGAAGCATTGAATGCTATGGTCATCAACATTCTTTCAAGTGTATGGAGGTAATCAAATACAAAGAGAGCCTAAAATGTTAAAGCATTGATCCTAAATATGAGTTGTGGACTTGTGTGGAATATGTTTTTAGTTTCATTGAGTTCATATCGACATGATAAGGTATGCTGATACATATTATCTATGTTTGGATCAAATTTATGATGGCATGGACTCCATGGTTAAAAAATAAGGACCATAATAGAAGCCAAGGAGTATAATTGAACAAAAGAATTTTTCAAAAGGGTGTAAAAAATCATTGTTGATCATTGGAACAAAATGACAATTCCCTTGCATCTCCAAGCATTTGCTTTGCCTCTAAAATATTGTAGCTTAGAGGTTGTTTGTGGCTATAAAGTTTCATTTAGAAGAATATTCCCAAATGTAGATATACAGAGTGTTGTCTTAAGTGAGTTGGCCACTTCATATCTTCAAATATGCTCATGAATGGTGGTACATACATGGCCAAGGTTCTATCTACTTGTAACCTCTTGCAATACAAATTCTCTCTTAATTATGCATCATGCTTTATTTTTTTAACTTTCTCATTTTTCTTTCGCTATTATATATTATAATTTATGTTTTGTAATTGTAAATGTTGTAGGTACATCCAACAAGTTGTGAGTTCTTCAACTGAATGGGATTGAAGTACACACTCTTTCATTCACTTGGTTAAGCGCAATTGATTGGGTGCAAAAAAGGTTGAAGATTTTTTCTTTGCACATTATAATTTGCATCTCTCATCACATAAGAGACTTGATTACAATGAGCAGGTGACAAGCAATTGAGATTTAACTCCTGAGTGTGCTGACGTAGATGCTACAATTGCACAACATGCTAAAGTCTCTATAGATGTGGCAACTTTTGCATATGACATGGTTAGTGAGAGTGTCATTGCAACTAATGGTGGTTCATGTCATTGCAACTAATGGTGGTTCAAATGAGATTGAACTAAATGCTGATTTTAATGCTCTCGATGAAGAATGATATGAAAATTGAATATTGATTGTAATTTCATTTTGTATTGACATTTAACAAATCACAAAATTATCATATTTTGAATTTATGTATTTTTTCTTTTAACAAATTATAAGGCATTTAAATATCTCTTTAATTGGCGATTATGAGTATTATTATTTTTAATATTTAATAAGTTTTAAATATATATAAAATCGTACTCATACCCCATACCAATGTACTTGAACCTTGAACCCATACTTGTCCTTGTACCAAGATTGACAACTTAGATCTTGGTACAACATATTGTAAGCAAGATAAAATGGGAGGGTAAAGGCTAGTTTCCACAAGAAGTTTTTGACCTGTCAAGCTGTAGAAGAAGAAGCTCGAGTCTTGAAAAGAGCCTTTTACCTGGTCCCTTTGATGTTGGCTTCACTAGAGCCTTCAACTTGTATAACAAGTCTCACTTATTTAAGGGAGCTAGTTCAACATGGTCCTTTATAATTTGTAATTTTGTGCAATCATTTTTGAATGATTTAGGGAGAAGCATCTTGTTGATATCCTCAATTAACTTCTCATGTTGGGCCACACCTTTACTTAATTTTTCAACCTTCTTATTTATTGTTTCTAGTTTTACTATTTCAATCATACAACAATGGAGGTGTCAAGAGAGCACACTCTCTAAGTAGGTGTTGTGTATAACCTTTTCTTCAATGAGTTTGTGAAAATGTTTTAGTTTCCTTTGGAATATCTCCTATACTAGATAAAATTGATTGCTTACAATTGGTATTCATAGTATGTTGAAGACCACTAGCATCTTGAAGGTGGGGATTGTTAAGGTGAGTTTCATGGTAGTGGGGTTGGTTCTAACTTCTAGTTGAGATGTTGGGGAGGGTACCTACTTTTCATTAACTTTATCATTCAAGTAAAAAGGTAGGACTAGACATGCAATATCGATATGCTTATTGAATTTGAAGATAAATTATAATGATTTAATCCAATCTAGTGGCATACTTCTATGCATATCTATGTGATGAAATTACTTAGTAAAAGAGAAGAAAAAAAGAGAAAAGAAATTGAAAAATTCTATTATAATAAACCGATTTGAGTGGGCGACCTCCAAAAGTCTTATGATAAGAATAGAACTTGCAATATGATGCTTAACAACTACTTCCTATTTATATGCATCATTAGGCAATATGAATCCCCTAATCCCAATGAGGCTGACCTAGCTTACAATAAATATACTTACGGAATAATAAATTACTAAAATAAGGATTATGTAAGCCATAGTTATCACATATGCCAATATATTCAGTGGTTTAAATGCATGGCAATCTATCTTCTTTGCATTTAATGGTATGCCATATTATATATAGAAGCACATTAACATGAATTTTATCTTCTCAAAATTTCAAAAAAGAAACTCAATTTTACATGTGCCTACTATTTCATTTGAGGAGAAATATGAAGTTAATGTTAAGAATAATCTCCCCAAACACCACAATTTTGGTAGTTTTGTTAAGTGGCAAGTACAAATAGTGGACTCATTTTCATAAATACAAAGATTGGGTAGCATAGCATATAAGTGCAAGGTAGATTTTTTTGTTAGAAATATTGAGAATATATATCATTTCCTATTATTTTTATTCCCTTATCTTGAGGTGCAATATTCACCACTATTATCAATAACTATTACATTTATTGACTAGTGACAATTGGATTCACAAGGTCACTAATGTTAAATATTGATTGGTGTTCACCTTTCAGGTGCTGCTTCTTGTGTAATTGGAGGTTGATACTAATATTTATTTATTTTTTGGGAGGTAACTGTCCACTCATATTGTAGGACAATGGACATTTGTGATTAGTTTCAATGATTAGTTATTTGGTAGTGTTAGTGTTTTATAGCTTCAAGAGCTATTTTCTCTTTGGCTAGGGCAAGTCAACCTTCATGTATTAAATGATATTTTAAAATTCATTATTCTCTAAAGGAGCCAACGTAGTGAAGAGGTCACCCCTCCTTGTATATAAGGAAGGTGAGCTATGTCATTTAATCAATCACAACATTTATTCCAATTCGTATCTTATCTATAGTCATTCGCACCTTATCAGCAATAGATATTCGCCTATTATCAGCAGTAGATATTCGCCTATTATCAGCAATAAATATTTGCCTATTATAAGCAGTAGATATTGTTCGCCTTTATCAACAACAAGAGAGTTCAAGTTGTCTTAACAACAGTTCCATTATAAGGAGAAGTGTCTCCATTATTTGTGTCAAACTTAGCCTCGTGTAAGGCATGATTGTAAACAATATTCTACAATTATATTATCTAATATATAAGAGATATTTTGCTGGGTTTTTCTATGTTCATTGTTCTTATGTGTTGCATTTTCTTATTGCTTATATTTCTGATCATAAAACTAACATGGTATCAGAGTGGGTCCAAGAAAAGATCTAATCAGATTTGTGTAAGTAGTCAAGTCAAGTTTTCATCTAGGGCAAATCTTGAAGGCAAAGTATTGCAGATATAAGGTTGAAATTTATTCAGACTTAAGGATAGATCCTTGAAGGTGAATTTGTGTGGAAAAAGAAAATAGTGAACGGTGTCAAGGTAGAAGATAGTCTTGATGGACCCTCAAACTTCAACTCTTGGAAACCCAGGGTACTCATTGGCTAAGGCAAGTCGACCTTCATGTATTAAATGATATTTTTAAATTCATTATTCTCTAAAGGAGCTGACCTAGTGAAGAGGTCACCCCTCCTTGTATATACGGGAGGTGAGCTATGCCATTTAATCAATCACAACATTCATTCCAATTTGTATCTTATCTGCAGTCATTCACTTCTTATTAGTAGACATTCGCACCTTATCAGCAGTAGATATTCACCTATTATCAGCAATAGATATTCACCTATTATCAGCAGTAAATATTCACTATTATCAGCAACAGATATTGTTCGCCTTTTTCAGCAGCAAGAGAGTTCATATTGTCTTAACAACAATTCCATTATAAGGAGAAGTGTCTCCATTATTTGTGTCAAACTCATCCTTGTGTAAGGCCTGATTGTAAACAATATTCTACACTTATATTATTTGATATATAAGAGATATATTCTGCTGGGTTTTTCTGTGTTCATTATTCTTATGTGTTGCATTTTCTGATTTCTTATATTTCTGATAATAAAACTAACATGGTATCATAGCGGGTCTAAGAAAATATCTAATCAGATTTGTGTAAGCAGTCAAGTCAACTTTTCATCTAGGGTAGATCTTGAAGGCAAAGTATTGTAGATTTAAGGTTGAAATTTATTCAGACTTAAGGAAATATCCTTGAAGGTGAATTTGTGTGGAAAAAGAAAATGGTGAATAGTGTCAAGTTAGAAGATAGGCTTGATGGAGCCTCAAACTTCAACTCTTGGAAACCCAGGGTACTCATTGCATTAGAGGAGAATGATCTTCTTGATTTCGTGGAAAGTGATATGCACGAGCCTTCCAACGATACTGAGAAAATCCAGTAGAAGAAAAATAGCATGAAGGCTAGAAAGATCATGATAGACTCTGTGATGAATCACCTAGTACCAAACATCTCCAAGTTGAAGACAACTAAAGAAAATTTTGATATTCTAAAAGGATTATATGAGATCAACAATACCAACAGAGCCCTTGCTTTGAAACAACAGCTTCACCATGTAAAAATGGATAAAGAAGATTCAATCATCTCATTCTTTATGAAGATTGCTGATTTGAGAGATCAATTGAGCACTATTGGGGATATAATTGCAAACATAGATCTTGTCATGTTGGCACTAAATGGTCTTCCTCAATCTTGGGAACCCTTTATTCAAAGCATCAGTGGGAGATCTAAGTTCCCCAAGTTTGATCATCTTCGAGCTGATTGTTTTCAAGAAGAGTCCAAGTTGGCAGCAAGAGGAATTGGGCGAAACTATCATGATGTAGAAAATCAGGTTCTTGCTACACATACTTCTAGATAAAGAGGAAAAGGAAGAAAGAGTAATAGAGTCAACGAATTAGATTTTGCCCTAGAACCGAAGAAGAAGAAGGATCTCTCTGACATTCAATGTTTTAGGTGTGACAAGTATGGTCACTTTGCTCGAGATTGCAAATTAAGGTCTACACAACATGTTTCTACTACGAAAATTGACATAGGGACATCTCAGAAGGAGCCAAGCTCTAAAGTTGATTCAAAAGGTTTCTTATTCTAAAGTCGATCAATTTATTCGAAGAGGAGGAATTAACATTCAGAGGGAGTGTGAAAAACCAACATAGGCAACCTTGGACGAGGAGGTCAGGAGGTTGATGCCAGTACTTGGAGCTTTAGAGGGAGTCACGTCATCATGAAGATTTGTTACATAGTGTATATTTCTTTGAGACGAAGAAATATGAGGTGAAAGCCCTTGTAGTTTATATTTCTCTGAGACAGAGAAATATGAGGTGAAAGCCCTTGTAGTGTATATTTCTCTGAGACAGAGAAATATGAGGTGCGAGCCCTTGTTCATCTCTGAGACAGATGTGTTTCTTTCCACACATGGGAGTAGCCATTGTGGATGTCATGTTGAGAGACTCTATGATGACATCACGTTGAGAGACTCCGTGATGAACTCTTGTACATCTCCAAGATTGAGATATGGGTGCAGCCATTATGAGCGTCATGTTGAGAGACTCCATGATGAGGATATCTGGAAAATACCTCCCTAGCTAAGAGGGAGTGTTAGTGTTTTATAGCTTCAAGAGCTATTTTCTCTTTGGCTAAGGCAAGTCAGCCTTCATGTATTAAATGATATTTTTAAATTCATTATTCTCTAAAGGAGCTGACCTAGTGAAGAGGTCTCTCCTCCTTGTATATAAGGAAGGTGAGCTATGCCATTTAATCAATCACAACATTCATTCCAATTCATATCTTGTTTGTAGTCATTCGCTTCTTATAAGTAGACATTCACACCTTATCAACAATAGATATTCACCTATTATCAATAGTAGATATTCGCCTATTATTAGCAGTAAATATTTGCCTTTTATCAGCAGCATATATTGTTCACCTTTATCAGTAGCAAGAGAGTCCAGGCTATCTTAACAGTAGTTCCATTATAAGGAGAAGTGTCTCCATTATTTTTGTCAGACTCAGCCTTGTGTAAGGCCTGATTGTAAACAATATTCTACACTTATATTATCTGATATATAAGAGATATATTCTAGACTGGGTTTTTCTCCCTTGAGAAGGAGGGTTTTCCCAGGGTATCTGTTGTTTTCATTGTTCTTATGTGTTGCATTTTCTGATTGCTTATATTTCTGATCATAAAACTAACAGGTAGTTGTAGATTTCAATTTTATATTTTATTGTATTTTTTGGTCTATATATGTACAATGTTTTATTCACATAAATCAATAAAGAGCTTTGGAGTCTTCTATCATTTCATTGTATTGTTGTTGGTGGATGATTGATAGGTCATCACAATTTAATTTGTTGCTCTTCTAAATACCTTCAATTGGTATCAAAGCATAAGGAATATTTGTGAAGCGTTAAAAGAAATAATGCTTGGGTGAAGTTCAGAAGAAGTTATCATAGAAAGGCAAGTTGAAGAGTCCTATTTTCAGCATACTCTAAAATCCTTGCAACAATATTAAGCATGGAGGAATAGAAAGGATGCAAGGGCATCAACATACACTACTGTTATGTTGTTTATTTTATCTCTGTTTTGTTTCATCTTCAGAGAAGCCCTAGAAAGTTGAAGATTGAAGTATTTCCAAATTTGGTTGTTTTTGTAACATCTTGTAGTTGATATATCTCCCCTAAGATTTGTCAATCAAGCAATTGTTTGGACCATGTGAAAATTTTCCTAGGGTTTTAATGGTTATGTATCATAGGGTTTATCTAAATCCTAAAACCCTTTGGATTTAGTATCTTAATTGCTCTCATTGTGCTTTTCTGTTTCATCGATGACTTGTTAAACTAGTGCAAAATTACTTAAGTCATGCTTTGAGGTCTTGAACATTGTTGATCGACTAGCCCCTTTGCTTAGGTAACTAACCGTGGCCTTTTTCCTTTATTGATTTTTATATCTTGTGCTACATTCTTCTTAAAGATTATCTGCCCCTACTTGTTGTGTACATGTCAAAATTGAATTACGTTGCATTGGGGCTAGCGCATTGCAATTTCATTTGAACAGTCTCAGTCTAAAGTTGTGAGCTTGTGTTTTAATGACAAGTGTTTGTCAAAAGCCGAGTTATAAAAAGTGGTCCCATCTGAATAAGTTGTCATCTACAATGACTTGGTACATTCTCATTAACCGACTAGATTCATATATATGCGAGTGATAGGATTTTTGTCATATTAGCTAAGTGTTAATACCTTAATGCATCATGAAACCCCTTTGCATCATATTTCATGTTTGGGCCCACTTTTCATTTTTGTGATAAAATGTGGGATCAATATTAAAGTTTTTTCTTAAATAAAAATGGATCCATGTGGTGGTTTTCAATTGCATTGTGTAAGTCCTTTCCAATTGCAATTTCACATCAGTACTTCTCTTTCAACACTACAAAGCTACAATTTGTTGACACATGTCACAAGAAGTGATTGGACCTAATGATAGTGCTAATTTCTATTGGAAAAAAGCTTATTATAAAACTGGGTGGCACTCAATGCATGAAGTTGAGACAGGTATCATCATATCATTGCATCTCATGGTTCCTTCACATCACAAATTGATAAGAATTCATTTTAAATTCTTTGTGATGGATTTTTAGTCGAAAATGTGATTTATGATATTTGTTGATTTGACTCTTCTTAAGGATCAATAGATAATATTCAAAGACAAGAAAGAGCTTATAATGCACCATGTAAATCTTTGGTTCATATAAGTATTCTATGCAAAGGGTGGCAGACAATGTAGTGACTTCAAAGATGTTGCCAAGGCTTTAGGGTATTATTTTCAGATATCAAGAGAAGGTGATTAAGCATCTATCATGGAGCAAACAATAATTTCAAATAGCGCTCTACTACATTTGGTCCAGTGCACATGAAGGAATTGAATTGTTGGTTAATTGGTATGTACTTCTAAATCATTTTGTGTTTCAGAAGGTTCTCACTATTAGGGCTTGTCGCTTGATTCTCATTAAGTTGTGAAGGTATATGTTGTATTTTGTAAATTATCATATATCCCCTCAATATCCCCTTTGTAAAAACCCACCCTTATTTTTTCCACAAGTTTGCACTCGTTAGCTCGTTAGATGAAATCCAAAGATAAGCAACTATAAAGCAACCTCCCACTTTCTGATCACCTAGATCCCAATGTCGGCAAAGTGAGAGCATACGGTGGTTGGCTTACAATATTGAACTTCTCTAAAATACCACTTCTTTGTGGGGTGAGTAATAAATAACTAGTGCATGAAAGTAAACAAGAAATGCACTTGGTGGCAAGCCGGCCACTTCCACTTTTCAGTGGGCAACAAGGAAAGTAATGCACTTGGCAGAAAATCCAACCACTTCCACTTTTCAATGGGTAACAAGAAAGGAAATATAGAAAACTTGACCACTTATTCAGCGAGAGTGAGAAGTACATAAAGAAAAAGGGTCAACCACTTTTTAGTGGGAGAAACCACTTATTCAATGGGGTAAGTATCAAAGCCAATACAAGAGCATTCACCAATAGTACTACCGATGGTGTGACAATGAGCTCAACATAATCATATTAGTCAATTAGATATTACTGTTATGAGAGGTAAATGACAAAAATATGAAGTAGAACACCCTCCCAAGATGCTACAATGAAGAATAAGAACACCCCCTTCAAACTAGAACAAGTATACCTCAAGATTGGTCCACTAGAGGTCAATGAAGGACTAACAAGTTGCTACTATAGGTCTGATGCCCAGATCAATAGTCTGATATGTGCGTACAACAAGCTGGTTGCGCCAACCAACAATAGTAAAATGAGCATAACTTTTCCCAAACTTCGTAGAATCACTCCAAATCACTTGCAAATGTCTAAACAAGGTTGGGCGTCCAAAACAAGATAGTTAGAACCCACCAACAAGTCTGATCAGCAAAGTCACATGCCAAAACGTCCCCTAGCCAAGTTGTATGGGCTCCCTAGAGGGGTGACCGGCAAGGAAAAAGCCATTTCTCCATCATAAAATGCCAAACTTTGCAAGAAGGGGTGCCCTAGGATGGAAGAGCCAAAAAGAAAACACCCACAAAAAGTTATCCACTCCTCAAATTAGTGTGAGCGAAACAATGGTACAACCAAGGGTTTGGAAAATGCAACCAACAATCTGAAACTCCAAGAAATCACTTCCAAAATTCACCCAAAACTTTGCACAAATAGTTATCATACTAAAACATAGCTAGAATTCATCATAAGTAACCAAAACTGAAAAAAAACCATCACTGTTAAGCTCCAATGGTGATTACTCAATGCAATCACACTCCACCAACTAGGGATTATCTTTCAAATCCGAAACTAACAACCAAAAGAGGGTTTTCGTCCTTCAAAGATTCAAGAAAGAACACTCTGGTTCCAATTTGACTACATAACTTTATCTCCAAATTGCATAACCAAATGAGAGCAAATGAAGCAATATAAACAGGCTCCAAACCCAGAAGTTTGAAATGCATTTCCCTCCAAAAAGGGACGCCACCTTTTGGAGCAATATAATATTTAATAAAAAACCACTTTATCCCTCATACTTGGGCATCCACCCTCAATATGCATAAATTTAACTTTAAAATGCTTAAATTCACATCTTGGCATCCACCTTTAGCTTTGCATAATATTTTCTCTTAAAAAAGCTTAAGTTATCAAGCAAGGCATGGGGTCCAAAAAGGGCCATAATATTAACTTAAGTTGCAAACCTTCCATTTTTGAACTCCAATAATGTTGGAGAAGCCACTGCTCAAAATATCAAGACGCCAAACATTGCACTGTCACACTGCCAAAAATAGTAACCCGGTGCTGAACTGCTACTAGAGCCACTACCAAAAATAACACTTACTAAAAATAACATACTGTTAAAAATAGTAAGTGACACCAAACTCAAAATAAGCACATTTTGGGTACCCGTCATAACTTACTAAAAATAGACATTTCTAAAAATAGTAGTGACTGCCCACCAAGGTTCTTAGAAAACCCATAAAGACCCAAAAAGCATACTAGCAAAATCATGCAAGGAACTCTAAAATAATTGACATAAAATCTCCAAGAATTTAGGAAACCCTAAAAATGCCTCCAAGTAGCCTCTGAGACTTCGAAAATAGGCTATCGGCCACTGAAAAGCATAGGGCTAAAAATGGGACATTGTACACCCTCTCTATAGCCTAGGGTATTTTCGTGATGATAAGGTCACCATATTTTCAATATGAGTTGGATATCATCCCAAGGTGGTAGGGAAAAGAGAAGCTTAGAACCAAACATTCCTAGGGCATGGGTATCCTTTCAAATAGAATTCATGATAGAGCCAAACAAATTAGAGATTAATTGCCCTTGTCGATGGGTGGGATTTATTCTAATTTTTCTATTATCACAGTAAAAAGCCTATCCATTTGTCCAACATATGGAGATTTGATTTAGAGAAACTAGTTGTCCCCAATGTGTTTGTAAGTATGAACCTCATGCAAAAAATATGCAACTGATATAATGTTGCTAGTAGAACATTATTGAATTATGAGGGTAGGCCATTGTTTGTCATAAACAAAGAAGTAATTAGGAAAATCTTCAACGTCAACCCTCAGGAAAATATTAAAATTGATTTTGATGCACTATGCTGGGAATATAGAAAAGAAAAGCATAGTTATAGGATTAATGGTTGCCAAATCATAGGTGAAGAGGCCTTATGGGGTAAAGTAGATTGGATTTGAGGAAATTGAACCTTTAAACATAAACACATTTAAAGACTATTTCAGAATGACATATTTAGCACTCTATCAGATTTTGGGGGTGGATTATAAGGCTCAAATACCAATTCACCTGATGATGATGGTTGTCGATATCCAACATCAACATCTTAATATAACGTTTGATTTTGTGTCTTTCATAGCTGATGGAATCCATAGAGAATTGGCATCTTTGAAGGCTGATGTTAGGATCCCTTCTTTTAGATGGTACTCCATGCTATGTCATATTCTATTATATTTGCAAGGGAATATTTGGGACCCTGCCCTTCAACTCAAACATGAAACCCCAGAGGGAAACCCCATGCTAATCTAAGGAAAAGCTTGTTTCTGGGACTCATATTTCCAAGTGTTAGATTATGGCTTGCTTGAAAGGAATTTTGTCCAAAAGATGTTAATGATATTGGGTCAAGAGAGGAAGAGATTATCTAATAGTGTTACCAAAATTTTGTGGCCCAAAGATCTTCATCCTAGTGCAAGTTGTGAATTGGGTTGACTGGTTCTTTCGTAAAGATAAGACTATCTTTAGAATTTATGGAGTAGAGGTTGAGCCACATGCTCTTCTTGTGTGGGTATCTAATAGGGTGGATTTTCTTGAGGCTATGTGGAAATTGAATGAAGCAGATAAGATACATTTAAGGAATCATAAAAAGGGTTCAACCTTTGGTTAACTATTTAGCTAGAGGCAGTTGGGGAAAATGAAGTAGAAAGTCAAGAAATTGAGTAGGGCATTGCTTCACCCTAGAGGTATGACATTATTGATAATCCTCTAGAAAGAACACTATTGAACTTAGAGGAAGGAGGAAAAGAACTACAAGATTTGAGAGCTTTGGCTTGTGAGAAATTCTTATTTGATGATGAATTTATTAAGTCCATTGAGTTTAAAATATGTCTCTTGAGAAAGAAGTCTCCTATACTTCGATAGAGGATTGAAGATAGGAAGAAGCAAGCTAAGGAAGGTGATAATGAAGATGTTGCTCAAAGTGTCTTTAAGGACATTGATTTTGACATAAGCAAGATGACTCTAGAAGAAGGAAGAAGACAGGTTAAAGAGAGTGGATGTTTACTCTTGCCAAGATGGGACATATCCTCTGCCATATCTTTGGATACCATGAGATGGAAAGATGCTGATGAAGACATCTTGACCTCTGAAGAAAAAGCAAAATAACTATACTTTGGATTAGGTCTCAGTACAAAATATGAAACTATAGGGGTGGTAGCGCCTAAGCATGACAAGCCCCAAGTGGCCAGGGACATACATGAACTCACAGGGAACTTAATTATGAGAAGATTAAGTGATACCATCACTCCTCAAGCAACATCCTTGGCAGTCAACACAACTCTGTTCTATGAAGCAACAACTAAGAAGTTGCAGGTAGACTTTGAAAAATTGCAAAAAGATCATATTAAGTTGCTGCAAGAATATAACAAGGTTAAATCAATAGTGATGCCTCCCAAATATATCGTGTTAGAGCTTGCAATGCCTCATGTTAGCCTAGGATATATGTCCCAACAAGATAGGGACACATTTATGTTGAGAATTGTAGATTTGAAGGAAAAAAATAAAGCAAATTCAAAATGCAGAGGTTGAGGTGAAAATAAAGGAAGGAAAGACATTATTAACTTGGTCAATAATATTTTGAATCACATAATATCTTGCATTTTTTATGTGGTGGATGATGTCTAGGCTTAAAATGACAATTTGGGAAAGCCCAAGCCAACCAAGTCAGCAATGGGTCAATAGTGAGATAGATCACGAGTTCATGGATTCCATGCATGCTGACAATGAACACTATCTATGGGAATGCAAAGTATAATCCCAATGCCTTTGAAGAGATATCAAGTACTCATGAGATCATTGGGCTCCTAAACGACGTCTCTATATTCCAAAGCAGATTTTATTTGATACTTAAGGACAAATTGAATAATTTTAAGGCCCTTGAAGAATGTATGTTGCCCTCAGTACTTGAAAGTGGCAGTAAAATTAATTAATTAGATGATTGGAAAGTAGAATTTTATAGTATTTCTCTAGCTCTGATCACATCAAATACTAAAGGAGATAAAGTAGATCCAATCCTATGTAATGCTAAATTGGATAACTTGCTAAAATTGAATCAAGATTGGAAAAATTTGTTAAGGAAATGAAAGTACTCCTTGATGTGAGGTACATGGCCCACTAGAAGAAGTTGGCAAAGATTCTTGAGCACAACTGGCTTTCAGATGAAGGATTTTCTATATGAATGGGAAAGAATTCATAAAGCTTGTTTGATGTTGATTCTTCACGTCACCTGAACACTGCCAAAATCTTCAAAGTGTGTGTCCAGGCATTTCAAGGTACAACAAATGATTAGAAATGGTACACTTCAATATAAGGGATGTTTAGAATGAGTTACTCTTGATTAAGGGCTTAACCAAAGGCCTAAGTAACCTCACTCCTTTAGTTATAAAAGGAGACCATAACCTTATGGAAATTCATATTTAGATGAATGGTTTATTAAGAGGTTAATTTTATTTTAGCATTCTTTAAAGTTCTATACAATGGTGCCTTGGTCTTTTTGGGGTTATTCTACCTTCTCCTTCCTAGAACTTTGTGAATTTAGAGGGAGAAGTGAGAGAATTCCTTTTAAGGATGGGAAAAATTGGAATGAGGAAAGTCTAGTGCAATTGATTCTTGTGTAGAAGCTTGGACTCAGACATAGGCTTCCCATGGAGTATGATGACTTCAGTTGGAAAGAGGGAGCCATGCTTTTCCTTTGTTTCATGTATGTGGCTTGGCTTATTTGGTAAGCCTCTTACAAAACGCTATAAATTCCAATTCCTCCCTTGAATCCTTTGGTGTTCTCTTATTCAATTCAGTGGTGTGCAATTTTTTTTTGCTTTCAATGAGCCCCCATAATTATTAATGCTAAATTTCTCTTAGATGATTGTTGGGGTGTGGGAGTGGATGGTGCCCTCTCTTTTGGGTGTTCTTCATCTTCTTATCACAACAACCTATTGAGAGTTGGGCATGGCCGAAGCATCCCAAATGATTTCCATGTTGGGTATAGTACTATCAGCCTCTCTCAAGGCTCTTTCTTCTCCTAGCATGGTAGATTTGCTTTTGGAATGCCACTTCTATCTTCAATGGTCATCACTAGAGTTTCAACAGTTAGGAGTGAGCTTCCTACACATTTGTTCCACATTGCCATGTTAGTAGAAAATTGGCTGTGTTTCAACTTGGGTGGACTAAGCATGATTTAGCTCTGACCAATTCTACAAATGGTCTACAAGTTCTTGTGAACTGCTCTTAAGCAGTTCATGAGTTTTTGCATCCATTTAGCTATAGGAGAGTTCATCAAGTTGATTGTAGAGTGACATGTGTCACCCATATGCAAGATTTCATGATTGTTTCTTCTATAGAAGGGATGCATCTCTATTGCAAATAAGGTTGGAAAAAAGTGGGATATGAGAGTTGTACTAAGTTTGTAATAGGAAATACATTGTTGTAGTGTTTGTACTAGCTTTTGTTGTAATTTGTTATTTCTTGATGAGATTATATGAATGCATGCCATATATTTGTTGTTGTCTCCATTCTTGTGATGTAATATTTCTTTTAAATGAATAATCAAGTATTATGATATTCTTCACACACTTTTGTTGTGTTGAATTATTTGTTTGCATTAGTCTTTGTTCAAGAAGCAATATAAATTCTTTTGTGGAAAATAATCAGAATGCATGTAGTATAAGTGGATTGTTAAATAGGATATTGTTTCTATGAGCCATTTGTAGTTCATATTATTGTAAGGAAATATGTAATGTTCCCTTTTTTCTGGGATCTATATCTTTGCAGTGGTTAGCCTACTATCTCGTTCCCATAGGCCAATGAGACGTTTAGGGGACCCTTTGAGGGGATTCAAGGTCTTTAACAAGCTTGCGTATTTCATTTCTGCATATTCAGCTCAGTGATCCAGTTGGTTGGTATTAAAATATTAAATGTAATATTAATGGTCATCTTTACTTTTATTCAATTTTAGTTTTCTTAGGTTGTTTTTAGTAACTTCTGCACGTTCCTGTTTTAGTTTTCATCTATTAATGATTGTTTCTTTTAGAAACATCATCTTGTATTTTTTCTTTATATGAAGATCTTCTCTCCATTTTGTAAATACATAGAATCATGAATATGAATAATTATTTCATGGTATCATAGCGGCTCGAACCTAGTTAGCCATTTTTTTTTGTAATAAAAGAAAAATTGAAGGGTTTCCTTGAAACTAAAAATTGCAAGCTAGTTCTGGTATTTTCGAGGTTTTTTTTAGAAGGAAAAATCGTGCTTGGTTGTAAATGATTTCTGGAGGAATGACTTCCTGTTTCTGGCATTTTCGTGTGGTCTTTTTGCAAATTTTCGTGGCTCTTTTCAGCGCGACAATCTAATGTGTTTTGACGCACATTTTTTCCTTGTGTTTCTAAATGAGCTGCCTCTGGTTTTTTTCTGCGTTTTCATGCCCATTTTGGGGCGCATGTCTGTGATTTTTTACAGTCTTTTTTTGCCAAGAATTGTGCATCGTTTTTCTTTGACACCTTTTCTGGGTGATTTCTTCATTTGACAACTTGTTCTGTGCGCATTGTTTTGGGCTTCGACTAGGGTTTTATCCCTGCATGACCTATATCTTGTGGCGAAATCTGAAAAGCGAAATTTGGACGCGGGTTTGTCTGTGCGGGTTTTCCAGTTTTTATGTTTTTTAAGCCACATTTTTAGGCACGCGACCCTGGAAAATTCACAGTTTTAAAGTTTCATGGGCATTTCTATTGTGCATTTCAGGGACGGATTCCTACTGTGGGTATCTTTATTTTTGGATCAGTTTTTTGGATGGATTTTCTGAAAGATTCGTGGGTTTTTTCTTTTCCTAGAGTTTGTAGTTATTTTTGGAGAACCTAGGGTTTTTGGTTCATGGACCTGACTTTCGTGATTTCATGGCAGCTTGAAACAAAAAGGATTTTGAGCCAGTCTTGATAGAAATTGTGGGAAAAATAAAATTTCTTTATCCAGTTTTCAAAAAATTTCTTAAAAAATTTACAGAGAGTTTTTGAAATTTTTTCTATAAAATTTTTGCTGTCTTTTAGAAGTTTTTTAAGGATTTTTTTTAATTTTTTTTTACTTGCAGAGTGTTTTAGGGTTTCTCTAAAAAAATCTTACAATTTTTGAGCCTTTTTTTCAGATGATTTTTAAAAAATTGGGTGTTGTGTGTAGTGTCCCTCCGTTTCCTCCATCCTTGGTCCTTGAGTGAGTTTGTTTGGGAAATTTGAGTAGTTTTTTTTTTTGTGTTCATTATTATATTGTTAAATTGCATTTGAAATTATGTGATAAAGTAATATTATATCTAGCCTTGATTAATCAATTTAATTAAATTAAATTGATTACAAGGTGACTTGGTTAATTGGGGGTAAAATAATAATTAAATAAAGATGAATTTAGACATAGTGTGACATTTAGAACATCCCTGATCTTGGTTAACCAATCAAGTGCAATTGTTAACTTTAACTATCATGACAGATTTAAGATTGGAGATTGATAAATTCAAATAGCTTTGGTATCTAGTTAACTACATTTATATATGTATATTTATGCATAGATATACAAATTATGATGTTAAATAAAACACCAATATTTTCATGATGACCCAATGACTAATTGAATAATAAAATTGTCTTTTAATATATTTACTAATGAGAATATTATTTTTCTTTTTGATTTTATGGATTCAGAACTAAAAATATTATAAGACTTAATAATATTAAAACTAATATCACAACTTTCCTGAAAAGAAATAAATAAATTAATATGAAATTTGCAAGCTTGGCAAATAATGTAATTCTAAATTAAAAAAAAGGGGAGAAGAATTTTAAAGGGCTCAGGTGTCTTCCTTATTATTTTACTTTTTGCACACCTGTCTTTGGCATGAAACTGACTTAACACCTGTCAGCTTCATTTGCTTGAAGGTTTCTAAATCCTTTGGATCACAGGCAGTTGGAGTTATGGGGGAATGGGGTATTAGATGAGATCTCATTTTTCTAAAAGACATTCGGTAAAAACAGTGGGCATGCCTGGTTTTACGCATCTGACCGGCCATTAACATTTACTTGGAAAGTTTCTAAAGCCTTTGAATTTGGGGGGACGTGGCTCTCGGGGGCAGATTAGGAAGCAGAGAGGTTGGTGAAGGTAGAGAGGACGCTGGGAAAAGCGGTGGATTCACTGACCAAGCATGAAAAGAAGCTTCTGGGATGTTTTGGATCTGCATCAGGGTTTAAATTTGATGGCCGTATGACCGTATTTAGAGATTTTTGCCGTAAAATACAATCAAAATTTTAAGAAGATTGTATCAATGAAAGGAGAGATTTTGGATAGAATGTCAAAATTTATATAAAATTATAATGATATATATATTTGATTTATATATAATTTTACTTACACTAAGGTATATCATAATGTTTTAAGGGCACCTTTGAATAGATAACCGTCATTAAAAAATTTGTTGACGGGCAAGGTCGACCGTCAAATTTAAGCCCCGATCTGCATATACCTGGCATGAAAATGGCGATGGAAGCACAAGCAAGCAGGAACTTGGACGATATGGAATATGGCTTTGTGCCTGCCGTTGCATTTGATGTGAGTTCTAAAATGTTTTTCTACAATGCTACTGTGCAGTTTGGAAATCAAAGCATTCTTAAAACAACTTTTCTTTGAGGGATTTTGTCAAATAGTTTCAGTGCCGTGTCTTGCTTCCACGTTTCATATGTCTGTCCAAATCAATTGTTCATATCCTGCAATCGTTCTCATTCTATGAGATCACATTTTCCAGTTTCTAGCTTTACATGCTAGTATAGTACACATTTTCATTTGTATTTTGCAAAAAAAAAATATATTGGTATTAAAATCCTTCTGACCTTATTATTAGCCGTCGGCTTAATCGGTTTGTTTTTGAAAACTGAGGTTCCTCCCGTAACCAGTGCAGTTCTCTCTGCTTAATCAGACTCCTACCTTGCTGCAGATCGTTTGTGGAGGGTGTATAAATTTATATAATCTCCCTGATTTCATTGTCAACCTGTCTCAGCCACAACGCTTGAGCATTTTAGGAAGTATAAAAGTTTAAATAACCTCCCTGGTACTTTGGCACCACCTGCCAATTGCATTTGCTTGAAAGTTTCTAAAGCCTTTTCAATAAATCCATTTTGTACATGTCTTGCTATCATTTCCCTCCATGAGACGCCGGATTCTCCTCCATTTACCTCGACTTTGGGTTTTGTTTCCCTATGTCATCTTCACCATCATCGTTATATGAGTATGCAACATCAGTGCATACGTTGGAGCTAACCCCAGTTGCATTTTCAGGTCCTTTATCCTTAGCAACCACAGTGTCAGCAAGGAGCGATGAGTAATTCTGTGTTTTGGAGTTACCAGTCTGCAATTGCAAATTCTGAAATCCAAGTGATGGCATACGGCAAATTCACCGCCAGCAATTCACCGAGGAAAATTCACCGCCAACAATTCACCACGAGAAAATTCACTGCCATGACAATTCGCCGTGCCAAAAATTAATTGCATGAATTTTTGGTGGTTAATTTTCCATGGCGATGAATTGCTGGTGGTAGTGAATTTTCTTGTGATAAATTGTTGATGGTGAATTTTCCGTCAGTGAATTGCTGGCGGTGAATTTTCCTAGAGCCCCAAGTGATATATTAACGTCCATTTTGTGCATATCCTGCAATCATTGCATTCCTTGAGATCACATTTCTTTGAGGCATTCTGCCAAACAGTTCATGTGCTTTGTCTGCGCCTCCACAAATTGCACGCATGCCTAACAAGGCACTTGCATCCATACGTTTCGATGGATGCCTGTGGCCCGTTCCAAATCTCCCTTTTTGGTGCAGGCACTGGGGATGTTGGTTAATGTTGCGGAATTTGGCTTTGCACCTGCCGATTGTCTTCATGGTGTCCCTCCTTTCACCTTTTTAGCTCTATTATATCCTTGCAGACAAATTAGTTGATGCGTAGTCATAGTTAAATGGAGGCTTTTGTACGAGTATATTTACGTGTTAGATGACGTATTGTTCTTTAGTTGTTTAGTTGTTGCTTTTTTCGTTTTACCATGGCAGCGCTTCGTTTTTGTTATGAGTGATTTTTATAATATAAAAAAAAATATATAAATACGTGTGGAGGTTAGGGTTGTCTTTTCGCTGTAAATGAAGCTATAGCCATCTGATTCATTAGAGTTCTTTGACAATAACGTGTTTGAAATAGAAATATATTTATATATGGGTTTATATATATATAGTGTGTTACATCTGTGTAATATCATTTTATTTCAACGAGGAGTGTAATTATAGAAGTAGCCTTTTAATTGCAGTGGCCTAAAATCATATACGTGTTTGTATATTGAATATTTTAATTTTATTTGTTGATATTTATGATTCGAGTTTTAGTCTACCTTATTTGTTGTTGTCTATAATTTTTATATATATATGATGTCAGAATATTCGTGATCAAATATAATATTATCTTTTATAAATTAGTATAATTGTGATTAAATATAATATTATCTTCATATATATACAAAAGTGTATATATATATATATATATATATATATATATATATATATATATATATATATATATATATATATATATATATATATAAAATGCATAAGATTATATAGTTGGTAAGTAATTGTGTTTATATTTGAACATTGGAAAAGAAGTATGGTTTTGGCTCTTTAAGAAAATGAATAACTCTACCTATATGAATTAGTGGAATATATAGATAAATATTGTAAGAATCTAGTGGTAAATGTTAATATGAAAATCTATTTTTAATTGTATTTAGTAGCTTGAAGAATTTAGTTAAAAGAGTGAATTAATTGTTGAGTAAGTCAAGGGACTTGATTTATTTTTTTATAGAAATAAAGAGTCTTTTAATCGAAATATGGATTAAATGGGAAATAAAGGAGTATGTTAGATGAGTGAGAATTGGAAAATAATTAGAGGGAAAAGGGATTGGTTTAGTTTCACTAAGGTAATCGAAGGATTAATTTTAGTGATAACTATGATGATCTTTATAAGTAATTTGAAGATTAAGAGTATAAGCATATTTGGGGAGAATTATATAAGTAAAGGAATTTCTAAAGTTAATATTATATGGGTAATCTAAAAATGAATAAATATCGTTTCTCAATATAATACTTTAAGTGATTACTTTTAAAGAAGATTATTTAATTAAATAAATTAAATTAAGCATAAGAGGGAATATTGACTATATTTAAATTTATTGAAAAAGAATGAGTATGCCTTTGGCAATTAAATGTTGTATTTTAATTAATTAATTAATTTTATTAGATATTGGAAATAAGAATTTAAGTAAGTGAGAAGTAATAATAGGGTGAAAAAGATATGATAAGGTAAATATGAAGTAAATAAGTAAAGTATATATATATTAATTAATTAATTTTATTAGATATTGGAAATAAGAATTTAAGTAAGTGAGAAGTAATAATAGGGTGAAAAAGATATGATAAGGTAAATATGAAGTAAATAAGAAAAGTAAAAATATTAAGTGAAATATAGGTAAGGTAATTTAATAATAAAGAATGAATTATTATATAAAATTATATCTTAAAAGTGGAGGAAGTAAGAGAAGTACTACATATAAGTAAAGGAATACATTTCTTCCTTAATGAATTTAAGTGATTTGTAGGCAATAATCAAGAAATTAAGTAACCCAATTTTTTTTTTTTTAATAAAAAGGGGGTAAAATTTTTATTGAAGATCAGAAAGCATCATTACAAAGGAAGCAAAGGACCGAGGTCCCAAGAAAAAAACAAGAGCAAAAGAACCAAACTAAGACAAAACATCTAGCATCATCATCCGTCACCATTCCCGTCCCTATCCTCAGCAAGAATATTCATTAAATCAAGACGAAGCTCCTGAGGAACCAACTCCCACTCCTTAATTCTCCATCCCTCAACATGCTCAAAATCCCATTTCGCTAAACAATTAGCTGCCCTATTCCACTCCCTTGGAATATGGACAAAAGTCACTACTTCCATCAATGAACTAACTCATAAAATTTGCTGCACAACCCTAGCCAATTGCCAGCTGACATCTGCCACTTTTCGCTCAATAAGCAAATTGATCAAGATTTGGGAATTAGATTCACAAACAATCCTTCTCCATCCCAAAGCATGAGCTCTCTCAAGAGTGCCAAGAATAGCCAACCCTTCCACCAGGTTGATGGTTTGTGTCCCTTCATAGATCGAAAAGAGGAAGATCACCGAGCCCAAGGAATCCCTACCAATCCCCTCAATACTAGCCAGTCCCAGATTGCCCCTTGAAGATCCATTAGTATTAATCTTCAAAACACCAGTTGGGGGAAGCTGCCATTTGCTAGCCCTATGAATTTTTTGCTTCTCTCGCCGACCTCTCTTAACCCTCACCAAAGCCAAAGATGATCCCTGAATCCCCAATCGCTCCACCAAATCTGTATCTCTTTTCGCCAAAGGGAATTCCACTTCACACCTAGCTTCCACTGTTTCCTGAACCATGCCCAATAATTTGTGCCAAATTTGTTGCACCAGCCTCTGTTCCCCACGAAATATCCTTTGATTGTGTTCCAACCAAATCTGCCACAACAAGAAGATAGGACCCACATACCACACCTTCTGCAAAAAGGAGGCCATAGAAGGGGGTCTACCCATCCCCTGCCAAAATTCAATCAAGGAGGAAGCATGAACACAAGGAATTTTCCAAACACCCCACCAAAAATGCCAAAGCTGGAGGGAAAAAGGGCAATGAAAAAACAAGTGAGTAGAGTCCTCATTAGCCCCACACATAACACATACAGAAGGACTCTGGAATCCTCTCTTTCGAATGTTATCCCAGGTCAAACACTTATTCCAGGCCAACATCCAAACAAAGCAATTACATTTTGGCCAAGAAAACTTGTTCCAAACCTTCTTCCACCACTGAATTTCATCTCCAACCAACCTATGAGACAATAACACACTATAACCAGAGGCAACAGTATAGATCCCCTTAGGATTGGGGGACCAGACAAGCACATCATCATCACAGAGAGAGCTACATCTTCTACTGGAGAGGATACTTTCTAGCTCATCACAATCCTCCTACAAACAAACATCTGACCACTCATTAGGGGACTTCCATTTGGCCACCTCCATCTGACCACAGGAGGAAAAAGACTTAAAATCACTCACCCGCGACCAACCAGCCTCAAGAAATCTCTGGAAAAGATTAAACAAGTTGGGAAACTGAGAGATGATGGGAGGAAAACCATCCCAAGAATCAGACCAAAACTGGACCTCAGTCCCCTTCTTGCAGATCCAAAATAATCCTTCCTTAATAAGCCCAACCCCTTTTTTGAGGGTGCCCCATATCACTGAGCCCTTCCCCACAAGGGGGTACCTAGAAATATCGGGTTGAGGAATCCTCGGGAGATACTTCTGAGAAAGAATCCTGGCCCAACTCTTATCCTACTCGTTACACCAATGCTAATACAATCTCACAGCCAAAGCCTCCCCAATCAATGCCGACTACCTCAAACCTAGGCCACCATAATGTTTCAGGCTACAAACAACCTCCCATCTAACCAGACTCCATTTGGAAGACTCCAAGCAACCAACCCATAAAAATTATCTCACCACATAATCTAGGTCCTTAAGAAAGCCCATAAGGGAAACTTGGAGCATGCATCTATAAATGGGCAAAACCTACACCATTGAATTAATCAACTGGACATGACCAACAAAGGATAACCATCGATGAGTTCAGTGATTAACTTTCACCCAAAATTTATCGAAAATAATCTGCTAAGACTCCCTAGGTAGTCTACGCATCGAGATAGGGATACCAAGGTAAGTCAATGGGAGAGTCCCAATCTAAAATCTCAAGGTTTGGGCAATCCTCCACTGAATGGGGCCCAAAGTGTTGAAGAAGAAAATGGAAGACTTTCCCTCATTAATTTGTTGACCAGAGACAACCAAGTAAACATCCAACACTCTTCGTAAATTAGAAGCCTCTCGCATTGTAGCCATCCCCACCAAAGTGGTATCATCCAAAAATTGTAGGCGAGTTTGCGAAGGTAAGGTGCCACCCCACCGCCAACCCTGAATGAAACCAGATTCCACTTTTCATATAATCCATCTCCCCAAACCTTTAGCCAAAAGAATAAACAAGTAAGGGGAAAAAGGGTCCCCCTGACGAAGCCCCCTAGAAGCACCAAATAACTCAAAGTGACTCCCGTTGATAATCACAGAGAAAGAGACTGAAGTAATACAACTCATAACCCATTGAATCCACTCTTCTGCAAAACCAAAAGCATCAAGAACCCACCGAAGGAAGGACCACCAGACTCTGTCATATGCCTTAGCCATGTCCAATTTGACAAACATCGCCTTTTCTTTAGAGTTGGCCATAGAATGGATGATCTCAGTTGCAATAACAATCCCATCTAGAATCTGCCTACCTACTACAAAACCACTTTGTTCCTCGGAGATCAACTCCTCAAGCCCCTTTTTCAACCTGTCAGCAATGAGTTTAGAAATAATTTTATAGATTACATTACATAAAAAAATGGGCCGAAATTGGCTTAACCTATCAATGCCCTTGCTCTTGGGAATAAGAGCAAGAAAGGTAGCATTTAGAGCCCTTAGCATCTGCTTATTTTGTTGAGATTCTTGAACAACTATCAGGAGGTCAAATTTGATAATATCCCAAAATTCTTGAAAAAACTCAATCGAGAAGCCATCAGGACCAGGTGCCTTCCCTTTCTTCATATTAAAAAAATCCCTTCAAGCTCTTCAAGCGAGATATCACTCATGAGCTGTTGATTCAAATCTCCAGACACGAGAGAGGGGATACAAGAAAGAACCTGTGCTTCCTCAAGAGACCCCCCTTGCGAGTCCTCCCTAAAAAGAGATTCAAAATACTACACTGCCTCCCTCGAGATTTTAGGGAAGGAGGAAAGATGTTCTCCCTTGTCATTCACCAAACCAGAGAAAGAATTACCATGTCACCTGGCTTTCACCGAATTGAAGAAAAAAGCTGTATTTTTATCCCCTTCCTAAAGCCACTCAATTCGAGCCTTTTGTTTCCAATACATTTCCTCCCACAACTCCCATTCTTCTAGTGTTTTCACAACTCAAGCCTCTTCCTGAAGCAGCTCAACCGTCACCCCAACCTCCCTTAACCTCCTCATGATACCATCCAAATCTGCCTGAGCCATCACCTTTGCATGGAAGACATTCCCAAAGCACTGACGATTCCACCGCTTGAGCTGATATTTAACATATTGAAGTAACTTAGCAAAGTAATACATTGCCATGCCATAAGCTGGTCTACCATTCTTCCACTAGTCAGTCACATAAGCATTCAGAGATGGGTCCCGCAACCACATTCAAGCTGGAACCTAAAAGAGGGAAAACGAGGCACACGAGTTGAATCAGTAGAAAGCTTAATAGGCCAGTGGTATGATCCTCTCCAATCCAAGATCTCAGAGGAAGAAGACCACATCCCTCCAATCCAGTAATAGGATACCAGGAAACGATCCAATCTTTCTGCAATGCATAAATCACCAACATGACGATTGTTCTAGGTGAACTAACCATTGTTGGGTTTGATATCAACAAGATTCAAAGTATTGATATTGTCATGAAGCAACAGCGCAGAGGGCTCTAACCTTCCAATACCACCTCGCTTCTTAGCCAACTCACAAATAGCGTTGAAATCTCTAGCCATAATCCATGGATGAAAAGGCATCATACTGCGGATAATCCTGATATGGGACCACAGACCTTGTTTACCCTAAAAATCTATAGGAGCATATATATTAGAAAAGAGAATAACTTCCCCTGTCTTAAAACTAGTAGCAATCATAGACATAGAGGATTTAGAAGACATCCACCAAAGAGGTCGGATCCTCCATGGATTCCATAAACATGCTAAACCCCCAGAAGCTCCCTGAGCTCCAATGCATTGGCACTCCCCACTCCTCCACAACTTAGGTGCCAAATCTTGCATATTCTCAACAGATAACTTTGTCTCTTGCAAAAAGAAGACATCAGGACCTTGACTTCTAACTAAATCATGAACTGATTTTTGTCTAGGGCCATTGTTCAATCCCCGTACATTCCATGAAAGAACAATCATTGCAAGGGGCTTGAAAAAAACCCAAAAATTGATTTATTTATGTTGTAGATAAATAAATGTTGATGTAATCCATTATAACTTTATTATGCAATCTTTGAAGTTGCTGAAATTAGGTTTGTGTTCAAATGCATTTAAAATTAGATTTATGTTATTCTCAAATGAATAAAAGAATTACATTTAATTACTAGTTATTTAAGATTAAAATTATTTATGAATTCCTCTAATCTTAGATTTGTGATTTGCGTAAAAATTGTCTAGGTTGGATTTGAATAAGATTTATTTAGTTTGAAGCTAACAAATGCAAATGTTATATTTTGATTAAATCTATTTATTGAAGTATACCAATATGCTTCATTTTAACTAAGTTTACTATTTGAAATAATAAATGAATAGGAAATATATTCTGATTAAATTCATTTATTTAAAGTAAACCAATATGCCACTTTTTAATTGAATTTATTATTTTGAAATCACAAATATAAATATATGTTTCTTTTTTTATGTTAATTATTTTGAAGTAAATAAAGGATTAAGTTAGGAATCTTAAATTAGGAAAAATTGAGGGTTTATCTACTGTAGGGTTTCATAGTGCTTATCTAATTAAAAGACTTTATGATGGAAATGCATTTAGTTATAGTTAATGATTTAATTTTTTCTCTACATTATCTTTAGAAGGATTGGATTGTGTCTACATTTAAGTGATTGAACATTTATAGTTTATCTTGAACATGCTAGATAGTTACTTATTTATTTTGAATACTCTTTGGAATTGATTCTTTAGGCATATTAGTGATTCCATGATTGATCATATTTTCCTCTTTTGTTTTATTTCGCGTTTGAGGTAATTCTTATGTCTAGACGTGTTTTGGATAGGTTGGGAACCCATAATGCTTAAGTTACTCCCTTTTGGATGGTCATGGGTGGTAGGTTGTTAGGCTTCCAGAGGCGATGGGAAACCTTTTTTGTGTGGAATTTTCCCATGATTAGACCTTTGTGTTGACCTTTGTGTTTCCATTGATTGTATTTCTATTTTTAGCTCGTGGGTGTACCTTGTTCCATGATTTTCCTTGCCTTTGGTTATGATTATGAGCGAGATGGTTCATGCCTCACACGTGTATTCATTTTGTGGCCTTTATGCTTGGTACACCCTTGTTGTTGTGAGTCTTATTTTGGAACTGTTTGGAAGAGTTTCCTAAACAAGCATTGTTGTACTTGTTTGATGTTGTCTTATGTCAGTGTTGAGTTAGCCTTTTTTGCTTGACCTTGTTTGGATGTGGATCCTTTCTTGTCTTCTCCTAGCACAGGGGGTGGACCTTTGGGTCCACGCGGTCAGGTGGAATGTGTTATGCACCCCATTGGGTTCCCAGGATGTGTTCACGATGCAAAAGCAGATGCAGAGTCTCCAAAGCCACACTTGGTTGAAGATTGATCCTCATTTTGTACCTTAATTTTCATTGATGTATAATTCTTGTTCATGATGTACTCTTCCCGTTGATATACGAGAAGCATTATGTAATGTATTATTGTGCCCATGATGTGTTGTATCTGTGGAAATATGCTCCACAATTGTACTAGTGAACTAAGATTTGAATTTGTAATAAAATGTTGTACCATTTTCCTCTCTATTGTTTATGGATGAGTGTATGTTATCATTATGTAATCTTGGTTTTTATTTGTTTTTGTTTGATTAAAGTTTAGGATTCATAATGACCATTCCATGTACCCCAGAGGACATGAATGAATTTGTAATTGCATAATTTCTTTTCATGTAATGGTATTCATCGTATGTAATGTTTCACTTAAAAATAAATAAAAAATAAAAATAAAAAATTGTGTGGTGTTTGTTGTCCTTTGGGGTTCACATGGCGGGGCGTTACATTCTACTAGCTAATCACAGAGTTACCTCGTTTTTCATGTTTTGGAAAATGGGAGGGATGGCATCTTTGTCCAATGTTATGTTGGAAAGTTCGTAGAGGTTCAATGGAAAGAATTACAACACGTGGAAGCAAAGGATGCTTATCATCTTTAAATACCAGTGTCTGGATGCACTTGTCCTAGGTATAAAAACTCATCCCACTTTTGCTAGGAAGGATGAGGACAAGTATGATGGAGGTAATAGGGAGGCATACATGCTTCTTACATTATCTATTATTGATGAGATGTTACCAAAAATACCATCTGGTAAATCTACCATAGAGATCTGGAAGCATTTTAAAGATCTTCATGAGGCCTCAGACAAGGGAAGGGCTTTCTTTCTAAAGAATATGCTTTTCTCTATTATGATCGATGACCAAGTGTCTTTGCAGGAGCACTTGATGAAAATAAAAAATATTCACGATCAACTAGAGGCCATTGGTTGTAAGATGGAAGAGGAGGATATGGTGGTGATCACTTTAAAAAGTTTTCCATGTTCCTACAAGCACTTCATCGAAATGCTCAACATTACATCCACCAATGTTGACTTGAAGTTTGATGAACTATGCAACAAGCTTTTGCAACAAGATAGGTGGAGGAAGTAGTTTGGGAGCAACAATGAGTCTCCTAGTGTTGAACAAGCTTGTATTGCCAAGGACGTTGGAAAAGGCAAGTCCACTAAGAAGAAAGGACAAGGAAATTCAAAGGAGAGCTCCAAGAATTCTATTACTTGCCATTACTGTGGAAAGATTGGTCATATACAAAGGTATTGCAAAAAGCAATTGGCTGATGAGAAGTCCAACTAGGAAGCATCTTAGTAAAGTGCTCATGTGGTGGAGCAGACTGAACAAAAGGAGTCTACATACTATGCATTTTGATGACCAACACAATATGGGTAGACTTAGTTTTTGTTTGTACGATGACCATTAAGGGAGTGTATTAAAATATTAAATGTAATATTAATGGTCATCTTTGCTTTTATTCAGTTTTAGTTTTCTTGGGTTGTTTTTAGTAACTTCTATTCTACACGTTCCTATTTTTTAGCTTTAGTTTTCATCTGTTAACGATTGTTTCTTTTAGAAACATCGTCTTGTATTTTTTCTTTATATGGAGATCTTCTCTCCATTTTGTAAATACACAGAATCATGAATATGAATAATTATTTCAATTGGTAGGCCTTTCGAAGGCAGTCCAGGGCATATCATTTATACTTGCTATTTATAGCAAGTTATACTGGGTTTAGTGGTTTCACGCTTGCAGAGAGGTTTTGTGTTGGAGACACTCTTAGGGGATTATAATTGACAATTTCGGTCAAGAGTGGGCACTTTAATTAAATTACTAAATTTGATCTGCTTTAATAATGTTATATTATTAAAGTGAACTTGTAATTTAATGTTATAAAGTAACTTTAATAAAGTACTTTATAATATGGCATTATAAGGGGATAAAGTAACTTCAATTCTAAAATATTATATTTTAAGTTACTTTATGATTTCAATTTAAAAGGCACATTTTTCGAAAAAGAAAATATTAAATTTACTGTGCAAAGGGCCAAGATTAGGGTGTAGGGTTTGGAGAAGGATAAAAAGCAAAGAAGATCATTTTCATTATCCAAGTTATTATTTTCAAATTGAAGAAAGTTGAGCACAAGGTTGCTGGTATGAAGTTTCAAGGTATTCAAAGGATGGAAACCCTTGAATAGGACAAAGTCTACAGGTGTGAAAGATCACCCAAGGTTTTCTTATTTGCATGGTTTCACACAGAGATCATCATTTGAGCATTCACATATTTAATTTAGTAGATTCAATCAGCAATTTCAATATTTCATCAACAGATTAGAAATAAAACAGAGGTCAAATCAACAATTGCACATTCAGGGGTTTACAGAGTTTCCAGGGTTTAGTGTTGAGACTGTTGATATTAACAGTTGTTGATTAAGCATTCCCTGATATGAGATTAATGCTGTTGATTTCAAGTATGGATTTTATTTATTTCCTGAAGCATTAATAAATTTTTTGGTTATTTGTCTCTTGCATTTGTTTGGAATTGTTCTTCTATATTATTTGTATTGTTGGTGGAATTCAAATAACCCAAATCAGGGTGGGTTATTACAAAATAATATTAAGTCAAGGTCTCATAACCACTTGAAATACTTGTTATTACAATAGAAGGGTGTACCATGTAATGACTCTATGTTTCCTAAAATAGGCACTGGTCCATCTTTGAGTATTCTTCCCAATCCATACATATTACAAGAAGGACAAATCTCAAATATTTTTAATTTATTTATAATTATTCCATTTCTTCATACATGAGCATCAAATTTACAAGGAATAAACTATTTGTGTTTGCAACTTCATAAATCCTTGTTACAATGTATGAAAATTTGTATCTACTTCACCACTATGATATAATTATAGCATGTATTTCCAATTAGTGTATTGTAAAGGGTTACCCACTATGGTTTTGCACAACCAAAATTGTAAGAGAGATGGATCTTACAATTCCTTTCATTTGTTGGCCAACTTCTCAATAGTTTTGAGCATAATATTTGGAAAATATTTAGAAATTGTTGACTATAAGTTGGAGAACCAACACAATCTATCTTCTTAATATCACTACTCGGGAAATTGCATTCCAAAATATTAAAACAATTTTTGAGTGTCTTTGATGTTGTCAAGGTATCTTCAAATAGTTCTATGCAATAAAGAAGAATGATGAGATTGAACATGTTGCCAAGGAAAATTGTTGATTAGTCCCTACATGCTAGCTGCTTGGAGAATTGTTGCAATCACAGTAAGGAGATTAGGTTTTGTAATTTATTCTTCTATTTTATTATTGTTTTGTTAAATATATGCATAAGGATATATTTTCTATTGTAACATATGAAAAAGGAACCCTAAGCCTAGGGTTGCTTTTTGCTCAATTTTCAAAGGTACATTAGGATGCAAATCAACAAGGTGTTTAGATTGACTTTCAACCATGAAGGTGAGTCAATCAGATCCAGATTTGATCCTTTTGAGATTTAGAAATGGAGTGGAATTGATTTTCAATGATTAACCTAATTAGACTATGTGTCCTAATATGAAAAATGCAAGATCAATGCACAGACTGAAATAGCCATTTGTAGGCAGATTTGGGAAGTGCAGAGGATTATGTACCTACCTAGAAAAATTGGTTTAAGTGTGCATAGGAGGACTTATACACCCAAGGGCGTATGCATCCTTGTAAGGGTGTCTTGCTCAACTTTTTGGGTTCTCTAGTGACAAGATCTGAACTTCTAATTTTTGTTTGCAAAGTTGTCAGAATGCTATTGGATAATTCTATAGGTGAAAGATTTAGGGCTTTGAATGCAACAATCAACAACTTGTATTCGATCTTTCTTCAATCCTCTTAAAACCTATAACCTGCACATTCGAAAAGAGGGAAATTGTTGGGCCATTTAGGGGCTTGTCTCAGTCAAACCCCATTTATGTGTTTCCACTTCCACAATGGCAATGCCAATGATCAAATGATAATGGATAGAAATGAATGATGAAATTAAAAAGTGCTGCAACTCACCCCCCTTCAATGGCTTCCTTGAAGGACTGAAGTCATACACATCACCTCAATGTATTGATATTACTTGATTTGCTTGAATGATTTGGAGACCTTCAAAAGTGTTAGCCTTCACAAAACAATGACAACATGAACACACATAGATTTTGACATGATGTTGGATCTTGAGTTGTTGCAATAAATCATTGAAATTTTTCTCTTGACTTGCTCTTGAAAATAGTATTTTCTCCTTAATTGTGGTTGCTGATTATATTTCAAATGATGCAAAGACTAGGCATTTATATGCAATTGTGCTAATTTCCCAAAAATTAAATCCCAAAAGCTGACATTTGAAATTTGAAATTTGAATGTTAAAATGGCCACTCCGACATATTAAAAATTGGTCCCCGATAGAATAGGGAGACCCATACACCCATGGGCATATGGGTTTTGGCTCTATTTTTCAGGACACAATGTATTAGGGGCAAATCATTAATTAATTACATTTGTTGAATGCTTGCAATTTATTGGAAAGTGGTACAAATGGGCTATAGAATGTATAATTTAAGAAATCAGGGACCCAATTAGGCTCAATAATTTAGGGGGAGATTTTTTTTTTGTGAAATTGTCAAGGGTGAAAATTTACGACGCTACAACTAATTTGATTATTTTGGAAATTTTATAATAGTCTATTTGGAAATTGAAAGGAAATTTGGCAAGGATTTTGTTAGATTTTGTAACAGGGGGAGTTTATTATTTTCTTGCAAAGAATTTTGTTGTGTTTTTTGGTGTATGATGGAAAATATTGCACAAACATCAAGTTGTTGATCCCTATTTTTTATGGGACTAATTTTCCTTAATGGAGTGCAAGAATGGATTTTTTTTTTAAATCTAGGGATTTATGAGAAAATTTATTATTCTCTTTCTTCCTACAGTTTCTATTCTAGTAGTCTAGTCTGATCCATCCTATTTATATTCTTATCAATACCCTTGTCTCTTGGGTTGGCATCTAAATGTGTTGGTTCATTAACATTATGGAATGAGGTGTCATGATCAATTTGATTTGTATATGATATATTGGGAGAAGTGGGACAATGTCCAATATTATGCATTTCCACATCTTGATATCTCATGCAAAAATTTTGCATATATGCATAATGGAATCTATTCCTATTTCTTCTACCAATAAGCATATTGTTTTTTTGTTTCTCATAGTCAATCCTATTCATTCTTCTATGTGTTCTGACTATTTTATTAGTTGAATTCTTAGAAGTATATAGGTATTGATCTCTTAAATACATGAATGAACCATTTCTACATGATGTTCCTATTTTGGGGTCTTGATAGGTAGGTTTAAGTGACTTACCAATATTTTGAACTTTCTATATTTGTTGTCTCCTTGCATGAGTCATAGCTTCTTCTTGTCCTTCCTAGTATTTGAGCTACCTTCTTTCCACCTTCAAGCCTTTATATTTGTTCGCTAATCTTGGGTTTTCCTAACATAGATTTTCCACTCTTCACTTGGAAGAGACAATTATTTTTATTAGCTGAAGTCTTCATAGTACCAAACAACAACTTACGTCCTTGTCACCAATCTATTGTTGTAAGTCAGGGCTACCATCCTACAAATTTTAAAAAATAATGGTTGCAAGTAACTTTAAGTTGTAGGGTCTTCCAAATGATTTTAAAGTTAAACTCTCCTTAGCAATGACACCATTCAGTTGACTTAATTTGACAGGTGTCCAACTTTATCCAAACAAAGTGACAATAAGAATCAAGGTCTTCAATAAATGAACTGGATCAAAACTTACTTGGAAATGAATAATACATCCTTGACAATGGTGACATTATTTTGGGTTTTGGAATCATTGTTCACTCTCCCAAAGGAATCAATTTGCTTCAAGGCCAAGGAAATGTTGTCTTGAAGGTGGATTAATTAGCTCATCAACAAAAGTGAGTGATCACAAGCCAATTACTAAGTGTGGATATTCTCTTCTTCTTTTGGGACTAGCTAGACCTAGGATGGTGTTCCTAGAGGTATCCTTAATAGGATTAATTGCAACTTAAGATAAAAAAAGATAAAACTACTATAATAGTATTTGATGTATGTGTGGCCCCAATGGTTGTCAGTAGACCAAAGAATAACCTACTACACATAAAACCTCATTTTAGTTGATATAAATATCATTTAATGAATGCAAGATGAAGGTATGCAAAACATGAATTCTTAGGAAAATAAATCTTAAAGCTTGCTATAAAAGTTTCCTTAGATGAACCACTAGATCATGAGGTGCATACAAAATACTAATCTAATCCTAAACTATTGATAAAATATGTTTATCATTTTGTGAGTATGGTCAATCGTGAACTTCCAAGGTTGATGCCTAATCCAACGGGTTACAAAGTCATAGTTTACCAAGATAAATGACACATTGAATCACAACTTAATATGAGCTATGCATATACACACCAAAAATATAATATCAAACAATTGAACATACTTGAGAATCCATTTTCAAACTCCAAAAATCTATATGAAATAAAGAAGAGACCATTACAAAATTTGCAATGAATTAGAATGTTGTGACATTCATCAAATTTTTATTACAACTATAGTAGCAAATGTGGAAAGATGAAATCTTATACTAGAATCTTGTCACAATTCATCACATGGAAGTTCTCTTAATGATCTACAAATGGCCATGGAGACATTTGGTTATAAACATTAAGTTACATATGTAATGTACCCCTTTGGGATAATCTTGAATCTTGTCCTAGAATCACAAGCTTAATGTAGTTGGGGCTATAACTTATCACTTAAATACCTCTTATAGTTGTTGATCCTTATTTTATTATTCTTAATATTCCTTTCAAATCATATTATGTTCCTTCCTTTATTCACATTCCATTTTATTCCTTTCACTACTCACTCTTCCTCCATAATTCTTTCATAAAATCTGCAAATCAAGTCTTCATAATCTACTCTTCATCTGCTGGTATATTTGTGATATAATCATTTATCTTGCACACACATTAGATCTTATCTTCTCAAGATTTTGAATAATATTTTCAATCTTCTTCTTCATTCTATGATCTTTTATTCCCTTTTATATCTGCTCTTTATACACTTCCCATCTACCTGTCTTTATAGATTTCAAATGATCTGCAGTCTATATTTTATCTCTTGTTTCCCATTCTATCCTCTATTTCCTTCTTCCTCCTTATACTTATCTCATTCTTTCTCTTTTTATATCTTCACATTCAAATTAGAAGCTGTATCTTTTGAAAAGAGACATTCATTAGAAGAGACACAACCTTTTGAAATGATTGTTGCCTTTTGAAAACTAATTCCAAACCTTTCTAATTTCTATTTTTATTGTTCTCTACACACTATTGATAGATTTCCTTTTTATATCTTCATTCCTTTACTCTTCCATCTTCTTAAAATCTGATGTGTATTTAATACATCTTTTTTCCTTCCTTCTTCCCCACATCCCACAAACTTATTTTATATCCTTATACCTCCATGAAGAGAAGCATCTCTTTGAATAAAGAAAACCCCATAAATGGACATGACCTTTAGTTAAACATTCCTTAATGATATCTCAAATTATATTCATTTTATTGTTTTGTTTTGATGTGTATTATATTTTACTATTTTATTTTTAATTTATTGTAATATCATTTATATTTATTTATAGTATTATTTATATGTATTATTTAAATATGTATATTTTAATATTTATAATATTATCTCTTAATAATTATTTGATAATTATGATAGTATTTATATTAATCTATTTTATTGTGTATCATCGATATATATTTATAATTACAATATTATCTTATGATGATTGTAATTATAAATATATTAAAACAATAATATTTTCTTTTATAATTTTAATATGTATTGTGTTATTCATTTTCACTTATTTGTATCTCAGAGTGTTCTAATTTTGGGGACATGATAGTCCCCCCCTCCCAACTTTTCTTTTCCTCTAGCAAAAACATCTTAGTTTCTTTTAGGATCTCTTCTTCTAATCTGTCACCAACGGTACCCAAGTTAGTCATGTTTATATATATGAGTTAAACGAAAATGTTTTATAATGATTACTCTATTTGAATGCAAATATATAAATATATTAAATGTATACTTATCTTAGAGTTTCTTTTGTGATGGGGACATCACAACATATTTATGACCTTGTGATTTATAGAATGTGTTGCTCTATAGGTGATTGAACTTATAGGAGTTGAAACCCTAAACAATTCTCAACACTTGTAGTCTTGTGGAAATGCAAAATTGACCAACGCTTTGTTTGGAGAACAAACATATATATATATGTGTGTGTGTGTGTGTATCTACATAAAAAATTTCTTGGTCACTTAGTTCCTTGTGGGAATTTGACAGAGAACAAGAGGTCATAAATGTGGCATGCAAGAGAAGTGAAATTCCATGGAATCCACATAATGGATGGTTTGGAACTTGTGTGAAGATCATAGGTATTTGGAACTCAATCACTGCATTCATGGTGAATTGGACTTCATCATCCATTGTTGAAATTGCATGCAGGTCCATGCCTTTGGGATGCACAACTTTTGTTCAAGTAGGAAAAACCACTTGGAGTAGTTGTATGAATTGAATTTGGTCATTAATAGCATTCTAGGAAGATTTGGTGAATGATAGAGGCAATCTAGAAGTTAGGACTATGGGGTTTCCTATTAAGATTGGATGATAGGATTGGAAATGGGGATAGAAGTCTAGAAGTCCATTGAAACCTTGCAAATGGATGAAGTGAGAAAATGAAGTGCTCTCAAAAGAAAATGGGGAAAAGATGTGGAATTGAAGGTTAGGATAAGATGTTTGGATGAAAGATTGGAAGTCTTGAGGCTAGCTATAACCTTGCATAGGAAGAAATAATTGGAAAAACCATTGGAATAGTTTTTTGGAATTTGATGTAGAATTGGAGGTCAGAAGTGGAAGTCAAGATGAGACATTGAAATGGTAGTCAAGAAGTCCACTAAAATTCTATAGGAAAAGAGTCAAAGGGAATCTGTTTAAAGATAAGGATGGGAGGTCATAAGATTATGAGGTGAAGGGAAGATGGAAAAATTATGTTAGAACATTGTACAAGGGATTGGAAAGGATGTAGAAAAAAAATGCATAAGAAACCAAGGGAAGTTGATGTAGAATTGGAGGAAGTTTGGAGGTTCGGAAGTGCAACAAAATTTTGTAAAAAGGGGAATTGGAAGGAATGTGAGAAATGATTAGGGAACTAGAGGTCTCAATTTTCAAAGGTGGAGGGAAAACTAAAGAAGTTCATTATAAACTTGCAAGTCCACAAAGCATTAAAATGAGAAAGGAAGTAGAAAATGATTGGAGGTTCAAGGGAGATTAGGATGTGGAGGTCCATTGGAAATCCACATGTTTGCAAAGGGAAATCAAATCACAAAGATGAAAGGTAGGACTTGACCATAGGTTGGGGGATTTGGAGGTGGACAAGGATTATAAGAAGTTCTAATGAACTCTGCAAGTCCACAAAAGGAAAAAAGGGTAGGGATCAAGGGTTGTGGGAATTGTGACTAGATAATGATAGGAGGTTGGGAGGAAGAAGGGAATAGGAAGAAGTTTGGAAAAACCTTGCAAGTTCACAAAGAAAATTAAACTTGACGAGAAATTGGGAATGGGAGAATGCAATACGGGAAAGAGGGCGAGAGGTTGGGATATGGAAAGGAAATGAAAGAAGTTTGGATGAACTCCAAAACTCTGCAAAAGGGAAAATGATAAAGGAGAAAGAGAATGGGAGAATGTGGGGATGTAGAAGAGGATGTGAGGTTGAGACAAAGAATTAGTTTGGACATCCATCAAAAACATGCAAATGGAAGAAATGAAGGAAAAGGGAAGAAGGGATCCGATAGACAACAATTTTTTTATGTGGGATCAATGGCCAAGAAAGGATACTAGATGAGAAGAAGATATTTGGTACTCCATTAAAACTCTGCAACTTTGTAGAAACTAAGGGAAATGACCAAAACCTTTCTAGAAAAAACTTTTTTGGATTTTTGCAAATTCCAACATATGTTAGGAACAATTTAGGCAATTTCACCAAGGGTCTTAATTGAAGATTTCTTAGATCAATTGTCATGTCCCCAATATTGTAACCTATTGAAATACAAACACTAAATAAAATAGATATCAAAATTATAAAATTTTAATTTAAATATTATTATAATATTATTATATCATAAGATAAAAAAAAAACATATTAAAATAATAAATATTAGTAATTTAATTATAATTCTCACAAGATAATATTATAACTAAATTATCAAATGCAATATTCTAAATATTAAAATATAAAACACTTTAAATATTGTAATCATAATAGATGATAAAATTAATATTTATTATCAATATAGATTCTGAACTTAAAATAATAAAAATCGAATCATTAAAAGGCTGGAGTGATTCATTTTGAAAAAAAGGCACTAGTCATACAAAAGGCATTAGTTAAGTAGTCAATAATTAAAAATAAACTAAGGCAGTAATAAAATAATTAAAGGAGACAACGATTAGAATTAAGGGCTGTGTCTTTTGCAAACAAATAGAGGTGACTCTTCCCCACCATAGGAGGTATAAAGGGAAGAAAGGAAGAAGGGATGGGGAAGGAAGAAAAATATAATCGGCAAGTGGAAATCTAGATGATACAACAGATTGAGAAAAGAAATAGAGATATTGGATTGCATATTAGTTGCAAGAGCTTATTTGGGAAAGTGAAATTAATTATAATAAATTCACACACACACACACACATATATATAAAAATAAAAATGAATAGATTAATATTTATTTATATGATCAATCAAATTTAAGATTGAAGAAAGGTAATTAAGGAATAAAGAGTCATGGGAAGACACAACCGATCAGGTGATGTACTCACTTAGCAATAATATCTAGCATATTTTCAATTTATGAGAAACAAATATTGCTAATCTGATTATTGGTGTAATGCTTTCTTTAGTATTATCATGATGATAATGATGTTGATATTGACTTACAGAATCAGTAGTAAATGCAAATGTATTTGATTGTTTAAAGATTGTCTTCTATGTTGTAAGCCTACTAGGATGGAAGGGCCTGAGACAGGTGGTGCCTAAAAACCCCACTTAACAATTCACTACAACCATGGAGGGTTGGGACCCCACTTAACAATATGCTACAACCATGGAGGGGTGGTAGGCCTAAGCCACTTATGAGCTCCGTTGGCTTCTCCCAGTAGGTCATGTGTCTTCCAAGGTGATGACATGGGTAGAGAAAGCAGGTCCAAGTGTTTCCACTAAGCACGCCACTCTGAGGATGGAATAGTTTTAGTTGGATATTCAACTCAAAGCCAAGGGGTGGGTTATCCTGATAGGATGCTTGTTCCCTTGGGCTTAGATGGATAGCTTTGGGTAGATCTACCCATGCCACTCCTTATTTGTCTTCATTATTGCTTTTGTGATTATGTTTGTATTTTGGATATCTAGATATTAATGCTAATAGATATGTTGTTAATATGGTGAATACAAGATTGCAATCTAGGGTTATTGAATTAGGAGAACATTCATTTGGATAGAATAAACCCTAAACCTAATCAACAAGCAAATTCTAGGACAAATCAGATAAGGGATATTACATCAATTATGTAAAATGGGCACAATAAGGTAGAATGCACTGGGGGGAAACTTTATGCATTTTGAGATTAAGTCTTGACACAATAGAAAAGAGAACTTAAGGCAAATGAACAAAGATACATTATTTTTTCTAATTTAGGTACCTACTCTAAGTCAATTATTTTTTTCTAGGATAACTAGTGCTTTACATTCAAAATAAGCATGGACTATTCTTGTCAATGCATATCAATGTGCTCACACAACAAAATTGTAACCACTAAGAAAGAGTTTTGTAAATACCAAAATGAGTTCTTATGAATCAATAAATGGATTTTTTACTAAGGTTGAAGGTATGGTAAATCAGATGAAATTACTAGGTGATAATGTGAAATATCAACAGTTGATTGAGAAAATATTGAGAAGTTTTCTTCCAAAATTCGACAATGTTATTTCCTAATAGAAATCTCAAAGGATCTCACAATAATAGAAATTGATGAATTTAATGGCATTTTTATGTCGAAGGCATTTCCTTATTTGAAGTTTGCATAGCTTCATTTGTCTACTAATGGCTAGATTTGTTGGAGAAAGCAGGCAAGGAGGTTGAAACATCTTCAACTGGCGATTTACTTTTCTTGCCAACTATGCTGATTTTTAATTGCATCGATAACCTAAAATGTTAATTTGGATTTGTCAGTGGATTGAAAAGTCTTGTCAGTATAGACCTAAATGCGCTAGGATCTTGGCCGTAATTTTTATTTTAATAAACATACTCTACAACCCTCACGAAACCAAATTTTTAGGCTGTAGCTCGCCAAATTGGAGGAGTGAATTCTCTCCTCCACAAACACACCATTAGCAATAATATCATGATTATCACTCCCATGCATAGGGAATACAAGATAGAAAATTTTTGATGCATGGTTTAAAAGAACATTACCCACCAGAAATGCAACAATGGCGACGACGAGTAGACAAAGAATTAGAAGAAGAGATTTTTAAGGGTTTTTCTGCACATGCTTTGAAACTCTCTGCATTTACTGGGCTTCTTTTCTGCTTTGGAGCCCTAAAGAAGAGTTTAAATAGGGTGAGTTGTATTTTCAATTTTCAAAACAAATGTAAATTGGTTGTCTAGATACCAAAAGTTAATGCATATCCAAAAACAAACCCAAATTAAAATGTAAAGACACAATAAGAATCTGTATGTAATGTAAATGTAGTCAAAATAGTGAACTCACTTGAGCAAGAAACAAGATTAAGAAAGAGGAGGTAGCAAAGGCCAGCAAGGCATTGTGTTGTCATTCCACCGTTGAAATGCTTTGTCTCCATTGATGATAAAAATTCTGATCCAGAGTCATTGTGCAACTACAACAATTGAACTGGACCTTAACACAACCTCCCTTTTTCTTCTAACATGGTAGTTAGACTAGGACACCAACTCTGAAATGATGAACTACACTGTTCTATCTTCATTCTTCTCTCTGCTTCTGCTTCTCAAATCTAAGAGGAATTATATAGTTGATCCTAGCAAGCGTGTATGCAAAATGTGGAAGCATAGACAAGCCACGTGAACTGTTTTAAGAATGCCACCTGCCACACCATGCCACCTATTTTACCTATTGATAAAATTTAATATAAAATTTGCAATAGCCATAAAATATAAACTATAGGGGGATTGAACTAATTTAGGGAAGGGTTTTAATGGTAAATTCAAAACTAGTGATGGAAAAGGATTTGTGAACAAGTATTAGGAAATTTGGGATTTTAATGAGTGAAATTAGGGAAGATGAAAGAAAAAGGGTGAATTAGAGAAGGTAAGGAAAATGAGGGATTGCCAAGGATGGATAGAATAATGATAATGAGAGTGAAACCTATAAAACATGCTTCAGATATGTGATTCAATACTATTAGATTGTTGTTGTAGAAGATAAAAGAAAAATACCTAGTATCAAGAGTTGCTTACAATTGTTATCATATTAAAAAATGAATTTAGGTCTTTTATGTTAGGATTCAAAATGAATTTTTGAGAGGGAACTAGGGCAATAAACATTAGGAGTTTTGGAAAATAAAAGTTGACATCAATTGAAATTAATTTGGACTCTTTTGTTTACATTCATTTTATCCTTTGTAATGCTTGAGTATATTGTCTCAATCTTGATAATTATCTCTAAAAAATTTTAGAATAGGTTGTAGGTGCGAAAATAGGCTTATGGGTCATTAGAAATTGTCTAGAGCTTAGAATATGACTAAAAAACAAGGGAAATGATCCTAGGATAACCAAGGGGAGTGGTAACTAAAATGAGTACAAAAATATAGGAAAAAATTAAACTAATATAAGTAGATAAAATAGTATGCCAAAGTAAAATAAAATACAAAAAAGAAATGCACATAACATGTAAAGGATACCAATAAAAATGATATGTATACATGAAAGTATTTTCCCCCAATTATTTTTACATCTCCTTCATTTTAATGTGCTTATTTCCTAAAAATCTCATGAGAAGTAACATTAGCATTATTTTTCTACAAATTAGAGTATCGAAAACATGATAAGACTAGACATGAAAATGAAGCTATACGAATCGAACAAATTATTACTTTTATCTATGTTGAATGAATTTATACCAACTATTAGTCGTATATTGGTTGCATGCTAAAGACTAATGGCTAAACATTTACATTAATAAATAAATGACATATTCCTATGTATCACACCACCCTTGTGCTTTCTCTACTCACTACCAAATACATATCTAAGCTTAATAAATAAACAAACATGCACACAAATAACACTTAAAAATACTAACTTGTAGACTATTTTAGTATCAATACCTTTGCATATTTACTTATAATTATCTTTATACATCTCTTTTTATATACTTAAAATTATAATTTCTTTAATTGTCAATTGTGATTTTGCATGTATCCTAAAATACATCTTTTCCCTAAATACAAGATATATATGCTTAATCTTCTAAGTATACTTATGCATGTTATGCACACACTATTTGTAGCTAGGCACTAGATATATGCATGACACCAATTTAGACTATTATAAAAAAAAAATCTTCGAACACAATCTTGTGTTTTATCATTAGAACATCAAAAATTAACATAACAAAAATATAAGAAATAAATTAAAAATAAAGAAATACAAATAGATCATTTATTTTCATAATTGACCACCCACACCTCTTCGGTGTACCTATTACACACCAAGGTGCGATTTCTAGTATTAATGGATAAAGGAATAATGAAAAATAGCGAAGAAAGTCTAGAGCAAAGATTTGCATGTAAGGCCAACATTACAGTTAAAAAGAATAATTTATGTAAAAGTTATCACAAAAATGATTTTGGAATGGATTCACATCCTAAAAATGAGTATAGAGGAGAGTCTAGTAGCACCTATTGGGGAAGAACTTATGATTTTAGAAGTAGGAATAACAATTTTAGAGGATAGAAGTAATTAAAATAGTAGAGGCAAGACTTCTAGTGTTTTCAATGTAACAAATCTAGTCAATATGTCACAGTCTGCACATAACACTGTAGAAGATAAACAAAATCTTCTTATTTCTTGTTTGAATACAAATGGCAATGAAGACACTTTGTGGTATGTTGATTTTGGTTGCTCTTCACACATGACTTCTAATGAGAATATGTTTATTGATCTCAATGAAAAACATAATAACACTATTGTGTTAGGGGATAATCAATCACATGGAACTAAAGGAAAAGGCACTATTGAGGTGACTAATGAACATGGAAAAATTAAGCATATTTTTGATACTTTATTGGTTATTTCTAAAAAAGGAATTTTTTATTATTTGGCCAAATGCTAGAATAGAATTATCAAGTTATTTTGATAGGAGTAAATTCTCAATAAAAGATAAGTCACAAAGATATGCAATTGTTGCATAATCTTGCATGACAGGTGATCCCATGTTTCCCCTTTGTTTTTCTTCAAGTAATCACGCCTTAAACACTATAGAAATGCATGATAGTCATCTACAACACCAAAGGTATGGGAATCTCAATTTTAGTGGCTTAATTTTACATAAGAAAAAACATATGGTTGAAGGACTGCTATTTATTGAGAAGATAGGAAGTTTGTGATGAATGTTTGTTTGGGAAACAACATATAACTACTTTTCTAATTGCTTTTTCTAGAAGGGCTAAAAAATCTCTTGAAATTATTCACATTGATTTGTGTAGTTCTATGCAAGTCTTTCTTTTAATAAGACAAAGTACTTTCTCACTTTTATTGATGACTTTTCATGTAAAAATTAGATATATTGTTTGGCTAAAAATTCAAAAGATTTTGATAATTTGTTGAGTTTAAGAAGATAGTTGAAAAACAATGTTGTCACTACATAAAGTTCATTAGGTCAGATAATGGAGGAGAGTATAGGTCATTTTTTTTTAAATTTCTATTAGACAATATGGGATTCAAAGAGATTTTACTATCTCACCCCACAACAAAATGGTGTTGCTAAGTGGAAAAATAGGATTATTGTTGAAATGGATAGAAACACGTTGAAAGGAAAGAACCTCTAGAGATAAAAGTTCTTGGGCAAAGGTAGTCACTACAATATTCTATTTGTTAAATAGAAGTCCTACAAAAGTGGTTAATGGAATGACTCATAAACAAGCTTTTCCTAGCATTATGCCATTAGTTGCTCATTTGAAAGTGTTTTCATATGTTGCTTATACACATATACCAAGAGAAAAATGGACAAAGTTGGATTACAAGAGCCTCAAATGTATTTTCATTGATTATGGCTCTGAAAATAAATCATATGGATTGTATGATCTTGCCAATAAGAAACTAGTAATAAGTAGTGTTGTGACCTTTTCACACATCCCCCACTCAAAATGGGTACCCCCTAATTTTTACTCCATTCGGGTCTTTTGGCTTTGTTTTGGGGTGGTTTTGCGGTAGTTTCTCCTAGTTCCTTATGTCTTTCCGGGGATGTACTCGTGTTTGGGCACAATTTGGAATTTTGGCTAAGTCTGGAGTGCATTTTGTCGGATTAGGGTTTTCATTCTTCAGGTTTAGTTTGAGGTCAAATTGAGTACACAAATTGAGATATGAACTTGGCACAACAATTAGGAAGCTCCAGGTAGGTTCCCATTAAAATTTCACTGAATTCTGACAACTTACTATTTTTAGTAAATACTCCATTTGAGACCTTTCCCCTAGGGTTTTGGAAATTTCAATCACATCACTAAGTTTAAACCCTTTCAGAGGACTTGTGTGCAAAATTTGAACGAATTATAAGAACTTACTATTTTTAGTAGGTCTATTTCTAGTAGGTCCACTTTTAGTAGGTGTAATGTCACCCAAGCAGTTCCAAGGTATTCAGTTTCCAAAGTAGAGTAGTACGTAATAGAAATGATGTTGAATGGAGGTCAGCTGAAGCACATGCAATGAAATTAGAGTTTTCTACTTTTATGCCTAAAATAAAGGGAAAAACTCAAGAAAAACTAAAAATAGGTGTATCCCACTATGATCAGAATCTTCCAAGGAATCTACACGTGAAATTTGAGCATGATTCGCACACTTAATTTTTTTAGTAAGTCATCTCCCGAACAGGGCCTAAAATAGCAAGTGAGTGCAAAAGGAAAGTGTGAATAGGTCAGTCAAGTCATGAGGACCACATTGAGCGAATATCAAGTCTTGAGTAGTTGAAAATTCATGAAAATCACAAAGACTTCAGAAGTTACTAAAAATAGGAAGTAAGGATGAGAAGGTTGAAACTTTCCTAAGTATTAAAAATGCATTTGTAATGGAGGCATGAAAATTTTCTAAGTCTAACACTTCTCAAGATCAAACACACACATCTCAAATGCGCCCACAAGGAAGTTTGATGTTTGAAAAATGTTCTAAGTATGGGGAAATTGAATGAACCACACTCAAATGTGCCCTAGGGGAGGATTCAAAATGTGCCTAAGGCATTGAAGATAAAAAGCACACAAAAGGTCTCAAATGCACCTAGACCAATGGGGTCTAAATGCGCCCCAAGATGAATAAGGTAATATGAAAAGTTTCTAAGCCATGGAAATTCTCTATGACACCTCTCAAAATGCACCCAACACAAGAGGTGAAATGTGCCTAAGAGAGAGGTGAAATATGCCTAGCAATCAGGCTCAAATGTGCTCAACTCAAGGACATAGTGAAAATTTGTCTAAGGCATGATATTGATAGCAAGACCCCTCAAATGTGCTCAAGGAGGTAGTATGATGGATGGAAATTATTCTAAGGAATGAACGAGGACATGACCCCTCAAATGCGCCCTAGAAGGAGATGGTGAAATGCACCTAAGCATCAAGGCAGAAGGGTCTGAGTGCACCCAAAGAAGAAGATGAAAATTTTCTAAGGTAAACAAAAGTATAAGATGAAGAGAAGTGCGCTCAACACTAGGTGAAAATGCGCCCAACACAAGGTGGATGAAAATTTCTAAGGCATGAAACAAGATGCACGAGGAAGTTGAAATGCGCCCAACATAAGGTGAGTTAAAAAATGTCTAAGGCATGATAGAAAAATACCTAAGACATGATGGTAAATGTGCCCAAGAAAGAGTATAAGATGCGCCTAAGGAAAGATGAACAAGGAGAAAAAGAAAATTCCTAAGACAATGAAAATAAACAACACCCCCTATAATGCGCCCTAGGTATGGAGATCAAGTGCACCCAAAGATGAACATGAAATCATGAAAATTTCTAAGGAATGAGTTGAAATGAACATGTAAGATGCTAAATGTGCCTAAGGCACAACATGAAAATATTCTCAGGCAGGAAATTTTAATGAGTTAAATTATTCTCCATGAATACTTGAAATAACGAAATGTTACAAGGAGTTAAAAGGGGAAAATTCAAACTTTGCAAGGGAAAGAATCTTCAACAAAGGAAAGGTTTATGATGAACGAGACCCGCTTTGGTGACAACTCGCCCATCACCTCTAAAAAATTGCAAATTTTTGAGTAGTGGAGAAGAGAAATTTAATGAATTTTCTAAAATAGACTCCCTCACGAATTAGAAATATTCTTTGACACGGTTATTTAGGCCACAAAATTTTTCATTTCTTCTCACCATTTGCAAGTGAGAAATTGTAGCTTTGAGGGTGAGGAGAAAACATTAAGGTGAAGCTACTGAAGTGAGCAAGTTAAATAAGCAAGCTAGGTGCTAAGGGTGAAAATTTTAAGTTCCAGAAGTAATACTGCTAGAAGAGTGTTGAGGTTTGGATTTTGAAATTTTAACGTTGAAGCTCCATATTTTTGAAGTTTGCTCCACATTTTGGCTATCTTGAGGTTATTTATTTTCTAAGTTTGAATTTTAATGCCTATCTTTTATTTTGCAGGATGGCTGAAGTAGGTAGAGGAGCAGCTACAAAGGCCAACAAAATTGCAGGCAAGGCTGCCAATGCCGAGTCAAGCAAGGCCAATATATCTAGGCAGGCGGTGATAAAGAAGTTGAGCAAAAAAATTCTTCAAGAATCCAAGTTTACATCAAAGTTGCGAGAACTGAATGATAGAAATCTCGGTTCATACAATCTTGGAGCACTCAGAGGTTGGATGTAAGAGATAGGTGGCCATCCTCCATCAGTCATGACACATCAAGTTATGAAGAGCAGACTTTATGCTGTTGCTGGTTTTCCACTATCTATCCAGTATCCGAAGTTAATCTTGGAATGTGCCAACTGCTACAGGCTAGAGCGAAGGACTATTGTTTCCTCTGATGGCAAATTTTTTGCCAATCTTGCACTTGAGGCCATCAGAGAGACGTTTGGAATCCCCACTTTCGATAGGATGGTACATAGAATAAGGGAGAGGGTTGAAAGGACGTACACCTCTGATTTGAGAGATGTGTTGGAATGATAAATTCTATTTGGATGTAGAAGCCCAGGCCTCCTTGCACCAAGCTCCCCAAGAAAATTATTTCAAATGATGTGAAGTAGGAGTATTGTGATCTAATAGTGATGCTCAACCAAGTGAATAGAAGTCCTCAATCATACCTCTTCGAGTCATGGATGTTCTTCTACATCAAGATTGTTCTGGAAGGGAAGGACTATGTGGACTGGGGAAGAATGATAAGTGATAATCTGGATGAATAGTTCAAGAATCTAAGGAGAACTAAAACTTTTTACATGAGCTCGTATGTAATCTACATGCTGGCTCGAATGAATAAGAATAGGGGAATAACTTATAAGGAGCTGATTGGGTGTGGTACTGAGTAGTTCAAAATCTAAGGCTTGCCCACAATTGCACCTAAGAAACACCTCCAACTACAAAAGGGTGAACAATGCCTTCACAATGCACATAGCCAGGACTCTTCAGTGAAGGACTCAACAGAGGATATCAAAAGAAGCTCAGGAGTTGATCGAGGGATATGGATGTTGGTTTATCCAATTTCCAAAGTTCACTTATATTAATATCAGGTTACAGGGGCTCACATCATATCGTTATAGATTACCATGGTACCCCATAGATAGAATGGTGATGTTAGAGGTATCTAGGAAGCTCATTACCTATGATAGAATTCAGAAAAAGAAGAAGAAAGGAGGATTGGACTTCCCAATCATCATGGGGAATTCAAATGAGGTTTTTCCCTCCTTACAAGAAGCCAAAGAAGTTGAAGATGAGCTATAGTTTTTCCACCAATCATACCACACCAACAGGCAGGATTTTGATCCTAATAACAATATCAGAATGGTGCAAGGTGTGGAATATAGGCACAAGGTGCACATTGAAGACTTCTGGGCCAATGTGATGGATGATGTTGAGGTTAGAAGAAGAATGTTTTCTATAATACCCTTGAAAATGATTAGAGAATGTGAGGTTGTTCCAATTCCAGATTAGGTAGATGAGGACGTAAATGTTATGCAGCCAGACTATGAAATAGTAAGAAACACAGCGGTCCCACTACCTAATTGGTCAGAATCAAAAATTACAGACTTAGATACATTGTGCATACCAGTTTTGGCATTCACTAGAAATTGGGTAGGAAGGCACATGAATAGACTTAAAAGTAGATTAGTCCCTCTCACTTACAATTTGATGGTTGACCAAAGGCTGCCAATAGCTAGAAAAAGGAAACAGTTCACCCAAGCTTCAAAACCACGAAGAGAAGTGCAGGTTCAACAGGTACCTCAAAGAATAGAGGAAGCATCATCCACGACATCACAAACTTGCTCTTTGAGTGTGCGGGAGGTCTCATTGTTTGCGAGCCAAAGAAAAAAATTGAATGAGGAGCAAGAGTTTCAGGAGGTGAACTAGCCACCTCTTAGGGAGCTAGATAGTCAAAGTTTCAACGCTCCTAGGAAGGAAAATCAGCAAGGAGAAGAAGTGGAGACAAAGACAAACACCCGCTTCCAACAATTGATTGAGATGGATTTGGAGGAAGAGACTGCTACTAGATAGGAGGCTCAAGGTTCAAGAGAAAATATTCAGCAGATGGAAACTGATGAACCTCAAAAAAATTTTGTTAGAGAAGAAGTGCACAGAGAGTAAGCGAGAGAGGAACAACTGCTTATTGTTTGTGACCCATAGCAGGTAGTGCTAGTTGGGCTCAGGGAAAGAATGAGAAGGGATCCTATTGAGGAGACTGACCCAACAATTGAAATGGAGGAATTCCTCAACAAAATCAGTGGACTTCCAGAGAAGAAGAGGGCCAAAAAGTTCTCGAAGATATCTAGAGATAAGTCTGGTTCTCACACACTCCATGTGGTTGTTCCCAGGGTAGAATGTGACTGAGATGAGGTGATCCCAAAGAATTATGTGGTCACTATTATGGAGTTGGGCTGCCCTAAAGGATCTCAAATAATTGAAGAATGTGATAGCTCCTATCAGGCTCTTAAAGACAGGCTGCTCCGGACAGAAGGGAAGTATAAAAGATTGAAGAAAGAGCATAAGACATTGATTGGCTATGTGAAACACTTAGCTCATCTCTGTGGACAAGAAAATCCAACAGTTGATCTCCTAGCTGAGCTTCTGAGGGAATTAGTCAGCAACCTGGAAGATTTAAAGAAGATGGCTCAAGAAGTAGATAAGTGGGTTGGTAATGTTCACGTGGAGGCATAAAGGTTCATGGAGGACCTCACCCATTATTTTCAGCAGGCCTCCAGTATTCTGACGTGCATGGGTAATGTTGATCTGACATGGAGTGAAACCCACATTTATCAGGATAAAACTATCCCTCGCTTGGAAGCCTTAATGGATATTCCCATACAAACTCTAGTAGGAGGAGTGATTCAGGAGGGTGATAGATATGACTTCCCCAATTGGTATTCCTCAACAGTCATAGGTCAAGGCTTCTTCGATGCAGCTCGAGCTGAATCAACCAGAGTTAGAAAGGCCATGGGAAATATTCAGGAGGGAGTCTTGAACACGCTTGAAGCATTATTTTCTAAAAGGCTGATTCCAGAGGAAGTGACTGCGGATGGCCTAAAAAGTAGATTGGAGCCTTTCTTTTTAGATGTAAGGTCATTTTCCTAGGTAGATTTTGAAAATGTTTTGACCTTCTCCAATAACATTCAGAGCACTCAGGATGCCTTATTTGCTTGGGAAAAATCTTGTACTCAGTAGGGGAAGGCGGTCACGGTGCTTGAATTTTAGCTTAATCATATTCCACCTATCTCAGTTCAAGTGGTTGAGGCAGTATTGACTAGATTCATCGAGTTTGCAGTCAAAGAGAAGGAGAATGGGAACGCCTTCCTAGATTATGACCTTCTAGATGATAGTGGGAATTAAATGCTCATAGTGGTGAAGGGAGAGAGTGGGCATTATGTGCTCATTTATTACCCCACTCCTCCACTTTGTGGCCGTTTTTATGGAAAATCTTGAATAGGGCTTATGTGGCTCAATCTGAGCCATTCATTGTAATTGAATTTGAGTCATCCATTAGACTAGGCCAGCTATAAAAGGGGAATCCCCGCTCATTTCTACGGAAGGAAGGAAAGTTTTCAACTGAATTCTTTGTAAGAGATTGTTGTGAACACTACTATAATAAAAAGAGTTTTCATTGCTTGTGATTTCATCTTTTATTGTGGGTAGCTAGCAAGGTTTCTTCATCCTTCCAATTAGTATAGAATATTAGAGTAGAACTTAGATAGAGTAGAATATATTTTATTTCATGCAAGTAGATGTTTGTGGAATGTGGTGATTTATTTGAGCAAGCTTCGCTAGTCTATATGACTAGTGGGCTCACTGATGGTTAGTTCACCTTGTGTGGTCAACTGGAATTGTTTGGACCTAACTTTGGTTATAAGTTACATGTTGGTATGCATCATCGTGATGGTGTCTTCATGTTAATTTGTAATATGAATATATCTAGTTCACTCCTTTGAAGATTGCACCGATTTTGTGGAAGCTATCTGAGATGAGGCAAAGCAAAGCTTGGTTGAAGTTTTTGAGATTTGATTGCCATGTCTCGTGCCTAGGGTAGATTAGAGCTTTCTTTTTAATCTCTATAGCCATTCAAATTCAAAATTCTCTGGTTAGTTTAGGAAACTTGACCTTCATTGGTAAATCTTCTGAATCTTGAAAATCCCTTTCTCTCGAGTGAACAATTGTGTAAGTCCCCTTGAAATACCAACAAATCACATCAAACCAACTGAGTCTACATCCATTGCATGAAGGAACCTTGGAGTTGAATGCATGATCTTTCGCAATTTTAGCATGCAGGAGATTTTGATCAAGAGAGGATAGAGTGACCATTGGATACTTTATTCTGTATTGGTGTGGTCATAAAACACCCATCAACAAGTAGAGATGTCATCTTTGATGGAGAAGGACAATATGCCCCTAATGAAAAGGACAAAAATATTATGATTGATTTAGAGAAATCTAACCAAATTTTGAATGATGTAGATAAAGATTCTCATACATTGGTGTCTATTGAATCAAAAGAAATTGATAATGAAGAACTTGAACTATTGAATGTAGGGACAAAGAGATATAAAAAATATCAAAGAAATGATCCACCAACTCTCATGTTGGACACTAATTTTGATAATTTGACAACAAGGTCTGATGCTAAAGTTAACTATGCCCTAATGAAACATCACACAAACTAATGCACTAGGGAGTTTTGTTGAAGCTAGTGAAAAAGTAGAATGGTTTGCAGCAATGAAGAGTGAAGTGGCATCCATTGAAAGAAATAACACATGAGAGTGGTCGACTTTCCCCTTGGTAGGAAAGTTGTATGTACCAAATGGATATATAAAACTAAGTATAAATTTTATGGGAGTATTAGAGGCTCTAGAAATGTTGTGTTAGCAAGCTCCTGCTACGAGTAGGGCTTTTGCCAGGAATCATGGCTAGAGGCATATTGAGTGTAGCAGTGTAACAACCACTTTTTTTTGTTTTGTTCTATTGAATGTACTATGAAGTGCAGGTTTGTTTGCATTCAAATGCTTGCAACATAATATGAAATTCATTCATGACATAGCAAAGAAAGGAAACAACCATGAAATACATTTTCTTCACATTGCATCATTACACATATATTGGTTATAAAATCCAATGAAATCAAACTTATTGAAATGATTTGCAGACTTGATAATAGTAGTTTTAGACCTGATAACAATCCCAAATGAAGCTCTTACGGTCATTCAATGAGAAACAATACATTCATATGTTGCAACAAATCCAAGTTATGATGTAGGCCAACCAACCAAGGCTCTTAATCTTCAATAGATAGCTTCATAAATGCAGTAGAAGGCAGATTGTAGGTTTATACAACAACAAACCTGATTTGCACAACTCCCAAAGTGGCATGACCCCCTAGGAGGATTGATTTCCTCCCTAAAATCAGAACTCCACCAAAAATTGCAAATGAATACTTGAAATGTGGCACCTAGCTATGAGGATTCCTTTGCAACAGTAACCAGAATGAGTCCTCGATCACTCGTAGAGCTACAAACAATTTTGCACTTCCAGCCATTGTGAAAAGTGAGTTTCCAAATTTTGGAAATGTATATCAGACCTCTGAAAAAGTGTTTTATTACCTCCAAACACCATCAAAATGAAGCAAAACCCCCAAGCACACACAATCCATCTATCCCACATCAAAATACTAAGAAAATCTTCATTGTTCAACCTCCAAAATGATATAAATCAAATCTCTATGAATACCCAATGTGATCGTTGAAGTAGAATCACCTTTCTTGGCTAGGGTGGATCTCTCACCATTGAAACTAGCTACTAATAGTGAGGGCTTTCATCTTCAACTCGTAGAAATAAAACCCTGGAAGCATTCCAACAACATCCTATTATGTTGCCAAAAGATAGATAATCAAATGAGAGCCAAAGAGATGCTTTTATAGAGGAGGGAAGGAAATTAGGGTAACTAAGTTTGGAAATTTTTCCCTCCAAGACTCCCATGCCCCCCTTCATGTGCTTTTGATTTTATTTTAAAATCCTTGTCTTCCCAAGATTGGCATCCACTTTTGGAGGCTTATAATTTGGATTTTTAAAAATAAATTTATTTTTGCCTTTCCTGGGCATGAGACAAGGTCCTTTTTGATGAACACATGATGTTCACTTAAGTTATAAAGTAGCTTTATAACAGAACTTAAGTGATGGAAAAATAAAAATATTAATTTAATTACCCTTAGAACTCACCAACGCCCAAATAGGAAATATTACACTGCTGGAGAAATAGAGGTCGAGATTAGTTGGCAAAATGAACTTACTAAAAATAGCAATTGCTAAAAATAGTAAATGCACCCAAACACCAAACTAGCACAATCTGACATATATCGAGACTTACTATAAATAGTAAGTACTGAAAAATGACCACTGCTATAAATAGTAACCTCTGCCAGAAAGCATCGAAAATCACCACAAAGCCCAACACAGGCTCTGAGTCCCCTAACCAACTCCACTTAGCCTACAAGAACCTTGGAATAGGCTAATGGAACTCTCCAACTGATCAGGTACAAGAAGGGGACATTACAGTCCTCCCTCCCTAAGATTGCTTGTCATCAAGCAATCATAGCTCTAGATGCAGTAATATTTGCTCACTCTCCCAAGTAGCATCATCCATTGGAAAACTCTTCCACTTCACAAGATACTCCTTAATCACACTCTTTTGTAGAGTACACTCCTTGAATTCCATCACAACCTCTGGAACCAATATAAGCTTTCCTTCCTCATCCAAATGAGGCAACTCTGTAGAAGGAACCACATTTTGACCAAGTGCCTTTTTAAGGCGAGAAATGTGGAAGACATTGTGCACCTTGCTACTCTCAGGTAGCTCCAACTCATAAGCCACCTCTTCAATCCTCTTGGTGACTCTGAATGGTCCATAAAAATGGGGCTTAATATTTTCTAAGCCACTCTTCTTGAGAGTGGATTTCTTGTAAGGCTTCAACCTCAAATAAACCATGTCTCTGACCAGCCATAGAAATGTCATGAAAAGCCTTAAAAATCTGCACTTTCATCTTAGATTCAAGAACTAACCAAATTATTTCCCTATAATATATAATACCATCCCTTATCTAGTACTTATCATCCTACAATCAACCATCAAGAATGTTGTTTGCAAGTGCATTCTTGACATAATCAGCTTGTATCCTCTCCTTCCAATTTGTTGATATGACTGAAATTTAACATAAATGCGGCCTTCTAAATAAGGAATTATCCACCACATTCCTCTTCCCTTTGACATATTCAATGTCAAAATCACACCCTTGAAGTTTGCATACCTATTTCTACTACCTCTCATTGAGATCCCTCTAATTAAGGAAGTATTTAAGGTGTTATGATTAGTCTTAACCACAAATCTCCCTCCCACAAGGTATTGTTTGAATTTAGCTAAGGCATGCATGATTGCAAACATATCCTTGTCATAATTGGAGTATGCTTTCTCACCTCCTCTCAACTTCCTCCTCTCAAAGGCTATGGGATGTTTGTTCTGCATGAGGAAAAAACCTATAACTTCACTTGAGGCATCACATTCAAGCTCAAAAGGCTTGTAAAAGTTTGGAATTGCTAACATTGGGCATGTTCTCATCAATTGCTTAAAATGATCAAAGGATTTCTGCACTGTTTTAGACCAAACAAATGCTCCCTTTTTGGTCAAATTTTTGAGTGGGGTTGCTAGTTGAGAGAATCCTTTAACAAACCTCTTGTAGAACCTGCAAAGCCTAAGGAATCCCTTCAAACTATGTAAGGTTTGTAGGTGGAGGCCAACCAAGAATAGCCTTGATCTTTTCGGGATCAATGCTAACTCTCTTAGAGCTGATTATGTGTCCAAGATAAATCAACTTTGACATGCCAAACTCACACTTGGAATCCTTGGAAAACATTGAAACAATGAATCACTCTCCAAGATGCTCAAGACCTCATCCAAATGCCTCAAATGTTCCTCCCATGATCTACTATAAATAAGTATATCATCAAAACATATCAACAAAAACTTACACAACTGCTTACTGAATATCCTAATCATGCATGATTGGAATGTAGCAAGAGCATCAGCCAACTTGAAGGGAATCACGAGGAACTCAAAGTGACCATAATGGCATCTGAAGGTTGTCTTCTCAATATCCTCCTCTCGAACTTTGATCTGATGATAACCATACCTCAAGTCTATTTTAGAAAAATAGACTGCTCCATGTAGCTCATCTATCTATGGGATGGGGTATCTCTTCTTGAAGGTCTTCTTGTTAAGTTCCTTGTAATTTATGCACATGTGCATAGTCCCATCCTTCTTCACTAACACCATGGAAGAAGCAAACAGACTCTTACTCTATCTAATGTGTCCCATGTCCAAGAGCTCCTTAGTTGCCTTTTCAATTTCATCCTTGTCTCTTTGGGTGCTGTTATGGTGTAGTGATGATAGGCATAGCTCCCTCCTCCAACTCAATCACATGCTCAATGCCTCTATCAAGAGGCCTACCTGGAGGTATGCTTCCAAAGACCTTGCTTCACTTGGATAGTTAAGCTTGAATGTTGGGTGGATAAGAGCATTTCTCCTCCTCTATAGCTATGGGAATAACTATGCGCTCTACTTACCACTCCACCTGATCATGCCTGAAAAGCCTCTCCATGCGCTTGAAGGAAACTACCTGAGACCCTCCATTGGACATTCCCCTCAAGACCACATTCCTGCCATCTTATTTGAACTTCAACTCCATGGTTTGAAAATTAAGGGTGATCTCACCAAGGGAATGTAACCATTAAATGCCCATATCTACATTTGTATCCCCAATGCCAACCACATAGAAGTCATCCTTGATTTCATAATTACCCAACTGAAGGCTGAGCTAAGGGATCATCCTGGTACAAGTAATGGTAAATCCATCCGCAAGCATCACTCTAAAACCACCAACCTCCTGTGTCTGAAGACCCTTGTGTGCTACAAGCCCCTCATCTATGAAATTATGTGTAGCACTTGAATCTATCAAAGTGATCAAATGCTTCCCATTAAGAACCCCTCTAATGCGTAAGGACTCGTTCTTCTAGAAGCTATAAAGTTGGGCAAGCTTCTCCTCTTTTGTATCTTCTTTTTTAGATTCTTCAGAAGACTCTTCTTCCTCTTCCTCTTTCTCCTTTGAATTAGATTGATGGTATGATTTTTCTGATGAAGACCCCTCTGTTCAATAGTATTCAATCCTATTTAGTTTTCCCTTAGTTGCACATTTATGTCTTGGGTTCCATGGCTCTTTGCATGAGAAGCATAAATTCTTCCTCCTCAAGTCATTAAGAGTGTCACCATCAAGCCTTGTGATTGATTTATTTTGTTGATTGGTATTTTTTGTGAATGGTCTTTTATCTTTCTTGTGCAAAAATGGTTTGGGCTGAAATTTAGATTTAGGGGCAGCCCAATCCATACTCCTTGCTTTTTTCATGGCTTCCTACAAGGTTGGAGGGTCAAACGCCTTAATCCATCCCTTAAGTGGCTCCATAAGTCCCTCACTAAATAACACCACCAATCTCCTCTCTCTAATCCCTATGACAATCATTGAGAGCCTCTGAAACTCTCCCATGTAAGTCTCCACTGTGCCATACTACTTCAACTAGGCCAACTCTATGAAATGTAGCTCAAGATCTTTCTTGTCAAAGCTCATGATGAGCTTAGTGGTAAACTTGAGATCATATGAAGTGCTAGACCTGTGACCCAAAGTGACAATGCCATGGTACCACCACTCATGTGCTACTCCATCAAGATGTAAAGTGGAAAACTTAATTGCCTCCTTCGTTATACGTCTAAGGGCTAGGTAATTGTCCAACTTATGTACCCATGGCTTGGATGTGCACTTATCACTACCATCATAATGGGAAAGTGTCACCTTAACTATGGCCTACTATAGGTCCCTTTGAATTGATGGTCCTCTGTGATCAGCTCTACCACCACCCCACTTCCATTTTAGATCCATGAACTCATTGAAAGATAAATGTTCTTTCAAAGCAACTAGAAGAGTGTCATATTCAATGTATACATTCCTTAGTTCATCCACCAAAGGTAAGGGAGTGTCATGACCATTTTGTGGTGTCTCCTTTGGAATGAATGAGGGTTGAAAAGGTCTAGAAAATGTGTTGAACCCTACTGTAGTATGTTGTCCTCCATTACACCTTGCTAATATGTGGAGCTGTTGTCCCCATTATGTGTTGGATTGCCTTGTGTGTTGTTAAATATCAGGTTTTTCCCACTTCCCCAACAACTGAGACATTATACCCATCATCATATGAAACTTCTTCTCCATTCTTGCACTGGGACTAACTAAACCAGCTCTAGACTTTCCTCTATTAGCCATGTGTCTTGGCGAACTCTCCCCTTCACCTAGAGGGTCTTGATGCATCTCAACACCCTGTGAAGACTCCCAATGAGCCTTAAGAACACTAGAGATTTTTTCACCCTTTAGAACTTGTGGGGGCTGCCAATATCCTTTCCTTAACTCCCTTTGAATATACCTCTGTTCCCTCTCACTCATAGAAGGTATGAAGCTGATTGCATATGTTTGTCATAGGCTAGTAGGAAAGGTTTTCTCTGATACCACTATTACAAACACCCTTATTTTTTTTTGATTTGTTTTATTGAATGTACTGTGAAGTGTGGGTTTGTTTGCATTCACATGTTTGCAACTTTGCAACATAATATGAAATTCATTCATAATATAGCAAAGAAAGGAAACAACCATGAATAACATTTTCTTCACATTGCATTATTACACACATATTGTTTATAACATCCAATGAAATCAAACTTATTGAAATGATTTGTAGACCTGATAATAGTAGTTTCAGACCTAATAAGAGTCCCAAATGAAGCTCTTATAGTCATTCAATGAGCAGCAATACATTCATATGTTGTAACAAAGCCAAGTTATGATGTAGGCCAACCAACCAAAGCTCTTAATCTTCAATGAATAGCTTCATGAACACTGTATAAGGTAGATTGTAGGTCTATACAACATCAAACTTGATATGCACAACTCCCAAAGTGGCACGACCCCCTAGGAGGGGCAATCTTCTCCCTAAAATCAGAACTCCACGAAAACTTGCAAATGAATACTTAAAATGTGGCACCCATATGTGAGGATTCCTTTGCAACAATACTCATAATGAGTCCTTGATCACCAATAGAGCTACAAAAAATTTTTGCACTTCCAGCCATTGTGAAAAGTGAGTTTCCAAAATTCTGGAAATGTATGTTAGACCTCTGAAAAAAATGTTTTATCACCTCCAAAAACCATCAAAATGAAGCAAAACCACCAAGCACACACAATCCATTGATCCCACATCAAAATACTAAGAAAATATTCATTGTTCAACCTCCAAAATGATAGAAATCAGAACTCTGTGAATACCCAATGTGTTGCCTGAAGTATAGTCACCTTTCCCGGCTAGGGTGGATCTCTCACCATCGAAACCAACTACTAATAGTGAGGTTTTTCATCCTCAACTCGTAAAAATGAAACCTTGGAAGAATTCTAGCAACATCCTGTTATGTTGCCAAAAGATAGATAATTAAATGAGAGCCAAAGAGATGCTTATATAGAGGAGGAAGGAAATTAGGGCAACCAAGTTTGAAAATTTTTCCCTCCAAGACTCCCATGGACCCCTTCATGAGCTTTTGATTTTATTTTAAAATCCTTATGTCTTCCCAAGATTGGCGTCCAATTTTGGAGGCTTATAATTTGGCTTTTTAAAAGCAAATTTATTTTCACCTTTCCCTAGGCGTGAGACAAGGTCCTTTTTGATTAGCACATGACCTCACTTAACTTATACAGTAACTTTATAACATAACTTAAGTGATGAAAAAATACAAATATTAATTTAATTACCCTTAGAACTCACCAACACTCGAACATGAAATATTACACTATTGGAGAAAAAAAGGCTGAGACTAGCTGTCAAAAATGACTTACTAAAAATAGTAAGTGTGCCTAAACACCAAATTGGCACAACTTGAGATATACTGAGACTTAATATAAATAGTAAGTACTGAAAAAGGGCCATTGTTATAAATAGTAACCTCTGCTAGAAAGCATTGAAAACCAACAAAAAGCTCAACATGGGCTTTGAGTCCCCTAACGAACTCCACTTAGCCTACAAGAACCATGGAATAGGCTAATGGAACTCTCCAACTAATTAGGTGCAAGAAGGGGACATTACAAGCGGCATTGGAGAATTACAAGCAGTGTTGGGGAGATAGAATGTCATTATGCGGATGACCCTACTCTTGATCCTTGGCCCACTGGTTTGGCAAAAGGAAAGGCACCATAAGTAGATCAGGTACGGATGGAGGCCTTAGGAACTAGGGTTTTTGGTTCTTTTCGAATAGTGTAGCCTCTCCATTGCGCTGCAACTTCCCCAACTGTGAATCTCGGGGAGGAAATTGGAAAAGAAGTGGCTAAGAATGAAGCTTTTTTCATAGAGTTGCATTTGGTTGGGAGATTCAAAGGGTTTTGGCCGATTCTTTGTATGTTACACCAATGGATTACAGTCACTTGGTGCCCTATTTTGGATGGCGATATTCAAATCTACCCCTATGCACTAGGGTTATTTTTGGTGGTATTTGATAATATTCGAGATAGGAACATAGTCATCTTTGACTATCAATGGAGTTGTGAGCAACATCTTTTGATTTTAAAACTATGGCACCCTTCTTTCAACCCTATCACTGAATCTTTTGATACTACAATTTGGGTAAGACTCCTGAATCTGCCTTTGCAATTTTGGTTTGATTTTTTTTTTGAAGCCATTGGTAATTCATTAGGGAAGTTTTTGGGTGTGGATGAGGGCTCCTCAAATTACTTGCATACCACATTTTCTCGTACATTGGTAGAGATGGATATTTCCAAAGATCTTCCGACAAACATTTCTATACAATCTACAGATGGGTGTTGATTCCAACTGCTAGACTATGAGGTTTTTCCCTTTCGGTGCCGTAGGTGTTTCAATATTGGACATATTGCTGCTCACTGTTCAAAGCATAAAAGTTATAGCTAGGCCACTTGGTGGAAATGTCTCCCCTCATCATCACGTGGTGGAGAAAGAAGTTTCTTGTTAAGAGGGAAAGATCCTCACTGCTGCCCAAAGAAATCCATCGAGGATGGCAATCACAAGGATACTCCAAGTACTTTACAGGCCACTCTGAGGGCCACAGGTGGTATCCCTCCTAAGGTGAGAGATAGTGTTAAGGCTGCAGGGGAGCCTAACCCAATTGTGGAGATCACAAAATAGGTTGAAAGTTCAGAAATTACATCTCCTGGGGGAGGAGTAGAACCCTCAAAGGAATCAGAAGTAGCAGAGTGTGCGGGGACACTAGAGGATAATTGGATTGTGGTGCAAAGGAAAAGGAAGAAGAATGGGGTGCTATTCAATATGCATCTCTGCTCCCATACCAAGTATAGATACAAATTGTAAGTCGTTAGTTATTGTGTTGTTCTCTTTGGATCATTTTGTTTTCCAATTGGCATCCCGTTTATGGGATTTCTTATTTTTTTTTGAGGGTTTATTTGGGAGTAATTTAGTTGAGTAACTGAAATCTATGCTTTTCAAGAGCAAAGGTTATGTTGTAATAATTTTTACAGCTGAAGTTAATATACATGGTGTGGCCCTTTACAACCACTTTTACTGATCAAAAAAATAAATCGATGGGAGTATTTACAAACATAAGGCTAGATTGGTTGCAAAAGGGTACACTTAACATTAAGATATTGATTATACTAAATTTTTTGCTCTTGTAGCAAAGATGGATACAGTTAGATTAGTTTTGTCTTTGTTTTCTCAAATTGGTTGGAGTCTTGGACTATTTATCAAATGGATGTTAAGAGTACATTTTTGAATGGTTATATTAATTAAGAGGTTTATGTCACTCAATCACAGGCTTTGAAGTACCTTCTAAAGAACACTTTGTTTACAAGTTGAAGAAGGCCTTGTATGGTCTTCAAGAGGCACGAAGGGCATGGAATTCTAGAATTTACACTTACCTCTAGAAGAAAGGTTTTTCAACACTTAGTCATATCTTAATCTTTACACCAAGCATTCTTGTGAGGAGATTCTTATTCTTGTTTTGTATGTGGGTGATCTTATTTACATTGGATCAACATTTTTTTACCGAATTTAGAGTAGCTATGGGTTCAGAGTTTGAAATGATTGGTTTAGGATCAATGCATCTTTTTTCTGGTCTTGAATTTTGGCAACACACAGATGGTATATTTTTGTCTCAGAAAAAGTATGTTTCAGATCTTCTCCAAAGGTTTCATATGAAGTATTTCAATGCAGTGGCCACACCTATTAAAGTTGGACTTAAGTTGTCGACTTTGATGATTTTGATTTAGTGAATCCCACTCTCTATAGCAGTTGATTCGTTGGTTGATCTATTTGACTACTACTAGACTTGATATCATATATGCCGCAAGCTTGGTATCTCAGCTCATGTTAACCTAAGGACATGACATTGGAGTGTTGGTAAGAGGATTCTTAGGTATCTTCTAGGGACATTGCATTATGGTTTTCATTTTTGGCATTCAAATGAGAGTAGGTTGGTTGGATATATTGATTCAAATTAGGAAGGTTCTATAGATGATTAGAAGTCTACTTCTAGTTATACTTTCAATCTTGGTTTTTTAGTAATTTTGTGGAAGTCCAAGAATCAATCCACTCTATCTCCTTCTACTATAGAGGTTGAATGAAAAGTTGCTACTTTTTCTGCTTGCTAAGTAGTTTGTTGAAGAGAATATTTCAGGGTATGCAACAAATCTCGAATGATCCCAAAGTGTTGTATTGTGATAATCAAAGTACTATTCAAATGAGTACGATTCTAGTGTTTCATAGCAGGACTAAACATATTGATATTCAACAACGCTACATCCGTGAGTTGGTTTGAGAGGGCATGATTGAGCTTGTGTATTGTACTATTGATATACAACTTGTTGATATCTTCACAAAGCCCCTTGCTTGTGATCAATTTTAGACACATTGAGCTTTGCCTGGTGTTTTTCCAAATGTTCATTATGGGGGAGAAGTGATAGAATAATGACTATTTTTTCCAATGTTTACTATGGGAGAGAATGTAGGATAATGAACATTTGTGATTAGTTTCAATGATTAGTTGTTTGGTAGTTGTAGATTTCAGTTTTCTATTATGTCATTTTTCTGGTCTATATATGTACAACATTTTATTCAGAAAAAACAATGAAGAGATTTTTATTTTTTTTATCATTACATTGCATGCTTGTTGGATGATCTGCAGATCATCATAATTTTATTTGTTTCTCTTCTAAATACCTTCACACGCACACACACACATATCAACAAGGTACAAAAATGTGAACTACCTTTACTAATTGTTGCAAACTTGACATGCATAACTCTTTTCTCACAATTAAATGGGTGATTGTTTCATTTGATGTTTCAAATTTCACATTATAGTTGCTATCATTGAACTTCCTAGGAGGAGATTAATGCAACATGCAGTGATTCTGTTCCCACAAGAGAAAACCTAAATCCATTCACTTCTAGTGTGTCTATGAAAATTCCATGAAATCTATGAGAATGAAGAAATCAAGATTGTTTGCATCAACAAGATATGAAGAAAAGAACAAGTAAAAAGTGATAAGACACAATAGTTACAATCTGAATAATGCAATGCATAGAGCACCAAAAATGTGGCGATGTCCAAGGAAAAAACAAAGGAACAAAGAAAACAACTTAAAAGATGGCTATTGCCAATATGCTAGCAATCAAGCTGTCAACAAAAGAAATGGGTAATCAAGCATGCTGATGAAAACAAAGAGCATATTCACCAAGAAGGAAAAAAAGTGATTGGTAAATGCAAAATGAAACATGAATTATAGGAAAGAAAGAGGGATAAAAATAAAAACAGAGTTCTCAAAAGGTGTATCCAAAATTTGAGCAACAATAAAACAAAGAAGAAAAAGGTGAGCAAAAAAGGGCATCTAAATCACATTTCATTGCCTTGCTAAATATTAAACGTATGTGTTAAGATTCCAAAAGTCTAGGAAACTACTCTAGGATGATAAAATGTTGAAAATAATTGGTTGCTCTTGGGACTCGATCATTTCTTATTAGTCCCTGTCTATTTATAGGCGGAGACTAATGTTTTTGCTGAGCTTTTTTTGCTATTAATCCCTTTCTCCAGAGTCGGGAAGACTGTTTAAGCTATAGTTTGAATTATTTTCTTATTAAACTGTAATTTCATCTATTCATTGCAAATTTTCTGATTGGCTCGTGCTAATTTTGCTGGGGTTTTCCATATTTTCCATTTAAAATTTAAAGAGAAAAATCTTATGACCAATGGTTAACGAGCAGCCAAAAAATTACGATGGTTTGCTAATGTTTAAAATTGGTAAATGTATGATGGAGCATATGTCTAAAGTTTCTTACGGCAATGTTTTTTCCGGTTTCGTTTGAGACTATAGCGGAAAAAAGAGTTGATGAGTCAAAATGTTGTTATGGCATGCAAGCATATAGGTGTCATTTGGAAAAAAATCGTTGGAGGAGGATGGTGGTTCCTTGTTTCACGTGGCTGGGAGTAATAATGAGGTCTTTGTTTCAATTTTGCTGTAGGCAGATGCTGAATGTCTCTCATTTCTTCCAAATTTTGCATTCTTTGTCAGTAACGTAGTTGCACCGCCAAACCTTTCCAGTGCATCCTGCCCTCTTTATTATTCTTATTCAGGGGCTCTTTGTCTTGCAATTCGATCTGTTCAGGACCAGAAAACCCAGAAAACCCATTTTATGTTTTTTTTCAGGGGGGCTGAAATTGTGCTGAAGGCAATCGGAGCTCTGGATGTTCAAAGGAGGAATGGCATAAAAAATGTAACAGAAAGAGGCTAACTTGAGGTACTCTGATTGTTTTTTCGCTTTTAAGGTGTAGAATTTGAGTTGCGATTCAAAAGATTAATTATGGTGCACCTAAAAGCTTGAAATTCAATTATAGAATACCCAATTGAGATTTTAGGATATCGATTTACTGGCATAGTTTTTTGGAGTATTCAATAGACTCCTACTATATCTAACGAGACCAACACCGCACATAGCCACGAATCTGCAAAATAATGCCCAAAAAAAGAGAAAACAAAACCCTGCCCAACTCCCCTCTGCACCCCAACACAGAACAAAAAAAACCCTGTGCCTAGCCTAAACAACCCCACGCCACCCAGCCTGCATAGAAAAGTAGAAAAAGCTGCAGCTCGGGCTTAAGCTCTAGCATGCGCATCACTCAACAGCCGCGCCTCTCCTTCCCGTCGTGCAGCCATCGTTCAATTTCAAAATTTATGGAATTTGATAAAACACAAATTTACTGATTAATTTGTGAGAATGTAATCATTGCAATCGAAAAGCACCTGTAAATTTAATAAAGAACAATTCATATATATTAATTTGTGCCTAGGATATGTATATGTAAATTTTATAAAAGCTGAAGGGGAAAAAAAATGCACTTTGCTCGTCAAAGCTTACAATCTTCTACGCTCAAATGCAGAAGGGTCATATTTGTAAGGGTTTTATCATGCAAATCATAAATCGGTTCTACCCACTTTGATTTCAAAGACAGAGATGGAATTAAAAGGATTCCTGGGCCAAGACTACAAGAACACTCCCTTTACAGCAATTCTTTGTATGCTTTGTTTACATCATTAACTCTTGGCAACATGTCCACAATGTTTGGATTCTTTGAACAAGAGTGAGGGATGGGATCAGCTTTGAAGTTCGAACAGTCTCCTTCCTTTGTGGCTTGAGCTCCTCTCATGGTCCATATGACCTCGTCCTTAGCCAATGTCCATTCTAGGCTCCAGCCTGGCAGTTTAAAAAATCAAGATGCCACGTATCAACAGAAAAGAGCTGCATGAGATGCATGGAATTTTCGCCGTAAAGCACCCAGGGTACTGTTAGATGTTATGATTGCAGAAATGGACAAAATGGATTTGCTGGAAAGGCTTTCAAAACATTCAAACCAGACCGTCCAATCTTGCCTGTTAAGAATAGAGGGAGCTTTGGAACAGCGTACAGACATCCATAAAAGCATAATCAACTGAAGCCAAATAATGGTTATGACTAAATCATCACGTGAACTCTTAATCTAATTGAGTTCACAGGTTATTATGTGATCTATTTTTTCTTACCTCAGAGGAGTTTCAAGCTGTCAAATGCATTGAGTTTTGGTCTGATTAATGAGTTTAAAGAAGATTTCAATCATTGTGTAGGTTTGTTTAAAAAAATAATGATAAAGCTGAGACCCTCAGCCATTCAATTTCTTACTTCACTATGCAGTATTCCATGTAGAACAGAGAGAAATTGTGTACATTTTATTCCTGTATGAAATTAGTCAAAGAAAAGGAAGGGTTAATAAACACCTGTTATATTTTCTATTCCTTAGATGATTAAGCAAACTTTTGTAATTTTATGAATATTTAACTTTCCTTCCTATTCCAATCTGTAATAAGATGGGTAATTTCTAAGAAAATAGATTAATCTATTGTTCTCTGTTTCTGTTGGAATAATGCTCATCATATTTCGGCCTTATAAATGCATAAGGAAATCTCTAAAGTGACTGTTATTATTATCTTCTTTGAGAAATTTAGAGGAAGAAATAAATAAATTTATAGTATGGACTATCTACCAAAAATGATGTTGGATCCTATTTTATTAGTCACACAGAAATCTATTTATACATACAATTATACCCATTCATGATCAACACCCCTTCCCTTTATACCCTGAGACATGCCTTTCCTTCTGTCATTGACTTGTTATTTTCTTCCATCTTGAATCAGTGCCCTCCATGAAAAACACAGTCCACTGTGAAAACCACAATCCACTGTGATTCTCTATGGTAACTTCATTTTCATGCATACTATATACCTCTATCTATTTGACCAGGCTCCTTATTCAAATTTGATTATAGAAAATGTTCTAGCTGATAATAGGTATATTGTTCACTTCAGCCATTCCGGGGAGAAATTGGAGTACAATGTATCTCAGCTGCATCTTCATCTGGATTGGGTTGATGGCAAGTGGATTCAGCCTTTAAAGGTATTATATAACATAAAAGTACAGTACCTCTTTTAAGGTTTAACAGCTTTTAAATTTGGATTGGACGTCAACTGATGCTTTCATAGTTTTTGTTGTTTTGCTTTAACTTCCAAGCTTGTCACAATGGACCATATTTATTTATCAGCTATTGGGACTTTAGAGTGACATGTTTCATCTTAACCAACAAGTTTTCAAAGCACAGACTCATCTTTTTGACTATATATTTGATCTTTTAATTGCCATGTTCAAGTGTGTATGGTATGTTGGTTGTTCTTCCTACTAGTTTGTTATATTTTTTAAGCATCCTTTTTTGAAGTTTTTTCACTATGCCTTTGATTTGTGTCTTAACTAAAGAGGATTTAGACTGGTATTCAGATTAGTCATTTAGAGGTTAGCTTTTTCACAATCAGTTCATTTTTGTACCAGTCTGTCTTGTGCGGGTTTCTTGCAGAATCTCCATGCATGCAAAATACTTGTGAAATTTAACAGTGGAAATCAACTATTTAAATAACCTAGGTGCCTTATGGCCTAGCAAAGAGCTTTGTTTGGAACTATGTTTTAACTGAGATGATTGACTTGAGGAAAGGAGTTTGATCTATGAGAAAGACTTCTAACTATAAACTTGACTTACAAAGGTTTTGTGCTATGAAAATGATGAATTTGTGCTAGTATTTTCTTTTTGAAGTGCTAGTCTGATGATCTCTTTTTGTCTAAAGGCTATTTTTAAAAACCACTTCTATGCTCTTGGATAAGCATTGAAGCCCTCAAATTCAGGAAAAATTGTCTTCCATTTCTATTGGATTTGAGTTGCAAACAATTAAAGTTTTAAGGGTTTTGAGATTTGATGTCATCCTCTGTCAAAATGTTTGTAAGAACTATTTAAAAGCCACCTGTGAAGTTTCTGAGCAGATTTAATGGTAAATAAGGGAGAGACAAGTATTGAACTTCATTATTTGAAATTGCAGCTCCTTACCCTTTAGCTAATAAAAGCTTCAAGCTTAAGGACGTGAATGACCATCGAGATCTAATATCAAAAGAAACTATAACCTTTTAGATTTTCATATTTTATAAACTTGCACTGATGCTAATAACCAATGGGTTTTCCGTAGCATCTAACTTTTGGACATGTGAGAAATAGTTTACATACAGGCATAGATTTTGATTCTCAATATTGTGGGAACTGTAGATCAAGACAGGAAATCAAATTATATGGCATCAACCACGGTTTTAGTTTCATGAGACAATATTAACCACTTATGGCAATTATCCCAACCATAAAAGATATGGGGTTAAAATGCTTGTTATGTATTTTTTTGAAAAAGTTCACTGCCTTGTCTATCCTATTGCTTACTATTTCTCTTTGATAGATTTTTTCCAAGCATCCATAGCTTGTTTGAAAGCACCTGTTTAAGCTTTTAGTCATAGCAGCAAGGCATTCAACTGTTTGATAAAATGCTTTGGTAGACCTGTATGCAATATGTGATAGCATAGACAAGGCTTTTTCTTTGATAGATTTTTTTCAAGCATCCATAGCTTGTTCGAAAGCACTTATGGAAATGATTTGTATCGCTAACCACAATTTCTCTCTGTACAATCTTGGAGATAAATTTGATTGCAGTGTGACAATCTTCACAAACACGAAGGTTCTTGAAAATTTGAATACATGTTCCAAGGGTACTGCTAATGAACCCATAAGATAAAGCTAGCTTCTCACTATGGTAAAGAAGAAGATATTCCTTCTGCTTCTCAGCCACATTGTGATGCACAAAATTTGTCAGGGACAAAACCCAACTGCTTCATTTGTGTGTTCAGTTGGCCCAATTTGGAATAGATTTTAGCTGTTTGTGGATGTGATTTATCACTTGCAATGAAGGCATGAACTCGATTCCTAATCTCAATCCAACTACACCCTGCCTCCTTTTTAATCTTCCTATCATGCATCAATTTTCTCATCTTACCACTATCCTTCCATCTGCCAGCTGCACTATAGATGTTTGACAGAAGAATATTTGTTGCACAGTCTTCAGGCTCTAGCTCAAATATATGTTCTGCTGCAGCTTTTCCTAGTTCGAAGTTGCCATGGACACTACAAGCACCAAGTAATGTCCGCCATATCAGAGCATTAGCTTCAAATGGCGTCTTATTTACAAAATCTATTGCTTCATCCAGGCGCCCAACATGACCAATGATATCAACCATGCAGTTGTCGTGCTCCATTATTGGAATGATCTGGTAGTAACTAATCATGATATTGAGATGTGTGCTCCATTGTTGTCATAGAATCAAATGAATTACAATTGCATTATGTCTACTACATTTGAAACTTGTATGAAGAAGTACAAAATTTGTATGTAATTTAAATATTCGCAATAGTGACTGGTGAACAATAAGGGCTAATGTGCTAAGTGGAGGGAGCTCTACATTTAGTAAACTGGAAAACCTAACCGATGTAAAAAGTTAAGTCTTTCTTATTCATCCAAATATCTTAGATTTGAGGACCAATCTCATGGGCTGAGGATTGACAACGCTATCGTTCACTAATCCAGTTTTACGAGCTTTGTACAATTGACAGGTTTCAAATCAACTAAACTTCTGAGCTCAAACAAGCCCAAAGGATTAAGATAGGGATTTGGGCACCCTGTTTTCTAGATTCCATCATTTTGATTTGAAGTTTGTCTGTATCATTTTGTGACAATGCAAATCCTGTAGTCTTACTTTCTTCTTGTGCATTTTTGTTTATAACCCCAAACCTTGACAAGTTCTAATCCTCTGATTTTTTGGACTAGTTTCTGTGAAGCCATTGAACGCACAGGTGCAGGGAGAATCAAAGCAAGGGAAAATATCAGTACCATAAGAAACTGCATAATGGTAACAACACCCAAGAATTTCAAGTCTTAGAAAAACTGAACAAGGACACTGGACTTTTGATCTTGCAGCTGGATATGATGTTCATACCATGAACTAATGTTATGTTGAGATTCTGAAATTTATATTCTGGGTTTGTTCTTTCTTTCTGCAGGTTGTTATTAACAATCTCAGCTGCCCTGCACCGAACATTACACATCTTTTGCTCGGATTTGATGTTGATGGACTTGTGGAAAGGACCATTTTTCAACCTAAATACCATTATAGGTTCAAAGTTTTGGGTTCACATTACATATGTTTACCATGTGTAAAATTTGAACTTTCTACATCTGGCTGTAAACTGTGTTATAACCACTTATTTTATTGTTTCATAGCAGTTTGAGAGTTATTCTCCATGTATTAGAGACACTTTTGAATGTTGCTGCTAATTTAGTTCTTCATGAGTTTGGATTTCAGGTTTTTGCAAGTCTACACATCTTTGTACAATTAAGGGGGTCCCTGTTTATCCTTCATTTATGCTATACTTATTAGCATTCATTCAGAGAACCTGATTTAATATGTTCTGTCCACAACTCATATATGAAGTTTATGTGTGGATGCATTAACTGGTGGCCCAATGATTGAGTTACTTCGTAGTGAAAAGTATGAGTTCTTTTTGAAGGTATGGGAGTTTCTTGTGCAATTTTATTGTTTGCTTTTTTTGTGTTTGTTGATTAAGGGAATTCATTGCAGATTTAGGAAATTGTCTTTATAAGGTACATGTTATTGTGCTGTGTTTTTGTCTTTGTTCTGTTTTATACTAGTTGATGAAGTAAAAGCAGTGCAGATTTGATTATGTCTAATTTCACTAAAGTGTGGTATCACTGTTCTTGTTTGATTTCAGCATTTGGATACATTTTTATGTTCACCACTTCCCAAACGCAATAATAATCAGGCGCTTCATATTAGCAATCTTCAACAGGTAATATATTCATGGCTTGTTTTCCTTGATATAAAACTTGTGCATTTGTTGCAAAGCTCTCTATGTATTTGTGACACATGAATAGTCTAGTTCAAAACAAATGTATGCAATAAGTGAAACAGTGGTTGGCTATACAAATGTATAAAATCTAATTGAAGTAAATAATCTTTATCATCACCCTTTCAAATAAATTAGTGTTCATAGTATCTACTAGGATAAAAAACTTTGCATCTTATTAATGCACAACATTTAGTGTTGTTTATATTTTGGTCCTATTTATGATGTAAATTACTTTGAAAGAAGTCTATAACAATTGTCACAAGCAGAAAAATAAGCATGAGGTGCCTACTATAATTTTGGGTTTGAATAATTGTACACTGTAAGATTGCTCATGTTTTTGTGATTTATAATTATTACAATTCCATCATTTGGAAGACAAAAGGTAGAGCTTACTTTTGTAAACATGGACATAGAAAGCATGCATGAGAGCTTATTGTATATGAAAAGCAGGTAAATTTGAAGCAACAAATATATTTATGGTCATTTGAATATGATTTACGTTGCCTATTTTGCTTTCCATTCTTCTTGGTTTGTAATTTGAAGCTCTAGTTAAAAATATTACATGCTTTGTTTTCTGTCCAAGGAATCCGAAATGCCAGGGTTAAGTGAGGTCACCAATTCGAGTGTGGCATGGTTCAGCATTATGTCTCTTACTATCTGCTTATCAGTGTCTGCAGGTGCCTCCTCACATGGCCCTACTATTATCATCACTACCACCATTGCCTGTGGTGGAGGTAATAAGCCCTCAATTTAATTTATTGTATTATATTTTATCTAGGGTCCCATTATCCTTAATATATATTGGTATAAATTTATAATAATTTCTATTTCTTAACCCTTTCCTTTACTTATAATGCTTTTCTTTATAATTTCACATTGTTCTGTGTCGATACTCATGTACAATACAGAACCAAAAGGAATGCAGTATGAAGGGAGAGTGAGTTACTATATGGAGCGTTACTACATCACAGTTTGATCTACATCCAACCCAATCCATTTTCTAGGGATTGGATTTTCAATCTTCTATGACTGTAATGAATAGAAAGCTAATTCATTAAAAACATTTTATCGTGTAATCGATATTGTTTGGTTCTGTTGGTCTTAATGCTATAAATTAGATTATATTTATGTTGTGTCCTTCCATCGGAGAATGTTGTTAAGCGCAATGTAAACGTTTATTAGTTCTTGTCGTTGCATGCGATTGTGCGTGTCTTAGATGGTATTAATTATAGCAAATTCTGTTGTAATGTCTGAAATAGTGAAATGTCATTTTTTACAGGAAAACTTGAATTTTCTGATCAGTAATTGGATAACCATTTTGTTTTAGAGATTGTTAGAGGAAGTCAAATTTGCTAGGGAATTATAATAACAGGATTTTTATCACTATATCACATTCGATCAAACTGTCAGTTAAATTTACACCTCATTTCCATTAAAACTTGTTGGAATTAATCACAACTCCCGTTTATGGATTAACTTACTTTGCGGAATATTGCCTGCCATCAAGTTCCAGAAGACTATGCCACATCCAAGCCATTCATTAGAGACAAAGATGCAACTAACTAAAAATGAGTAGACAATATCACTCTCTACTAAGTGAAAAACATTAGTAGTTTCTTTTATTATTCACTTAAACATGAAATATGGTCTTTATGGTTCAATCTTGCTCGTATTTGCACACTAAAGAAGTCATCAAAAACCAACTCCAAAATACTCATACACTGTTTTCCCTACACCCAGACCTGCTTAAGGCGGGGACTTCAGCTCACGCAGAGCGCTTGTTTTGTACTGTTCCTATACTACCAATTGACATTGCATAGATATAGGAAGTCCTTATCAATGCAGCTCTTTGTTTCTATAATATAATTCCCACCTGAAACCAATGTAATTATATTTTACCTCTCTCATGCATTTCATTGCTCATTTGTTTGTTTCTATAATGGTTTTATGTTGGTCTGTCTGAAAAATTATAACAGTGGCTACTATGTCTTTTCATATATGTTATGTAGTAAGTTCTTTTGTAGATTCCTTAGTATCACTTCAGTCTGATGAACTGCAATTCCAAGTTTGAGGGTCAGTATTCCCGTGTTTTTCCATTCCATCCTGAAATAGTCAATTTAATGGATGGGTCTAAGGATGGCAACCTTACATTCTGGCCTGTTATGTGAAAAATCAACTTCTTGTCCACATTGGAATTTGGTGAAAATCAGTTCCATATACTGCACAAATTACAATTGAATCTCAACCGGATTATTTGGAACAAGGATTATTGAAAAATATTTCATGCTTTAAACAAATTAGTTAAAACGAGGAATTTTGGAAAACACTTCATCCTTTTCTTGTGATAGTAGTCGGTATCATCTTATTTTCTTTTCTTCTGTACTGCTTGGCATCTTCCATTTGAATGTAAGATTTCTGTGTGTAAATTTAAGCAGTACCCTGGTTCAATTTGAGCCAGACTTCTGGAGATTTTTTCATGCATTCTCAATTCTACCAGTTATATTATATAAGAAAGCTCTGTAGGGAGCTGTCCTCAAATACTGGACATTTCCAAACCTTATTCCCAGTAACACAGCGATTGGTAGGCCTCCAATTAAAGAACTGAATAGTGAATTTTTTTTCTTCCAATATAGTGGTTTAAGATGGTTTCTTTGGCAGAGTAGATGAATGGAATGTTAATAAATGGGCATCATAGGGGAATTACAGGCTGTAAACAAATGAACATAGCACATGAATACACTTGATAATAAGAATAAAATGTTTGGAACATAATTATACCTCTATATCTTAACCTCTTCTTGAGGTTGACCATGAAAAACCAATAATTTTTCCTTTTTGAAGTATAGAGTCATAAGAAACTATAAATATATTGTATGGAGACCTTAGAGCCAATGCCAAATTTCTTTCCAGCCTCGAATATTCAAGGAATCTAAAAAATATCAATAACACGCACAATTTGGATAGTGTATATATGCACCATAGTAACAGAAATTGTGAACTAATCATGAATCAGGTAGTCTAGGATTGCCACTTAAGAAAAAAATGACAGGCACAATGATTAAGGCAAAATTATTTCAATTTTTCAAATTTGTCCATAGAACCTGCATTGGTCTATCTTGCTCATTTTTATACCCCTTTATTCATTGACTGCAATTTTGGTAAATTGTCAACCTAACAATGGATTGAACCTAAGCGATTGTGTTAAGCTGATTGACCATGACAAGGTTGATCCAGTTTCAAAATGGATTGCAAATAATGATGAGCTACTTTTTCATGAGGACCTTGCTATCTTGAAGGAGGCTGGGGTATTTGGTGAAGATCAGTTGAATCGATTGAGGACAGGCATGGAACTTGGAGCTTCATCATCGTGACCTGCAGCCCCCTAGCAGATTGTATGAGCTAGCCTTATTGGCTTCCTCCACATTTTGTTACTTTGTATTTTGTAATTTGTAAATTAATATTCAGGTTCAAACTTTGAAGTTGAATTATGTAGCAATGTTCAATGCGCTGTAATCAACTATCTCCAAATTAATGAAAATTTTCCATATTTCATTGTGTTAACTCCAATTTCCTCTCTCCCTCTCTGTTTGAAATTATTTTGTTTCTCTTAAACTTAGAAAACAATATTTTTTTCCATTTTTTTTTTGAAAACAATATTTTTTTCCATTTTCTTTTTTGAAAATTTCTGCATTTTTTGGGTTCTGATGAATTGAAAGAAAAAGTCTTTTGAGTTTGTCAAGTTACTCCTGAAAAAGATTTTTGATACTAAGACATGTAGTTCCCCTTTTCTTCTTTGTTTTTACTAAAATAATAATTTCTAATAGTATATAAGATATTTTTAGTACTAAAAAATATGTAGTCATTTCATTTTTGTGTTTTAAGTTAGTTTTTTTGTTTTTGTTTTTGTTTTTTATTTTTTATAATGTATGTTGGGTTTTTTGATTCTTGATAAATGCGTTGTTCGTTTTTCTTCTCTACTTTTTTCCATACTTCATATTGGTAATCTTAACACAGTAAGATGTAATTCCTATTTATGTCCAAGGCATTCTCCGTATAAAATGGACAACCTGCTTTTTTAAATCAATGGTTGAGAATTGAAGACCATGAAATTAATCTCAGCTGTCATTCTTTATTCTTATTTTTCAAATGATTTAACAATTTAAAAGTAAGCTTTTTATTTTAAAAACAAAGAAAATAAAAGTTGATATGATTGAAATGCAAAATAGAAATAATATTTTATTAATATTTCAATTCTAATAATTTAAATTTAATAAATGATTTAACAATTTAAAAGTAGGTTTTATGTTTTAAAAACAAAGAAAAGAAAAGAAAAGAAGAGAAGTTGATAAGATTGAAATAAAAAGTAGAATTATATTTTATTAATATTTCAATTCTAATAAATTTAAAATTATTTTTATTTAATTATTTATTAACTTAATAAGTTTATTATTTATTATTAATATTTTTAAATTATTATATTTATTAATATTTGTATTTTGATCTATTTGTATTTTGCATTTACTTTATGCTATTTTAATTTTTTATTTAGACTTAATTTTTAGATTTATTTTAATCATTTATGTCTTAAGAAATTATAAAAAAAAAACTAATTATTAAAATTAATTTAATTTATAATTAATTTTCTTATTTAAATTTTATTTATTGTAGAATAATTATATTTTGAAATTTTATTTTAATTTATATAATAAAACAAATTTAAAACTTAAAATCTAAATTAAAAGTTAGAGAAAGAAACAAACATTTGGTCAATCATAGTTTTGAACAATAATTATTTAATCTAAGAAATGGAGAGGCACAAACTTGCAAGCGGGAGAAGGCAGGACTTTGAAGATTTGAAATTTGTGGAGTCTGAAGATAGCAATGATGATGCTGATGTTGTGGATGTTCCTCCATTGGTGTCTTGGCTGTGCCGGTGGAGGGAGATGCTTGGGTTTTGGTCCCTGGCTGGAGTGCTGGGTGTGGCTATTTGGGCCCTCATCTTGGTTGTGTGGGGATCCCTGAATGGTTTGGTGTGGCTATGCTTGGAGCAGAGTGTGAGGTCTTGGATACCTCTGCTTCTTTGGTGGGCTCTGCTATTTTGGGGGCCTGTGTTTCTTGGTATATGGCTTCTCTGGCCTCTTTCTTATTGTGGAAGCTCTGGTCTGAGCTTTTTTCTTGGAGGGATGGTGATGTGTTATGTGGACTCATTGAGGAGTTTTGTTGTTACTTTCCATGTGCTATCCTTTTGGTGTTTATGGAGAGGTTGTTTTTGTTTGGCCCCTTCTCTTTGTTGTTTATCCTCCTTCTGGGCTCTATTGGTTTGGCTGTGGCTTCCTTTGGGTTGTTGTGTTTGTAGTCCCCTAGTTCTTTGGGGCTTTCTTTCCTATGTGGAGGTTCCATTTCTGTCATGGAGAAGCATGGCAGGTGCAGATTGGAAGGCGGGTCTTGGTGTTTTGAGGAAACTTTAGATGGAGCTGATGTGGTTGGGGTTGGGTGCCAACTGCCCATCCTAGAGTTCCCTCTTGCTTGCTGCTAGCAACAAGGATTCCTTGGTCCCATCGTGGCCTTCTCTGATTTGAATGCTATATCTGACATGGGTTTTGGTTGTTTGGGTGTTTTTGCATCTAATATGCAGGCGCTAAGGTGTGCTGCCCCCTTAGCTGGGTGGCTTTGACTTTGGGAGCCTTTGTTCCATGTGAGGCTTTGGTGCTATTACTAATGGAGGAGGTTGTGACCTTTGTACTTGAAGGGTTTATTGTTCCATGTGAGGCTGCCTTTTGGTTGGTATTGCTGCTTATGGTGGTGGCAGAGGCCTTTGTGGTGTAGGGGTTTGTTGTTCCCTATGAAGGTTGGCTGCTAGTGACGGTTGAGAACCTCTCTATTGTGGCTTGGTGCCCCTAGTTTTTGAAGATTAACCTGATGAAGGGGTTTGTTATTATTTTTTGGGTTTTTGGTTCTTCACAGTTTTCTTCTGCTATGAAGTTGTTGAAGTGTGACTTCTGGGTCATGATCCTCCTTTTGATGGTGATGCTTACTCTTTTCAAGGGAGTTTATTTTCTTCTGATGGCAGTTTTTTATGCTGGCTGAAGGTTCTTGTGTTTATGAACTCTGATCTATTGGGTTCCAACCATGGCTTTTCTTCTCCTTTCGTGTACTAATTTCCTTCCTTATCAAAGGTGGTAATGACTGCCCTCTCTTCTGATGTTTTCTTTCTGAATCTATAGTTGATGTCTTCTATGGAGGTGAAGACTACTCCCATTGAGGTAGAGCCCTCTTCTATTGAGGGGAAGGTGGTTGTTGTAGATTGGGTGGAGAGTTCTTTTCTTGTTTGCTTGTTTTTATTGAGGGGGAGCTTGTGTTGGTAGATGAGTGAAGTCATTGAAGGTTTGGACTCTCATTTCTTCCTTTCCTATAGAGGGGAGATCCCTCCTACTAAGGTGGGGTTGGAGTTGGCGTTTAAGGTTGGGTGCTGCTGCATGAAGGCTGTTGTGTTTCAGTGCTCCATAGTATCCCCTTTTGAGGTGAGATTTTTTGAGATGCTGGTGTTTTTGTTTAGGGGCTTGATGGTACTCTACACTATCAAGAGGACTGTCTCTCTTGGCTCAAGGGTGTATTATCTGAGTTGCTGGTTTGTTGATACCTGGTTGATGCAGGCAAGTTTGTTTTCTACCTAAGTAGGGTTTTTGGTCCCGGTTAAAAGCAAGTTGTAAAAGGGTTTCAAGCCCTTGTTTGTAAGGTGCAACTTGTGTAGTCATCTTAATCTTTTAGAGGCTTCCATGGGGCTGCTATTGGTATATGGGATATTTTATTTGTAGCTTACTTAATCTTGTACTAGGTTCCGGGATCCCATCAAAACCCATTTTTTTACTCCTAATCAAAAACATTTGGTCAATCATTTCATGCTAACAATCCAAAGATAGCATGTGTTCCTATGTAGATGCTCAGGGTAGCGTGCCATTTGATTAAGGATATGACAATTCACCTTAAGACCTCTAGTTTAGTGTACCTATTTAACACTTAAGGAGATAGAGATAAGATATAGAGAGGCAAAGGGAGAAAAAAGAGAAAGGAAGTATATATATATATATATATATATAGAGAGAGAGAGAGAGAGAGAGAGAGGAACAAAAATAGAGAGAGCTCTTTATATTTTTATCTCCCTTTCTATCTATGTATGTTTCTCATTATCTCTTAATCTCTCTTCCTCTCTCTCCCCTATTTATCTCTATATTTGTATTGCCTTCTATCTTTCTTTCTTTTCCTTTTTATCTCTTTCCCTCTCCCTATCTCTCTCTTACTCTCTTTTTTATACCTATTTTTCTCCCTCCTCTTTCCCCTCTCTCTCCCTCTTTATCTCCCTCTACCTCTCTCTATATATGACTCTATATCTCTACTTTTCTATCCCTCTATCTCCCCCCTCTCCCTCTTTGTCTCACCCTCTTTCTATTTATATTTCTTCCTCTTCCTCTTTTTTTCTCCTTCCATATCCCCCCCCTCTCTCTATATATATTAATCTTTATCTCAATCTCCATATCCATGTCCATCTATATCTCTATCTTCCTCTCCATCTCTCTCCCCTATCTCTATATTCTCATCTCTTCCCACATCTCTCTCTTCCCCTATCTCTCTCTCTCTCTCTCCCCCCTCTTTCTATCTCTATATCTCCCCTCCTCTCTCTCTCTCCCTATCCCTCCCTCTTTCTATATATCTACTTCTCTATCCTCTCTATTTCTCTTATTCTCTCTCCGTTCCTCTCTATCTATTTATGCACATCCCTTTCCCTTTCCCTCTCTATCTCTATCTCTATCTCCATATCTCTCTTACACACATACTCCCTATTTCCCCCTCCATATATTTATCTCTACATCTCTCTCATTAGCACACACACTCCCTATTTTTCCCTCCCTACATATATCTCTATCTCTCTCTCTATCACTTATCTTTATAATCTCCTTTATCTCTTACTCTTGCTCCCTTTATCTCTATATTCCAATCTCTCCCTCTTTATATCCACATCTCTCTCTGTCTCTCCCTCTTTCTATACCTCTTTTCTTTTCTCTCCTCTCTCTATTTATCTCCCCATATTTCCCCCCCTCACTCCCTCCCTATCCCCCCATCTATATATTTATCTCTACCTCTCTCTCATTTCTTGTCCCATATATCTATATCTCTCTCTTTCTCTTCCCATATATATTTATCTCCATCTCTCATCTCCCCTTATTTCTCTCTCCCTCTCTTTTTTGTTATTTTTCTACCGAGCTACTTCTATCTATTTTTCTATTTCTCTCCTTCTCCCTCTTTCTCTATATCTCCTTATATCTCTCTCTATCACTCTATCTCACCATCTATATGTCTTTATATTTCTTTCCCTCTCCCTCTATATCTATCTATCTCTTCCTCTCTATCTCTCACACTTTATATCCCTATCTCTCTATCTCACTATTTATTTGTCTCCATCTTCCCCTCTCTCTCTATCCATCCATATCGCTCCCTCTCTCTCCCCCTTTCTCTCTTCATAGACCTCTATATCTATATCTCTTTGCCTCTCTATCTCTATCTCTCCATATTTCTTCTATCTCTCCCTCTATACCTATCTCGTTATCTCTCCATTATCTCTCCATCTCTCCGCACCCCTATATATCTCCCTTTCTCTACTTCTCTATATATAACACTTCATATTTCTATCTTTATCTTTCTATATCTCACTCTCTCTCCATCTCTATATATGTATCTCTTCCATCTCTATCTATGCTTCTCTCCTCTCTCTCTCCATACCCTGCTCCATATCCATACCCATCTATCTCTATATTCCTCTCTATCTCTATCTCTATCTCCTTATCCCCCTCTCTCGCGCAATCTTCCCATCTTTATCTCTTCCTGTTTCAATCTCTACATTTCCCTCTCTCTCCCTATTACAAACATAACATGATTCTCTTGATAATGAAGCTTGATTATCTTCCTGATTAAGAGATTTTGTTTTAGTCATGTCTGGATCCCTGTAAGTGGATGCATACTTGATTTGAAGCTATTACTTCTCCATTGACACATTTGTTGCACAAAAACCATAATTTACTAAATGGCCTACCAATTGACCTCACATTTTGTGCAAATGTATGCAAAAAATAAACCATTTTTTTCCTAATTGACCTTCCACAGTTTTAGCATACCCATTGCACACCAAGGTGCAATTGCTAGTAATTAATACTATAGTAGTTTGGAAGTTAGATATTGCTTAAATCAAATATATTAAACTAACAAAATAGTTTTAAGACTCAAAGTTTGAGGGGTGAACCACTCTTTGTTCAACTTAAAAAAAAAATTGGGTTGGGTTTTTAAAGAGTGTCTTTAAAGGAAAGAGAAGGACAAGAATGATAAACATAAGATGTTACCCTGACTTAGGAGTAATGTGCATTTCATAGATAAAAGCTCAACAATTGTATATTCTCTCTAAGTTTTAATTGTCTTGTTTTGATAGGCATATGCCATCTATCTTTTTTTCTGGTTTTGAGGCAACCAAAAAGTTAGTGATATCCTTGATGTTTTCAAATGAGATTTATGATAATTTTATAAGGAATCTAATTATCTTGATGTTTTACATTTTGTAAGGCGAAGAGTTTTTTGTAAGATTATTCTGGATTGTCATTTTTAATTGTGTTAATCCTTTACCATGTGTTTAAGATTGGACATGCAAACTTGGAGAGAGAAAATTCCTAGAACTCTATGTTGGTGTGAATAAATGTCTTGTACCTAGTTATTTCACTTACTAGGGAGTTAGGGGACATATTCACAGGTCCTAAGATTCTTTCTAGAAGGTGCTAGTTGTCACTAGTTATCTTATTTTTTGACTTGTAACGCATGTGACCTAGGTAGTTGTGATTAGTTGTCTTGTGTCATAAGATTAAGACACTTGTCATAATATCATGAAATCTTGTATCTCACCTTGGCTATATAACTAGGGGGTTTCTACTAGGGTATGCACAGGATCATGATGGGCAAAAAAGTGGCGATATGATGGGTATGTGTAGGTTATGTGGCTGACGACTTTTCTTTTACTCAAAATTGATGAAACAAAAAGGGCTTTTAAAGGAGATTCTCAACTTTCCATCTTGATATAAATTATGCTTTAATTTGAATTTAATAAATAATTATTATTCATTTTCTATTTGAATTACAACTAAAGTCCTAATTGATAGGGTGATTGAAAAAATCTATAGCTTTCAAATGGTATCACATTTTTAAATCTAAAACATGTGTCACATTCTATGCTTCACATACTATAGGATTAAAAAAGAAATTGAATTTCATGAAGTTTTGATGAAGTTAAGGTAGTTAGACATACGAGTTTTATATTTTTAAAAGTTTTAATAAAAAATCATAATTAATTATTTATTTGGAAAAAATTACAAAAAATATGCATCACATCGGGACATGAGTCCTCTACTTATATCTAAAATCTTATAAAAAATATGATCATTTTATTGTGGTTAGGGTGGTCAGGAAGACACCTACTTCTTATTTTTTCCTAAAATTTAAGTACTACTACATTGAAATTTCAAATTTTCAGCAAATAGATTTTTTATTTTTTATAAATAAGCCTAGTAGTTTAGAAACTACATTCAATTTTCTAAAAATTCTATTCTTACACATTTTTGAAATAATATAGATAACTTATTCAAATTTTTACGTCAAGTTGCCTAACTTTGATTTTTTTGCCACTTAAGGGCCTGTTTTTTCCATGATGATCCTACACATACCCACTACATTGTACATTGATTCTTTTTGCATTCATTGATAGGAATACAATTTATTCTTGTCATATTGATCTTCTGAGTATTTTGTGCTTTCCATAGGCCTTTAGATCTTGGATGGCTATCTACATAGCCAACTCTTACATGGGATCAGATCAAGTTGAGTGCCTTTGGTTAGTATTTTGGGAGATCTTGAGTGCAATCTTGTATTTTTTTGAAGCATTAAGTATCCTCTTCTATTACATCTTTGGATGATATGGAAAATCAGAAAGGTGTGATAAAAATACTAGATTTTGGGGGTTCCTTTTTGGATTTATATTGCAGGTACATTTTGGGAGCTTGTTGCATTAGACTTGAGCTCACCATTGTGTCTAGAGTGTCCAGAAAGTTAGATTTGTCTTTTGTTTCGTCCAGGTTAGAAATTGGAGGCCAAATCTACAAGGGTTTGAAGATTGAAGGTGGTTCCCAGATCTAGGAGGTAGCCATATTTTTTGGAGCATTTTCAGCCAAAAAGGGCATTGCCATTGTGCTAAGAAGAGCCCAAAACCCCTAAATTGACCGCCAAATCGTCAAATTTGGACAAAGTTGTCTACTGAGGCAAATTTTTTTTACTGGTCAAGTGGTACGACCCAACCATTATCGAAGTCAAGTACAAATTTATTTTAAAATTTAATATATATCTATTTTATATTTTCTGCAAAATTTTTTTCAAAAAAAAAAATTCAAAAAAAATTATTATTCACTATTTTATTGCATTGTAAAGTTTTTATTTCAAAAAATCAAGAAAAATTATTGGGTAAGTCTGCGTATCATAGACCGTACCCTGTCTACAGCACATCGTACCTGCAGACTAGGTACGTGGGACCTGCCACCTAGCCACGATGGTCAATAAACTTAACTGGTGACCCACATTTGAAAAATTCAATGGGGATTTTCAAATCACAAACAACTTAAAAAATCAGTTCAGTTTAATTAAATCGATGAGCAATAATCGGTGAAAAATTGAATATTTCTAGCATATACAAAAATTCCACATGGATTCTCAAGAAGTTTCTGGCAAGAGAATATTCTGACGACTAAGAGGAATATTCCAGAAAAATAGTTTGATTGATGGTGAAGGTTTGCAAATCGTCAATTTTAAGCCGTGCAATCAAAGAATATTTGACCAAAGGAGAATATTTCTCCATGATGGGCGCTAGACTGTCATTTTTAAGCTCATATAGGCGGGTGATGACAAAATGACCATCAAATTTATCATCACAAGTTGTTGATGTTAGCACAATTTTCAAAAAATTTCACCCCTCACAGATGAGCGTTATGTTTTTGCTGTCAAACTTCTGAGGCTCATATCTTGGCCATATGACCTCCTTTTTCAGTGCAATTTTTTTTATATGAGCTAAAATTTTGAGCTCTACATGTTGGTGTAGATGATTTTTGATTTTTATGCATGATTTTTTTAGAAAATTCAATTTGTCATAGGTGTTGCTAAGTTGTCACCATTTTTGGAACTTCAAGGGCTCCGTTCGGGCTCATACAAACTCCTTTTCAGGTGATTTTTTTTTTGAAAGTGCATATTTTTGAGAAATTCACAATGGTTCTACTAATTTGTATTTATTGTGAGCAAAAATTGTACTTTCAACACATAGCCTTGGCTTATTTTGGAAATTGTATTGCATATATCACAGTTTGATCTTTTGCATGCTGATTTGTATTCATTGTGAGCAAAAATTGTACTTTCAACACAACCTTATTTGGCTTATTTTGGTAATTGTATTGCATATATCACATTTTGATCTTTTGCATGTTGATCGTAGTTTAATCTTGTCTTATTGTGGCAATTGTAAGCATTGAAATCAAAGTCCACTTCGCTATTTCTTGCAAGTGGCAACTATAACGACACTAAGTATAAAGTTCCAAATCATTTGCTTGGGAGGGTTCTTTGATTGAGTGAATTTGGGGGGTTGTGTTGTGTTGTGCTTTGAGTTCTCTTGTGCTCTTCAGATTTCAGCCATGGGTCATCCTAAGTTTCTTCTTTTAACTCCACATAACTATGCAACATGGAAAATCAATGCACAGAGTAAACTAATGGAAAAAGGATTAATTCGCTACATTGATGGATATGTTCCAGAACCAACTGATCCAAATTTAATAAGTGAATGGATCATTAAAAGTACTATGGCTCTTGGAACACTCAGGAAATATGTTTTTTGGATCTTATCTTTCACATTGATAAGTGTAAATTATCTAAAGAAGCTTGGGATAAACTTTCTCAATTGTATGGAAAAATTGATGAGATTAGGGAATACAAAATTGATAATGATTTCACTAATCTAGATCCAAAGAATTTTGATACAATCCAAGAATATGTAGCGAAGGCTAATGAACTAAGAGGACAACTCAAAGATTGTGGTATTGACAAGAAGGATGCATAGTTGGTCTTCAATTTGTTGGACAAGCTTCCTTCAGAACATGCAACTTCTGTTTTGTTGTACCCAAAATAAATTTTTGCTTCAAAGAGACATTTTTGTTAAAATGATCTAGATCATGTAAAAATATTGTCAAAAGTATGTTTTAGGTCAAACAAAACATAAGGTTTTTGTGGGTTTGTGTCAAGGAAGATACCTACAAAATTCTAAAAATTTGAAAAACCCCTAAAAATAGGACCTTGCCAAAATTCATTGAAAATGATATTGATAGGATGAATTGACTTCATGATCACACTGGTCAAGTCAAAATCACCAAAAAGTTAGTTTTATTCTGGTGGGTCTATTTTTTATGTTTTAGGAAGAAAGTTAGGACCCCCACAACCATTAATGGCAAAATTGCCAGTACTAGGTGTTGAAAGCTAAGACTCAAAAGCTTCAACAAAGAAACCATGGCGGAAATACTCCAAAAAGATGCTATCTCATAGAGGGGATTCTCAAAATTAGAAAATGCCAAAAATTGACAAACACTAGAAAAGACACACCTTGCTACCAAGGAGGCTATGCAGTTACACATGGGAAAAAGCACCCCTACTGACCAGGGGTGCCCTTGAACTAGATGATCTAGATGTCACTTTTGGGTGAACTTGCCTTTATTTTATCTCTCTAGTGTCAGCTCAACCTTGCAACAAACTTATTAGCTAGCCTGCGAGACATGTCAAATGAAAACAACTATTGATTGTCAAAGCATACAAAATGTAAGGTAGATCAAAGCATATCAAGACAAAAGTGCCCTTGTTGGTCAGGGGCGCCCTTGAATTTGAGTCACCTAATGAATTTTTCAACATCTTCTTTCTATAAGGAATTTTTTTAGCTCTCTCTTAGCTTCACAACCAATCCAACTACACATTCACATGACTTGTCAAGTAATCAAAGGCAAAGATCAAGCAGAAAATACCAACAGTGAAAGTTGAATGATGAATATGGAGAAATTGGCTAAGTGTCAAGGAAAAGCACCCCTACTGAGAAAAGGTTCGCATCTTTTTGGGTAGTCAGATGATGTCTGCAAGATCTACAACCTCCAAAGTGACCTCCTCTATTTTGATCAATCTCTACTGTGACACCATCAGTGAAGACAATAGAAAAATCAAACATTTGATGACGAAGATCGAACTGGGACTGTTCATGAAGGTTTGCAACATGGAAATAACAAGTCCAAAAGCCAAAAGGGCCCCTTTAGGCCAGGGGAAGCCATGCTTTTGAAGGACCTAAACCAACTTTCAAAATCCACAAAGCCAATCATCCTTTTTGGGATTGAGTTGGATATCCATCCCACATTTTAGTGAGATCATCAAACTCATCAGTTAGCAGTGATCTCAGATTAGAGCATGAAGGGTCAAAATGGTAGAATTGAAGAACACTCAAGAAAATTGACTAAGTTTGGTGAAAAAGTGCCCCTGTTGAGAAAAGGCCCTCTTGAATTGAAGACATCAAATTCAGTTTTTGAGCTTTGCAACTCCCTCACACACTTAATCAAAGTTGTGCTATCTCAGCAATGGATCTATCAACAACAACTCAAGATCATTGAAGCAACCAAAAATGAGGATCCAACATAGGCATTTCACAATGACTTCAGCATGAAAAAGTGTTCAAATTCAAAAAGGATGCCTAAAAAGTCAAAGCCATATCTGTTGACTTGAGTTAGATATTTTGAAGGCCTTTCATGTCTAAAATGTTCCACAATTAGTGGAAATCACTCTCGGGAACTCTAGATCAAGCAAAAAGACTCCTCAATCAAGAGTTGGCATCCAAACTTGATGCATTTAAGTTTCAATCATTATATATCAAGTTTAGGCATTCCATTTCATTATCTTTCTTTGCAGGTTGAAGGCTAAAACAACAATTTTCTCTCCAATATGTCTTTTGAAGATCTAATAGAGGGGTTTTGACCGTTCTTCATATTTTTGAAGATCAGTTACACAAAAGGATAATTTCTCAGAGGTTGCATCCAAAGGCATATTTTTACAGAAGGGAAAAAAATAACTTCCAATCTTCTTCTTGTATTCTTCCTCTCTTCTTATCTTAAACTTCTTGCACATCATAGAAAAATCCATCTCTTGAAATTTTCCAGAAACAACAAACTTGCTACCCCTATTTCTAGGGATTTTTTTGAAAAAGTCCATATTTGAAAATTGAACGAACTAGGTTTTTTTAGCATTGAAGCACAAAAAAACCCATGTGTTAGATTTTTTCTGGAAAAATACTTCTCGATAGGTGCTATTTTCAGGGGCTTTTCAAAAGTTGTCTGAACAACATCATGTGCACATTTGATCTTTAAGTTTTTCGGAATGCCGTTCTCCCAAGTCAATTACAAGACCAAAATGGTCTTGGTTCATGATTTTCTGAAAAAGGATCGACACCAACCTACATCAAGTGAACCTAGAGATCAACTTAGAAGGGTTGGAAGGAATAGATCAGTGCATGTTACAAAACATAGATTAATTTGGATTGATCGAGGATGCATCCATCCTCATCACATTATAGAGTGTGAAGTTTGTAATTGATTGCATTAGGCATTACAACCCTACTACACGAGAAATCCGATCTGTGGATGGGCGAGTAGTATGCAGTCTTAATCCTAAGGATGTTGAAAAATGCTTTGCTATTCCACCATGTCTGACCAATGTAGTCATATATGTGAGAGAATGTGAGAAGGCATTCAAAGAATCAAAAGATAAGTGCCAGGAGAGAATAAAAAAAATGGTTAAAAACTAAAAAGGTCAACTAGCCCAAGAATGTAGGGCATGGAGAGTTTCAAGATGAGTATGCGGTGATGATCACATTACTCAACCATATCACTAGATAAGAGGATGGAAACCAATTTTAGTCATGGATGTACTACATCATCACTAAAATTATAAGCAAAAGAGAGAATTATGAATGACACGTCCTCAGTAGTGATACACTCCACAAATAGATGATTAGGCTCTTAGAGGCTCACAAGTTCCACATGTGCTCATCCTTGTATACCTGATTGCCTTCCAAGGCCAATTCAGAGCATTAAACACTGTGGTAACCTTAGGTGTGCAGAAAGTCCATGAGCATTTCTCGCACCTTGAGTTCACTTAAGCAGAGAGACATTTCAAGTGGATGAATGATCTCTTCATAATGCACACCATTAGAGACCTCGACCGTGAGATGCATGTACACATCAACAGTAGCCAAGGCAACAATAGAGGACTAGGCGAATTGGTTCATCCAATTCCCCACCTTCGCCTACCTACATGTATATGGATACAACGGTCATCTTGCCATGTTGCCCCACTATCCTTCAGATAGGGTGGTTTACATGGAATTCTTGTGGAAATTTTTTGATGTTCATTTTCATTTGTGCCTCAAGCACAAAATGATCGCGAACTTTCCTTTCGAGATGGGACTATATAGGTGCAAGATAGCAGATGATACCAAGACCATAGAGCATGAAATGGTGAGACCTAATCTCAAGTACTTCATCAAGAGATAGTTCTATGATCCATGGGGTCACTATGCAACACACCTTGAGCAAAAATATTCACACAAGTCTTCCATGGAAAACTATTGGGTCAATTGTGAAGATGAGTTTGATGTACGAAGATAGAACTACAACTGGTTTAGGATTCCAAAAATTGTTGACTTCATGTCAGAAGATGTGGAAGGCCTATTTGATGATGATGTTCTCCCTACATTCTTCATGGATCAAGTGGAATCACAACCACTTGGAAAGTGGATTATTATGCCGAGGAGAGTACATCTATAGAGGAAAGGACAAGTAAGGTTGTAAGAAACAACCAACTCTACTTGAACAACAAGAAGACAAGGAAGGTAGTAATTACCCACATAGAGCCACCATCAGTTCATCCTTCACTACCTTCCACATCAAGGAAGAAGCCCATAAAGAAGCAATGGAGTAACCCTTCCAAAGGAATGTAAATGTTAGGGCACACTAGGGGAAGAGCACAAGAGGTACATGTGGAGACAACCACAATCATACTTGAGACAACCATGGAAATAGCTACAGTTGAGCCAATGATTGAGACAATCACAGCTGAGACAAAGCCCATGATGGAAGCAACTGCAGTAGATATAGTGCCAGTAGTAGAAATAGAACCTCCTACTTCACCACCATCACATCAGTCACCAGTCCCCATTGACTTGGAATCTCCACCATGAGATACTGAAGCACAATCTCATTCGTAAGGCATTCAAGGGCCTAACATTCCTTCTTCCATCCAGGCTATTCAGGATTCATCTTGGCTTGAGAGCCTCCTTGGAAGGAAGAGAGAAAGGCCATCCTACCAGGTTGACTTCATGGAATTTGACCACATTGCTTAAGACGTACTAGTAAAGAAGCTAAAGAAGCAGGTTCATGTAGGAAGGAATGATGAAAATGAAGTTGTTAAAGAGATAGCTGCACCACTTGAGGACAAGAATGCACACAAGGTAGAGGTTAATGAATTCACATTGTCAAAGGTCAACCTCAAGAAAACAACTCGTCAGGTGGAAGAAAATATTCTTGGAATAGTATCAATGAGTGTTCAAGAAAGAATGGCTAAGGATGGTAGAGACAATTCAACCTTAAAGGCTGAAAACTAGCAATTGAGACTATACATATCTAGCTTGATGCACTGTATGCCAAACATATCTACTTTTCCACAAGAGATGCTTGATCTGCCCACAAAGAAAAATCACCACCAGTTGATTTTATATGGAAAACACTTGAGGAATCAAGTGGAATAATTTGTTGTCAGAGGGCAGTGTATATTGGTAGAAATATACCAATTGAGGAACATAGCTCATGAAATCTACACAAAGATTCAATAGTCAAAGCTAAAGACAATAGAGAAGAGGCCTGGGGATGAGATCATAGTCACTGATTTACAACTGGCATACCAATTAGTTACCATTTTAGAGAACAAGTGACATCTCTTCGCTTGGAAAGAACAACTGGCATACAAGGTGAAAGCCTATGATGCCAATTCTATGGAACTGATCGAGTACCGATAAATTGTGGTAGGTGTTATCAACTTTGCAAGAACATTGATAATATCTATCCCTTTCCTTTATCAGCATGAGGCAGGTGCATACACTGAGTTAGGCACAATACATAAGGGTATGTGCAGGATCATGATGGGCCAAAAAGTGTCGATATGTAAGTGATATGATGACCCATGTGGCCGATGACTCTTTTTTTGCCCAAAATTGATGAAACGAAAAGGGGTTTTAAAGGAGATTCTCAACTTTCCACCAATATAAATTATGCTTTACTTTGAATTTAATAAATAATTATTATTCATTTTCTATTTGAATTATGACTAAAGTCCTGATTGATAGGCTGATTAAAAAAAATCTATAGCTTTCAAACAATATCACTTTTTTTGAATCCAAAACATGTGTCACATTCCATGCTTCACATACTATAATATAATTTTTTTTTTGAATTTCATGAAGTTTTGACCAAGTTAAGGTGACCAGACATACAAGTTTTTATATTTTTTAAAATTTGTAATAAAAATTCATAATTAATTATTTACTTGGAAAAAAATTACAAAAAAATATGCATCACATAGGGACATGAGTCCTCTACTTATATTTAAAATCTTATAAAAGATTATTATTATTTTATTGTGGTTAGGTGGTCAAACAAACACCTACTTATTTTTTCCCTGAAATTTAAGTACTACTGCATTGAAATTTCAAATTTTCACCAGTTAGAAATATATATATTTTAAATAAACCTAGTAGTTTAGAAACTACATTCAATTTGCTATAGATTCTATTCTTAAATATTTTTGAAATAATATAGATAACTTATTCAATTTTTACGTCAAGTTTCCTAACTCTGATTTTTCTAAATTTTTTTCCACTTAAGGGCCTTTTTTTCTTTGATGATCCTGCACATACCTATAAATAGTTTTAGGATTCCATCTATGAAAATTTTACGATGACCCTGATGGTTGCAAGTTGAGTAAGGTTGCATCCATTTCCACCAAACTGGATGATGCAACTGCAAAGTGCATAGAATATTAGCAACAACTTGTGAATGGTGAAGAGATGCTGAAACACCACATCATCATCCTATAGAGCATTGATTTTCCTAAGGTAGAAGAAGTCAACAACTAGATAGAAGAACTGTTGACTAGAGGTGGCGAGGTGTAAAGCACCACCTAGGATGTCCTACCCTTCAAAATAACATTATTGGTGACAGGAGTTAACTTGATGCCTCATTCCAAGTTAACTCCATGTCCCACTGATAATGCATGTCAGATCCCACCAATTATGGATGTCTATCTCAGATCTCTACTAATTGTGGATCTCTATTTTGGAGGCACATTTTGTAATTTAAGTTCACTTTTAGTTTAGTTTTAGTCAACTGAAGGAGACTTCCAATTGACTTTTTGTTTAGTTTTAGTTAACTAAAGTAGATTTCTACTTAACTACTTGATCACCTACTTTTAGACATAGGAATAAATCTTCCTATTTGGAAAGAACTAATTGTTAACTCAAGGAGATTTTAGGGTTGCCTACTCCTTTGAGTTTCTATAAATAAGAGCCTTGGGCTCATTATTTTTTAACCTTTATTTACTACAAAAAATTACTATTCCATTGTTGCCACAAGCTTGCAAATGCATATTTTTTCTCTCTTGGATGAGAGTTTGTTTGGTTTGATAAGAAATTGTGTATGACTTCATACCTTTGCTGTTCCAAACCTTTGTAATTTGTTGAGAAAGTTTAAAGAAATAAATCAGAAAGCACATGCAGTTTGATCTAAAGGTTCAAATCCTTTCAACGTCTTGTTCTTACAATCGATTGTTTCAATCTCCCCCTTGGATAGGTGCCATCAAATCCTTGGGTATTTTGTTGTTAATGATTTTCATTTAATGTTGTGTAATGATTTACTTTCAGCCTACACTTTGGACAGGTTTTGTCACCTCCTCAGGATGTTGCTAGTTAGTTCATTGTAATTTGTTGTTTCTAGTGAGTTGTATCCCAGCCTATACCTCAGATAGGGGTTCCTCCTCCTTGGAAAGTCTAAGATTCATCTTACCATAGAGTGATTACTTGCATAAAGCCTTATTCCAACATAAATCTGAGAGTTTAGAGCCTTGAATGCATTCTGAAAGACAGTCAGACCAAGAGATCCAACCAATCCATTCCCACTCCTATGCCCTCATGTTCTATTTACCTTGAGGAGATATGATAGATTAAAAGCTAATTTAGTTGTATCTAAGATCTATAGAAATAAGAGAAAGCCTTAGTTGCAACACATTGTGTTTATGCACCCTTGTTTCCTGCCCGCTAAGTAAAAACAGATAGGAACACTTAAGTTTGTTTTACTTTTACACAAACATCAACAAATAAGAGGGAGCTTCCCCTCCATAATTTGAAGATAAATCATCATGCACTATGCATAGATTTCCATTTCCAATAAGTACTCCAGAGGTGCTAATTGAAACACCAACATGTTTCTAGTTTTCAGACTCATCGGTTGACTATGGGAAGTGCCTATACTACACCTTCATTTGATTCATTCATAGAGATGTTGATGCTTGAACAATCAAATTTGATCACTATGGGTATTCTCAAGTCATCCAAGTCACAATATTTGATGGTAGGATATGGGTCAGGATCCAATAAGAAACAAAAGCAATCAAAGAGTAAGCCATGTAAAGATCAAGCACAATCCTCTTCTCCTTAGCAAGGAGACTCTTCACCATCTTCCAAGAAGGGGAATTCACAAAAGAAGGAGAAACTGAGTTGTGCATATTGCAAGAGAGTTGGTCATGATGAGCATCATTGTCATGCTAAGAAAGTTGATGAGTTGACTAGTCCCCTCAAGAAGAATAGCATCAACTTGCCATCTTCCTACAAAAGGAAGCATCTCCTTCAACTTCTTCACAATCAAAGAAAGGAAAAGGATAGGAACTTGTTGCAACCACATGATCATCACAACAGTCGATACTTGACTCGGGTGCTACACATCACATGGGTTCTAACAGAGAACAATTTTCTTCATTGGAGCCTTGTATAGTACCACACATTCTTACAGGTGATGATACTCAGGTGGAAGTTGTTGGAAGAGGTTTGGTTGACATGGATGATGGATCATTTGAGAATTTTCTTTGTGTTCTTGACTTGTTTTCCAACCTTCTTTTAGTCTACCAAATCACTCATCTTGGGAATGGTAAGAAAGTTGAGTTTTCTCTAGACACAGTTGTGATCAAATATTTGAGGATGATGACTTGGTTGTAGTGGGAAAGGCCAATCATGAGTCTCGACTATATCAATTTTCTCACTTTGTGCCACGTTCTCCTTCTATAGCATTGCTTACTCATTCTGATTTAGTGAGTAAAGTTATGGAATGAGGGGTTTGGACATCTTAACTACCACTATATTCAACATATTATCTCACAAGATATGGTCACAGGTATCCCTCGTATCAACTTTTTAGATGGTGTATGTCCAGGTTGTGCAATGGGTAAGCATCCATAAGAGAAGCTTGATAAAGGGAAGTATTGGAGGGCTTTAGAAGTTCTTCAATTGGTTCATAGTGATCTAGCGGGCCCATTTCTAGTTTTGTGCTTCAATAAGGATTGCTATGCACTCACCTTGATTGATAACTACTCCATATTCACTTGGGTCTACTTTCTTCACCAAAAGAATGAAGTCTTGATAAGTTTCAAATGTTCAAAGCTCATGTTGAGAAGCAATCTAGAAAGTATATCAAGATTCTTCGTACTAAAAATGGTCAAGAATATGTGAACCACAACCTTGTGCAATTTTGTACTCTTGAAGGGATTGATATTCAACATTCAATTGTATATAAACCTCAGTAGAATGGTGTTGCTAAAAGGAAAAATAGGACCCTAAAAAAAAAAGGGAAATTGCTAGCTACATTATTCATGCTCATTATCTTGGTCCAGAATTTTGGGCTAAAGCCATTAACTATGCTACACACATTCATAATTGGGTTCCTCACAAGGCATTGAAAGGCATGACTCCTTTTGAGGCTTGGCATGGTAGGAAACCATTTGTGTAGAATTTTTGAGTTTTTGGCTCTCCAGCTTGGGTAAACATTCCTCTAGAGAAGTGCAAGGCATTGGAACCTCAAAGTAGGCCTTGCATCTTTGTTGGATATCCAGATGGTGTCAAAGGGTATCACCTCTTGGATCCAGAGACACGAGCTATTCATTGAGAGGAGTGTGCACTTTGAGGAGAGCTATCCTAGATTGACCTCTGATCCTCCTCATCCTTCCTCCATAGTGGAATTAGATGATAGTGACTTAGATGATTCTACCTCACCTTCGACTTGTAGGGTGGCACCTTTATAGGGTTCTCACTTTGAGGAAAGCTCTCCTAGATTGACCTCTAATCCTCCTCATCCTTCCTCCATAGTGGAATCAGATGATAGTGACTTAGATGATTCTACCTCACCTTCGACTCGCAGGGTTGCAACTTTATAGGGTTCTCATTTTGAGGTTTAGGATTCTTGTCCTTCATCCCATATTCTTCACAACCTCATTGGGATCAATAGACTCTCGAGTCAACATGCAATATTGTTGGGGATCCTACAAACACTCGAAGAACTTGGTCACAACATCCACATCTTCCATATGTCTACATTGCTACTACTTCAGATCTACAATCCTTTTAGGATGCATCATGCATTACTGAATGGGATTCAACAATGGAGGAAGAGTATAGTTCCTTAATGAGGAATCACACATGGGACTTAGTTCCTCTTCCTAGGGTAGAAAAATGGTTCGATGTAAGTGGATCTATCAAACCAAATATGTAGTGGATGGAATAGTGGATAAGTTCAAAGCACAAGTTGTGGCTATAGGTTTCTCACAGGTTCTTGCAATTGATTACATAGAAACCTTTGCCCCTATTGCTAAGATGAACTCCATTCGCTTGAATCTTTCCATTACACCAACTCATGGATGGGTTTTCCATTAGATGGATGTGAAGAGTGCATTTCTTCACAGAGATATTGCATAGGAGATTTACATGGAGCAACCGCAAGGATTTTTTCATGATTCTTCTTTGGTTTGTAGATTGCAGAAGTCTCTCTATGGCCTCAAATAGGCCCCTCAGGCTTGGTATACCAAGATGGACTCCTTTCTTCTCTTGATAGGATTCTCTTGGTGCCACTCAAATTCAAATGTATATATTTTGTGATAGGATGACTCTTACTTGCTTCTTGTTCTCTTTATTGATGACCTCATTACTGGGAGTACATCATCCATTGATCATTGGCAGAGTCATTGAATCTTCTCTACATGACAGATTTTCTATGAATGAATTGTTCCTTTTGCACTACTTTCTTGAGATTGAGATCACACAATCCTCTTTTGGGATCACTCTTTCTCAACCCAAGTATGCTCTTGACCTTCTAGCTTGGTTCCACATGTCTGATTGTAAGGTTGCACCTACTCCCTTCTGTCAGGGGTCAAACTTGAGGCCAAGTTTTCCACTCCACTCATTGATGCCACTTTGTATCATCAACTTGTTGAGAGCCTTATGTACTTGAATCACACACACCTTGATATTTACTTTGTAGTTGGCATGGTTTCACACTTTATCAAGGAACCACATGAGCTTCAATGGAAAGCTTCCAAACACATCTTGCATTACATATAGGGTATACCACATTATGGGATTCACTATGCAACGTGAACATGACTCAACTTGGTTGGATATATAGATTTTGATTGGGTTGGTGATCTTGATGATCATAAGTCCACTTTTTGCTACATATTTCATCTTGGTTCTAGCCCCATTTTTTGGAAAAGTAAGAAGCAATATGCTATTTCTCTCTCTTTGATGTAGGCTGAGTATCGAGGAGCTGTTAATGCTGCTACTGAGGTTATTTGGCTTCAAAATATTCTGATTGATTTTTGCTTCACCATTCCATAGCCCACAATCCTCCATTGTGATAATCAGAGTGCCATCTAGATCTCGAAGAAATAGATTCAACATCAGTGGACCAAACACATTGAGATCCATATGCACTACATTAGGGAGTTGATACAGGAGCATGTCATTGATTTGCAGTATTTTCCTACAATAAAGTAGGTTGTAGATATCTTCACCAAACCCTTTTGGGGTGTAGGATGTTTCTTAAAGTGATGTCACTAGACCTTCTTCATTCTTTTTTGGGGGGAATTTTTCCTCACTCAAGGTTTTTTCCTCATTTTTTTTAGAGCAGTTTCTTTTTCTCTTTTTCGGGGAGGAGTTTTTTCCCACTAGGTTTTCTAATTTTCCTTGTTTGTGAGGGATTGAATTGCATTTGTACATGGGTACCTAACATGGCATTTTATAAGACTATAAATTCTCTCACATTTTATCAAAGAAAAGCATCTATTTCTTCCTAATGCATTAGTCTTAAAGTGGATTTGAGTAATGATTGAAAGTTCTTTAGCTTGTTTAAAGTAAAATATAAAGTAAATGTTTGGTTTATTTTTTGTAATCTATGTGATCCAAATTGCCTCTAATATGTCTCCATGAAGTGTTTAAAATGATATAATGCAGATAAATGAGTTATTAAATAACTCATGGTAAGAAGAAGCTTCATAGACACTTGTAGCTGAGAGCTCTACACACTTGAGGTAGTTAAATCCTGAAAGATTTAGAAGGCTTTGAAGAAATAATGAGAAGATAGAGAATAATTATAGGAGACTCCTAAATTCATGCAAAATCATTGAGAATTAGTCATTCCTAAATTAATGGGATGAGGATTTGCTTAGTGTTGAGTTTTAAGGTCTCTCACAATTATTAAATTTCATGCTTCCTTCTTGCACCAAAGATAACTCAAGTTACCACATCACTAAAATGTTGTTGCAAGATTATAGCATGTTATTCATACCAAGGATAAATGATTTGGTCAATTGAACTGAAGAATAATTCCTTCATTCACGTTCAACACTTGAAGAGTTCCTACAAATCAGGCGCCCAAAAATTGTGAAAAACCTAGTCTCAGTAAAACAATGATATCTCGCTCGTTTCTCAACGAAATTGAAAAATTCAAAATGATCTGGAAAGTAGATTTGAAGGGATAAAAACCATTTTGAGAATTTGACGTGATTTTCAATAGGGAATGAGTAGTATATGTCAAAAAATTACCGAGACAAAGTTGCGTGATGGAGGACAACAACTTCAATTTTCTTAAAGTTTTACAAATGACCCCTCAAAAATAGGATCTTGGATCCACATTCTTAGTGGATTTGTTAGATAGATATAGAATATGAATTCTATAAATACAATGTAATCATTTGATCAAGGGGAGGGGATTGGAAAGACTTGTTTCAGCCTGAGGAAATAGGATAGATCTAGTTTCATTTTCCTGCAATGTAATTCCAAATTTCTAAATTAAATTTGAATCCAAGAAAGATTTTCATTTTTAGCAATTGTGAAGTAGTTTGGCCTTTCCAATTTTTGTAAGTTTTCCTTAGATTAGTTCCCTTTCCTACAAATTTCCTTTCATGCAAATAGGATTTATTTCTGCAAGTAGAATAGATTGTAGAATAGACTGTCAAGCAAGTTTTATACTTTCCGTCTTATAAACAACCATGGACATCACCTTGGATTGATAAATTAAATGATGAGAATTACAATGACCCCATCAGCCTTGTAGCCGAGACTCATCTTTGAGCCATTTTCATAATAATCTTCCCCCTAAGTTGTACTTAAGGGGGGGTGTTGGTGTGAATAAATGCCTTGTACCTAGTTATTTCACTTACTAGGGAATTAGGGGACATATTCACACGTGAAATTTACTTAGGTTCTAAGATTCTTTCTAGAAGGTGTTAGTTATCACTAGTTGTTATTGTGTGTGGAAAATGTTAGTATCAAAACAAGATAACAAAAACACACCAATGCAACATTAAACTAAAGAAAACTAAATAAAATGAAAAGAGATCAAACAAAGCTTCTTTAGAATCGTTCCATTGTCCTCTATCTCTAGTGATTTGCTTGAAGCTACTGCTCTCAGATTGTATAAGAAAAGCTTCTCAGAATGGCAACCTACAGAACGAGTATGCAAAGGGAGAGTACTTCTCTATCCTATATGCTGGTGGAGTGAAATGTTGATATACAGATATGCACAGGGGCTGTGGATTATGAATGCTTCTGAAACTATGATATGAGGATGATAAGCCATGATATGGAATGCTAATATGCTAAGCTATGTTATGCTATGATTCTAGAGGCTATGGATGCTGGAGGGCTAATTGACTATAGTTTTCTCGTACAAAAGCTTCTCTCTGTTTTAGAGACCCGACAGTTCCTTTTATAGATTTTTGCAGGCAAGAGCGTGGCTGGCAAAGATCAATGGCTGTGAGATTGTCTGGTAAATTTGAATGGTGAGAGATGGAGAGGTTGAGAGGAAGATGGAAGATGTTGGGAGGTTGGAGAGAAGAATGGAGGTTTGTCTTCAACCCACGGGAACAAGCTTGCTCAGAAACAGAGAAATTAATTTTCTGTTTCGAAGTTTGTTTCACGGTTGTTGGAGATAATCCAAATTAAATAAATAAATTTATTTAATTTTTTGTGAATTTGAGGATTAAAAATATTTTTAAAATATTTGATTTGAAGACTAGAAAAGACTCAATTAAATATTTGAAATATTTAATTGCAAATAGACTTTAGAAGAATTAATTAAATATTTGGAATATTTAATTGTGAATAGAATTTAGAGAGGAATATTTAATCTTTATTTGAATAAAATATTCAAGCCAAGATTATGTGATAATTAATATAAATAATCATAATGTTTATTTAATTAATTAGGAAATGGATAAGAAAGAATGATTAAATAAACTTATTTATTTAATTGAAATGAAAGAATGAACAATATAAATAAATTATTTAGATTTATTTATACGCAGATTGAATTCAGAGATTTAATTAAATATTAAAAATATTTTATTAATTACTAGACTATTGTGATGTGACCATTTTTTGGTGTATACATTTTTCCCCTCTTTGAAGTGATGTGTTTTACGCATTGCTTCAAAGCATTTTGAAATTTTACCTAGATGCTGATTGTCGAATGTTGATAGGTATATGCCCCCTCGGACGATGAATTGATAAGATTTTGATTTTTGTGATTTTTTTTGAATTTTTAAAGGTTTTTGGAATTTTTTGATTTTTATGATTTTTAAGATGTCAATTCATCGTTTGAAAATGATGATGTGAAGAAATGTACATGGGAAGATGTGAGATGAAAAATTGATGACCTAAATTGCCCCTGCAATCATAGAATGTGATAAAATGCCCCAATTTTGCCTTTAAATAGGTTAAAAATGTCATTTTCCATTTTAACCTAGTAAAAATTGTAATTTTTGAGCTCTGGAGTGAGAAATATGGCACTTCCTATCCACCAGCACTATTTCGAGCGCATCCGATGACATCAGCAGCTGGCACACTATGGACCTGCGGTATGTACCCCGTTAAACTTTCAGTGTTTGCAAATTTTCCGTTTAGGGCACGTTTATTCATGTTTATGTACCTTCATGCATTCTTTTAGCGCCCTTCAGTCTTTTTGTAACGCCCTTTATGTTTCCTATAGCGCCCATCATTTTGTAGCACCCATGAGAAGTTTTGTAGTGCCCATGATAATTTCTGTAGCGCCCTTCATTTCTCAGCGCCCATTATGATTTTTGCAGCGCCCATGAGGATTTTTGTAGCGCCCATGATTTGATGTTGTTTTGTGTGATCAGTTTGTTCCCAAGGTTGTTGGAAAACAAATAATAGCTGATAAATTTGCTTTCGAGTTAACGAAAAACAAATAGTTGATAAGTTTGCTTCTAAAGTTGTTAAAAACAAACAGGATTTTGATAGATTTGTGTTTCATGAAAATGAAAAACAAATAGTTGTTTGATATTCAGATTTGATTGATTTGTTGTGATGATTTGATATTGATGTTTCTTTGACTTGATGATTCTTCCTATTCAACAGGAGAGATTGGGAATCTTGCAGTTATGGGAGAAGTTCCCGAAGACATGGAGATTGATTCCGTAGCTTGTACAGGAAGATAGAGATGTTATCGAGGCATGCAGACTGACCTCATTACTTGAGATGCCTGAGGTGCATCTCAATAGAGGTTTATTGACAGCACTTGCAGAGAGGTGGCATAGCGACACAAACACCTTTCATTTGCTGACAAGAGAGATTACCGTGACTCCAGAGGATGTATATCGCATCTTGAGGATTCTAGTGATGGGTGAGATAGTGAGATTTGACAGCCGGGAGGCGGGAGGTACTGATGCTTTGAGATGAATATTCAGAGATGATCATATTGCAGGATATTATATCTCATGGGCAGAGATGACAGATTCATATGCGCCCTTACCTTCTATACTTGCAGGCTTCATTGGAGGTCTTCTATGCCCCGACCATAGGTCAAAGGGTTTTGCAGTCGGGTGGGGTTGTATACTTGAGAGTATGGTGATGCAGGGTACACGATATGCTTGGGGATCGTGCATGCTTGCACACTTATATGATGAGCTACACCATATTGTGTATGGTGGAGGCCGAAGTTTAGCTATTGGTTGTTCACTTTTACAGATATGGGCATGGGAGCACTTTTCTGTTATGTGACCATTGACTCGAGGACGACAGCCTGTTAGTCGACCGTACAGATTCAGATATACCGATGTCATTGCTCAGCTAAGGATGGGCAAACTGGATCATTGGCAGCGTCTTCTAGATGATCTCGAGACAGTATGTTGGCGGCCCTATGTAGATTGTGAGGCATGGCCAGAGGATGCTAGGGAGATGCCCTTTGTCTTTACTTCTAGATATCTGATTGGTCGTACTCCTGGGATTATTGAGAGGTTTCTTCTTGGTCGAGTGTGGCGACAGTATGGTCAGCCTCAGGGTATGCCACAGGGGTCTTCTATTTATGCACGTCGGCATCAGGAGATTACAGTGTGGGGTCCGTGGATTTCTTATGATGCAGCAGTGGCAGAGTTCACCAGTTTAGGAGTACAGATGTGGGAGTACATAGCTAATATTCTTGACAAGGGGATGACTCCAGAGTATGGTTAGTATGTGTTGGAGCATCTTGTGCCATGATTATTTGATCCTGATGAGCCTGCCACTCCAGTGGCAGAGCAGAGACCACATATAGGGGGACATAGGCGACATCGAGAGGTGGCTTCAGAGGGTGATGACTCCAAGGAGGATGATGAGGATGAGTCAGATGGGGATGGAGATAGTAGTGATGAGGAGAGTGGAGGTGATAGTGGTGGAGGAGATGGTAGAGGTGGAAGAGGTAGCGACAAAGGTGGTAGCAGAGGTAGTGGCAGAGGTGGACCGCGGATGAGATATTCAGCTCCATCGTCTTCAGTAGATCCAACGGTATCGAGTCAGATATCTACCTTGTAGAGTAGAGTGCAGAGCTTATAGGATCAGTTAGCACGGGCACATGCCTTGGTTACACAGCTACAGGGACAGTTGACAACAGTTACGACTGAGAGAGATACATCTAGACAACAGGGTGAGCAGGCCATGGCCCTAGCTGATAGTCTGTAGAGAGTAGCAGCAGGTACCTCGATTGGTGACATGATGAGAGAGATGACCAGAGCCACTCGAGAGGTAGAGTTCTATAGGACCAGGTATCATGATGTAGTGCCACCTGAGCAGAGAATGAGTTATACACAGTCTCGGTCTACGCATAGTCGGTCTTGGGCTACCAGTAGGGGTGTATCTCAGCCATTACCTCCAGGAGGGTCACTAGGGGCAGGTGGAGTAGGACCATCAGGTACAGGTGGGGCAGGTCCTAGACCAACAGCATCAGAGGATAGCACTTCGTAGTGCTTTTTGCATGATGGCTTATATGTCTTATTGATACTTTGTTGAGACATTTGTATACACACTTATATGATCCCATTTTTGATGATGTTATGCATAGCTGACATCTTTGTACATTTTGACATTCATTTTTGAAATATATGATATGCAACGATGATTCCTTATGTGATGAATGTGTCTATTTTCTATATGCATGATGTTCTATGTGATGGTTGCACGATGTTATGCTCATGATGCATATGTATGCATGATTTTTAGATACGAAAATGAAAGTGCAATGCTATGATGTGATTGCAATCTATTGATGAATGACTTTATGAATATGAATGTAAAATGATGGATGGTATAATGTATGAATGCCCATGAATGTTTAGATTATGATGTATGCTTTGTTTTTATGATTTTCTGATGCAAATATGTATGAAAAATGTATGTGATGATGTTTTTGTGAATGTCAAAATGTACTCAGTCATTTTATTCAAAAAGATATGAAACATTGATACTTTGCCAGCTTTTGGGAAAATCTATAAATGCGAAATGCAGATTCTAAAATGAATGTAATCTATACTAACCATGTAGGGTATCTGTACAATATTGCCATTCTGAGGCTTATTTATGCTTTTTGTGTCATCATAGAGCATTGAAATGTTGAAAGTTAATACAAGCATCTAGGTATAATTGAACCAAGATGACTTGAGTATCGCTTGCATAAATAGACAAGAGTTAACTCGTTTCCCATGCAAATTATGAAATGTCATCAATGATACTTAGTAGAGCATGTCTCGTGACCAATTTGCATAGTACTAATGATTTCCTCGCAAACAATAGACAAAGAAAAATCATACTCCTTACTTGCTTTTCTAGTTCAATACATCATTGAATTGCTCCAGAGATATGATAGAAAATCAACCAACAATTCAAATTTTTCCTAAAGTATTTCAAACATTATTTAGATTAAGATCATCCAACTTGGTTATCAACATTGATGTTTGTGTTTTGATTAACAGTGTTTTGACCATGTTGTTTGATTTCATTGTCATTGAGTGATCGTTTTGGTGTTGTGGTTGATTTGATGCATCAATGTATGTTGCGTTTTGTCAAACCGTTATTTGTTCATTTGTGATGTTCTAAGAGCTCGTTCCCTCTCTTGTGTAGTCTATGTTTCTTCCCCCAGTGTGAACACAACCTAAATATGATGGATATGTACAAATTTCATCAAGCCATGATGAAACACAAGGATTCCTATTGCATGATATGGATATGATAGATATGTACAGATGATATATATGGATAGATGATGCCGTAAAGTGAATGGAAGACATAAGCTAATAGATAGAGGAGCCCATTTTGATCACAAGTAGTGCCTATTTACTAGGTTTTCACCACTTGTTTTTATTACACTTTTTTTTCAAGACTTTTTTCAGATTTTTATGTATTTTTTCAGGACGTTTTCTGATTTTTATGTATTTTTTCAAGACATTTTCTGATTTTTATTGATTCAGACATAGAACTTCTTCAAATGAATGCTGTTGATCAACTCTTCAAAAAGGTCCCCTTCTGACGTAGATAACTGATATGCTCCAGAACCGTATGCTGCAATGATGACAAATGGACCAAGCCAATTTGGTTCAAATTTTCCTTTCTTTTCCTTGTCTTGCTGATTGCGTGGATTTTGTTTCAAGACTAAGTCACCTACTTGAAATGTCCATGGTTTAACCCTGTGATTGTAGCTATGAGACATAACTTGTTTATAACCCTTCAAATGATCACCTGCATGTTGACGTCTTTCATCTAATAGTTCTAGCTCTTGTAGACGAGATACTCTGTAGTCTTCATCATTTATCAATCCTTTGAGTGAGACCCTAAGCGAAGGTATTTCAACCTCTAACGGTAAGATCACTTCTGCTCCATATACCAAGGCATATGGGGTGGCTCCTATTGGTGTGCGAATGCTGGTTTTGTATGCCCACAAAGCTGGATTTAATTGAACATGCCAATCACGACTGACATCATTTACCGTCTTCTTCAATATCTTCAAGATTGTTTTGTTTGAAGCTTCTGCTTGACTATTTCCTTATGGATAGTAAGGTGTAGATAACCTGTGTTGGATGTGAAATCTTTCACAGAGTTCGTCAACATCCTAATTTTTGAAAGGCCTCCCATTATAAGTGATGATAGAATTACGAATTCCATATCGATAGATAATGTAATTCAAGATAAATGAAGAGATTTGTTTACCAGTCACGGTCGTCAAAGGAACAACTTCGATCCATTTTGTAAAATATTATGTAGCCATGATGATGAACTTATTCCCATTTGATGATGAAGGATGAATTTTTCCAACAAGATCTAGTTCCCACTGAGAAAAAGGCCATGTCGGAGTGAAAGATTGTAGTTCCTGTGCCAGTGCATGAATAAGATTCCCATGGATCTGACATTTAGAACACTTCTTGACAAAAGTAAAAGATTCTCTCTCCATGGTAGGCCAATAATATCCCATTCTAACAAGTTTCTTGGCTAAGGTTAAACCACTTGAATGAGTTCCACAAATACCACCATGAACCTCTTGTAAGGATTTTTCAGATTTGTCATGTTCAAGACATCGAAGGAGTGTACCATCAAGATCACGTCGGTAAAAGATATTGGTGATCAAGGTATAACGAGATGATTGGCGTATGAAATTCCTTTTTTGGTTTCGGGATAAATCCAGAGGTAAGATGTTATTTTTCAGGTAGGTATAAGTCTTGCCATATAAAGGTGAATCGGAACCGGTTAAATGACATATGACTTGGGTCTCAGGATTATCATAGGCGGAAGAAAACAATTGTTCCACCAAGAATTCATACCATTTTTTATTTTTTGATAAATGTAACAAGGAAGCAATTGTAGCCATTGCATTTGCAGCTTTATTATCAATCCTTGGGATTTGTGAAAACTTGATTACCACAAAATACTTTTTAAAATCATCCACCATGTTCTTGTAAGGTAGCAAGCTTATCATCTTTAGTCTGATAATCATCATTGATTTGATTAATGACTAGTTGTGAATCACTGTAGACTTGCAACTTTGTAATCTGCTAGTCCAATGCTATCTTCATTCCTGTGAGCAATGCTTCATATTCAGCTATGTTATTTGTACAAGGAAACATCAACCGATATGATTTTGGAATAGTATGTCCTTCAGGTGTGACAAAAAGAATCCCTGCCCCCGAGCCTTGTTGCGTATAGGATCCATCAAAGTACAATGTCCATGATTTCTGAATTGTTGTTGTAAAGACATCTGCATCAGGAAATTCAATGTGAATTGGGTTTTCTTCTTGTAAAGGTGCTTCGGTCAACTGATCTGCGATGACCTGTCCTTTTATAGCTTTTCGATCCACATAGTGAATGTCAAACTCACTTAAGATCATTACCCATTTTGCAAGTCTTTTTGTTAAGGTAGCTTTGCTTAAGAGGTATTTTAGTGGATCTATTTTGGTTATCAAGTTAACTGTATGAGCCAACATATAGTGTCGCAACTTTTGGGAAGCAAACACTACTGCTAAGCAAGCTTTTTCAATGAAAGTGTAGTTTAGTTCATGACTTGTTAAAGTTCTGTTGATATAGTATATAGCCCTTTCTTTGCTTGTATAATCCTCCTGTGCTAGTAATGCTCCCAAAGATACTTCTGTTGCTGAAATATAGAGTATGAGCGGCTTTCTTGGAACTGGTGGGATTAGGACTAGTGGATTCATGAGATATTGCTTGATCTGATTAAATGCTGCTTCACACTTTTCCTCCCATTAGAATGGGACATTTTTATGCAATAGATGTGTAAATGGTAAGCTTTTGTCTGCCAGTTGAGCTATAAACCTCCTGATGGATTGTAGTCATCCTTGCAGTGATCAAAGTTGACTGATATTTTTGTGGCGGCATGTCCATTATAGCTAAAATGTGTGTGGAAAATGTTAGTATCAAAATAAGATAACAAAAACACACCAATGCAACATTAAACTAAAGAAAACTAAATAAAATGAAAAGAGATCAAACAAAGCTTCTTCAGAATCATTCCATTGTCCTCTATCTCCAGTGATTTGCTTGAAGCTGCTTCTCTCAGATTGTATAAGCAAAGCTTCTCAGAATGGCAACCTGCAGAACGAGTATGCAAAGGGAGAGTACTTCTCTATCCTATATGCTGGTGGAGTGAAATGTTGATATACAGATATGCACAGGGGCTGTAGATTATGCACAGGGTCTGTGGATTATAAATGCTTCTGAAACTATGATATGAGGATGATAAGCCATGATATGGAATGCTAATATGCTAAGCTATGTTATGCTATGATTCTAGAGGCTATGGATGTTGGAGGGCTAATTGACTATAGTTTTCCCGTACAAAAGCTTCTCTCTGTTTTAGAGACCCGACAGTCCCTTTTATAGATTTTTGTAGGCAAGAGCCTGGCTGGCTAAGATCAATGGCTATGAGATTGTCTGGTAAATTTGAATGGTGAGAGATGGAGAGGTTGAGAGGAAGATGGAAGATGTTGAGAGGTTGGAGAGAAGAATGGAGGTTTGTCTTCAACCCACGGGAACAAGCTTGCTTAGAAATAGAGAAATTAATTTTCTATTTTGAAGTTTGTTTCACGGTTGTTGGAGATAATCCAAATTAAATAAATAAATTTATTTAATTTTCTATGAATTTGAGGATTAAAAAGATTTTTAAAATATTTGATTTGAAGACTATAAAAGACTCAATTAAATATTTGAAATATTTAATTGCAAATAGACTTTAGAAGAATTAATTAAATATTTGGAATATTTAATTGCGAATGGAATTTAGAGAGGAATATTTAATCTTTATTTGAATAAAATATTCAAGCCAAGATTATGTGATAATTAATATAAATAAATCATAATGTTTATTTAATTAATTAAGAAATGGATAAGAAAGAATGATTAAATAAACTTATTTATTTAATCGAAATGAAAGAATGAACAATATAAATAAATTATTTAGATTTATTTATACGCAGATTGAATTCAGAGATATAATTAAATATTAAAAATATTTAATTAATTACCAGATTATTGTGATGTGACCATTTTTCAGTGTATACAGTTATCTTATCTTTTGACTTGTAACACATGTGAACTAGGTAGTTGTGATTAGTTTTCTTATTTCATAAGATTAAGATACTTGTCACAATCTCATTACATCTTGTATCTCACCTCGCTATATACTACATTGTACATTGATTCTTTTTGCATTCATTGATAGGAATACAATTTACTCTTGTAATATTGATCTTATGAGTATTTTGTGCTTTCCATAGGCCTTTAGATCTTGGGTGGCTATCTACATAGCCAAATCTTAGACTCGTAAGAAAATGTAGCTAGAGTAACAAAACAACATAAGAGAAGATATTGCAGGTTTTCAACGACACCACCTTAAGGGAACTAAAAATAGATAGATATAAGTATTTAAGTTAACACAAACAAAAATAAATAGATACAAACATAGGCTATATAGTTCAAGGTCGTAAATTGTAAGTGCTACATAAAGGTAACAAACTGTTTAACTAGATTAGGCCCTTTTAACAAGCAACACAATCTCAAATAGATAATTTAGAAAAGAACACAAGAAATTTCTTGTGTTGTGGAAGCGTAAAACCCACAAACTTGAATAATATTGCATCACAAGTTAGTTGCAAAGAAATAACAAAGAAAATGAAATGTAATAACAAAATAATAGACAAGACACAACTTTACATGGTAAAACCTTGACAATATGCCAAGGAAACATCCATGGGGTGAAGTATCAATATTCTTATTGCTTAGAGAAACTAATTACAATATTCACACAACTGTTTCTATTCAATTATAATTCATTACATTGATTTTTCCTTCAAAGCAACAAGATGTACAATATCTTCAAGATACAACCTTCGTCAAAGTTAGAAAAAAACTAGCTTGTTTTACCGCTTTAACTGTTTTAATTATTTTTATTGTTTTTATCTTTTTCACATGGTTTTTCTTTATTTTCTTTATTGTTGTCAATATGCAACAATCTCCACCTTGACAATAATTTACTTGATACTTTCCCATGCCCATTCATCACCTTTTTTACAAGCCAAGAGAAGTCAAACTCCACTTGAACTTCTCTAGTTGTACTGGTTTTGTAAACATATCTGCGTAATTTTCTAGTGTATGAACTTTCTCAAGAGCTATTCCACCTCCATCAATAACTTATCTTACAAAATGGTATTTAATCGCAATATGCTTAGTCCTACTATGATAAACTAGGTTTTTAATCAAATGTATAATACTTCGACTATCACAAAATACAATCACCTTGTCTTGCACTTTTTCAAACTCACCCAAAAGACCCTTCAACCAAATTTCCTCTTTACATGCATGTGAGACAACTATATACTCTACCTCAGTAGTGGATAAAACAACTATTTATTGAAGCTTTGATATCCAACAAATAGGTCCTCTTGCAAGAGTAAAGACATAACCTAATGTAGATCTCCTTTTGTTCAAATCACCTACAAAATATGAATCAACATAACCACAAACCAAGCCACTAAAACCATCAAAGGCGATACAATAATCACTTGTTCCTCTAAGATATTGAAGTGCCCATTTTGCTATTTCCCAATGCTTTATACCTAGATTTGAAATGTATCTACTTACAACACCAATTGAATGTGAAATATTTGGTCTTGTACATACCATCACATACATTAAACTTCCTACTGCATTGGTATATGGTACATGAGACACATAATCCTTTTCTTCTTTATTACTAGGACATAAACTTGAAGAAAAATTAAAATGAGAACCTGAAGGAATATTTATTGGTTTCACATTCATCATACAGAATCTTATGAGGATCTTCTCCACATACTTCTATTGTGATAACCAAATCTTAACATGTTCCCTATCTTTGTGTATTTCCATGCCCACAATTTGTTTTGCTTCTCCTAGATCCTTCATATCAAAAGTCCTTGCCATTTGAGCCTTTAACCCATTGATCTCTGCTATGATTTTTATTGTTACAAGCATATTGTCAACATATAATACCAAGATAATGAATAAATTATTTTTCAAAATTTTAAAGTAAACACAATGGTCATACTCACTCCTTATAAATTTTTGGCTCACCATGGAGAATTTGAACTTCTTGTACCATTTCCTAGGAGACTGCTTTAGGCCACCTATTGCAATCTTGAACAAACCCTAAATTGGTTGTTCTATATATATCTCATCCAAATATCCATGTAAAAATGTTGCTTTAACATCTAATTTCTCTAATTAAAAATCAAGTAAAGCAACAAGTGCTAAAAAACCCCGAATAGAAACAAGCTTAATGTTTGGTGAAAAAATTTCATGAAAATCAATACCTTCCTTTTGAGAATACCCTTTTGCTACTAGTCTTGCTTTGAACCTTTCATCTTTATCACCAATAGCCATGTTATTCAATATGAAGACCCATTTAAAACCAAAAACTTTCCTACCCTTTGGGAGTTCTACTAGGTCCCATGTTTTATTCTTCTCCAAATCATTCATTTATTCTTTCATTATTATTTTCCATTTAGCATTTTTAGTACCATCCACTGCTTACTGATAACAACTAGGTTCCACATGATTAGAAATCAAAGCAATAGATGAAACATAGTCATCATACCCTTTAGGTGGATTTTTGACCTCTATAGATATCCTTAGATCTAGTTGCAAAATTTCTACATTTTCATGTAGATTTTGTACATACTTATCTTCTTCTTCAAAAGCTTCTTCTTGCTCCCCATTTTTTGTAAATGGATGCATTTCCAATTGATTTTTTTTTATGTTGAAGTACTTATTCCTATTCCAAATCAACTTCTATTATGTTTTATTTTATAAGAGGAGATTCATCAAATACTACATCTCTACTAATAATGACTTTGTGGGTAGTAGGATCCCACAATCTATATCCCTTAATTCCATCACCATAACCAACAAAGATATATTTATTGGATTTGGGGTACAATTTAGAATGTTAATCTTTTGAAATAAGAGCATATGCATGACATCAAAAAAATTTCAGATTTGAATAATCAAAAGAATGAATTGCCCATGCCTCTTTAGGAGTCGTACAATCTATTACAATTGATGGTGATTGATATAATATATAACATGCTATTGAGACCACTTTTTCCCACAAATATTGCTACAAATTGGTATTACTGAGCATGCTTCTCGCTCTCTCTAGAAGAGTCTTATTGATGCGTTCAACAACACCACTTTGCTAAGGAGTGTAAACAGTGGTTTTATGCCTTTCAATCCAAGCTTCCTTGCAATAATTTTCAAATTTCAAAGATTTGAACTCACCTCCATTATCTTTTTTTAAAAAAATTCTTTATCTATTAGTTCTCTTTTCAACCAAAACTCTAAATTGCTTAAATACACTAAACACATCAACTTTACTTTTAAGAATATCGGACCACACCTTTCAATAGTAGTCATCTATACATGTCACAAAATATGATCCTCCAAAATAAACTATAGGGGATGGCCCCCAAACATCTGAATGGATATAATATAGAATATCTTTACTTGTATGACCACCTGCTTTAAACATCAGTCTAGATTTTTTTCCCATAAACACAATGTTTTCAAAAATTCAGATTCAAATATTTTAGATTTGGAATAACAAAATAATAGACACGACACAAATTTACATGGTAAAATATTGACAATATGTCAAAGAAACATCCATGGAGTAAAGTATTAGTATTCTTATCTTAGAGAAACTGATTACAATCTTCACACAACTACTGCTATTAAATTATAATTTATTACCTTGATTTTTACTTCAAGGCAACAAGATATATATGATATCTTCAAGATAACAACCTCTGTCAAACTTAGAAAAACCAACTTTGTTTTATTAAATTAATTGTTTAATTGATTTAATTATTTTTATCTTTTTCATAATATTTTTCTTCATTTCCTTTATTGTTGTCAATATCCAACACTCTAGATCTAGTCACTTGTTCAGATGAATTACCCCTTCTATTATTATTATATATTCGTGTTTTGCATAATATCTTGGTATGATGTACTACATATTGCTTATATGATATAACTTACTTTAATGCTATTCTTGTAGCATAAAAAATTATCACCCTTGAAAATTTCATATTTGGTTTATCTCACCCCTTTTGTACTTGGACCTAATTATGCATTAATTACCAATTTTATAAATATTTTTGGAAAATAAAACATGGAAAATCAAATTATGCATTTAATATTTTCCCTCGCCATTTTTTATTATGAAAAAGTGGTTATCTAGTCTAGGGTGCACTGCACCCTAGACCAATATTTTTGGCTCCAAATTTGATTATGTCAGTGTTGATAATTTATTATTTGAATTTCTAATTTCAATTTTCGACTATCAATATTTTATTTTTAGGAATTTAGAAGAATTGAATATAAATACCTAGTCATTTTCTAAGGAATTCAGTTGAGCAAATCAAGTGTCCTAAAAAATATTCAACAATAGTCAAGAGAAAAATTATCAAGATTATTGCAACATTTTATCATTCAAGCATCATGCCATATGTGAGTTTGTGTTCATATTTACATTCATTTTGTTTATGTATACTAACCTTTATAGGTGATCAAATCAATTCAAGTCAAGCAACAATTGATCCTTAAAGGTGATGAGTGTGACTTTAGTCCATCAAGGTGATCATATTTGAGTGGTGAGTTGTAGCAAGGTTTTCAATCCATTACTTGTTTATCAATTAACCTCTATCCAACCAAGGATACACTCTATTTCATCATAATTTTCCATTGTGTAGGTAGAAATACCAATACAAGGTTTGACATATGAAAACCCCTATATGGAACAACCTTTCCTCTCCTCTTATGTGTGCACGATGCAAAATCTAAAGTGAGTTGGAAGAATATTTGAGTCTATTCATTCATTCATGCATCAAAACCCTACAAGTTGACAAGTCACAAAATCTACATATTTTCACTAACAAATGAAGTTCCGACAACAACTAGAAGACAAAAGTTATAGATTGGTGTCCTGAGGCTTGTATTTTAGATCTAAAAAGGATGATAGTCCAAGGTACACTGCACCCTAGATTTGCAAGATCAAGCTCAAATTTATATCTCAGGTACATCTATGTTTTCCCTTTTCATTTTTGTAATTCAATTTTTTTTGTCTGCATCTAGTTTCTTAGAAATTGTAATAGACTACTATATTTTCATAGTTTTACATATTTCATTTGCATAATTCAAAATTGGTTAATTAACAATCATAAATCAACCATCAATCAAATCCACACAAAAATAAACAAGGATTAGAACCTTGATCCACCATTTTGAATCTTCCTATTAGGATTTGTAGTCAAATGGATTTAAGATCATTTCTAATCCTCCAATTAAGAAAGGTGTGCTTTAGGACCTAGATCGTATAAGGAAGCTAAGGTAGTAGAAAAAATTCCCACACTAATCTTGAGAGGAGAATAATGCAAAAAATTATAGATCTTTACAATAGTTATAGAAAATTAAACAAAAATGAACATGAATATCATGCATATCACAACACAATGATTTATGTGGGGAAAACCCTTTTAGGAGAAAAACCCCACTCGAAAAATTGACCAATATATTATTCAAAAATCACAAATATTACAATATACTTGTAGAACAAGCTTCTCACATGAGAATCACAAACCAGAGATCTAGAGGCAACATGATCGCTATCAGGTTCTTAGAATATATCATGATACACAATCATGATACAACACCCTCATAAAATAGGGTTTCCTTCTAGGGTAAGTCAAGGCAACAAAATATCAACTGGCATATTTGAGACCTAATGAAGAACAATCCAAATTTATAATAATAAAATATAATTAAAATTTATCTTTCAAGGGCATTGCCCCTAGACCTCCCACTAGGGGGATGATCCCCCCAGACCCCTTGCAGGGCCATACCCTCTCCCCTCTCGTGCCCCGCATGCTTACCTATCAATGATACCTTATGTAATTGCAAAGTTGAGACACATTTTACCAACAAATCTCCCACTTGTCAAACACCTTGCAAGAGAAATGAGAGGGTGTATAAACATCATATCTTAATTGCTAGGGGATGAAAAGCCCATAAAATCTAAATACCATCTAAACTTCTTTGTGCTCATAGGCTTAGTTAAAGAATCAATAATATTAATCAAAGTCTCTACTTTAACCAACTTCACCTCACCATCTTTGACCATATCTCTACTAAAATGATACTGTACATTAATGTGCTTGGTCCTGACATGAAATTTTGTGTTCTTTGCTAGACATATCACACTTTGACTGTCACAATAAATAGTCACTACATCTTGTTTTATTCCAATATCTAAACACAATCTCTTAATCCAAAAGTCATCTTTACAAGCATGAGTAGTTACCATATTGTAATTCCCACTTCTAAATAGAACTATTATTTATCACCTTTCAGTTGAAAATTACAAAGTAAAAATAAATAAGATAGTAACTAATCCCAACTAACAAGCCTGGTCCACAACAAGTGAAGAACAACAAGTGAAGAAAGAAATACTACCTAATTAGTTATCATAAAAGCAATCTCAATAATTAGGTTTTTACAATAGATTATAGATAAAAAAAAATAACAACATATGCAAGATGTATTTCTACAATAACTACCAAGACTAGCAACTTAAAGCAATCATACCCATATTCTCAAATATAAAATTTTCCAGCCTTATATGCATTCATATAAATGTAATACACGACGTTGGAAAAAATATTTATAAACACAATTGATAGAGTTTACCTAGAATACTATAGAGTCCTCACTCTTTACATTAAAGAAACACTAATCAAGGCTTTGGTCAAAACACATGTTAGAAGAGCATTAATCGATACTAATACCAATAATATTAGCACATAACCTAAACTTGTATACAATAATCCAACATGTATTAGATTTATGTGCTTATTACGAAAGTAAAGTTGAAGGAAACTATTTAGGAGCCTTTCATTTGTTTTCTTCAATGCATGTAATACATATATAAATCAAACTAATTAAAAAACATATTCCCCTGAAAATACATACGCTACCGGTTAGGAAGAAGTAAATTCTAATTGAGTTTCCAAACAAAAGGTTCTTTCTATTAAATATGGAACACATAAAAAGAAAACTCTACATAAAGTTGAATTCAAATATCTTTCTCCAACCATTAGTAATGATGCACATAAAAATGAACATAGTGCCCAATATTAAATTTTATAAATCATCCATTAGTTGAAAACATTGCATGCAATGTTTAATCTACTATAATCTACTCCATTAGTATTTGGAGTGAAACTAATATTTATCATATCAATGGCTTAAATGTCCAACTATCATAAGATTATAAAATTTCTTGTAGAGATTTGATCATTTCAAGAAAAAGAACATTCCTATAATTACTTCAATTATTCGTTTCATTAATCCTATCTTTTGTAACCAACTATTAAAGGAAAATCCAAATAAAAAAAGATTCCCTAGATAAAAGTATTAGAACTATGCAACCGTTTCTTAATCAACAAGGATTTCCATCATTAAATTAGAAGATCTATGAAATTCTAAGTACCCAGGTGGTTTATACCTTCATGTCCCTAATCAACATGTCTTGGTATCTAAAATACATTTTTACATGAATAAGTAGTTTATATTAACAAATAGTCTCGTAGAATGATACGAATCACAAAGGTCTCTACCTCTATATAAGAACAAGGCAAGAAGATTTCACTAATTTCTCTTAGGAATGATTATCAAATTACAAGATTAAGAATCTACATCATAATTCTTTTTATCCTTTATATAAAATTTTTTACATATCACAAAATGAGATCAAATAGATTCAGTTTGGATAACTATAGAAAATTAACATATTTATTTCCAATGGAAAATATTTCAGCGGCATCTGAGATTTGATAAAAGAAGATCTAAATAATATTAAGTGAAATGAACCTAACTGAATTTTAACTTGACCTAACTGTCTATATAAAAAAATCTTGGCTTTATTTGCAATACATGTGCAACTAAAATTAGATTTCTGCAACAAGGAAAGACTAGTTATAGATAAAATGATACATAAAACACCCTAAAACCCTACCAGACACTGTTTGACGAACCTCACCAATAGTACATTTTTCTTTTGAAATGTTGATGTTGAAAGCTTTTGCATTGCAATCCCAACATCAAGGTGTAACATGTAATTTGAGGGCACTAAATGTACTACTGTTAATAAAGCTCTTTTACAATCTTGCCACTATTTTGCTTCATAATGCATTCGAGCTAGATATAAAAAATTTAGGTGTCAGTACTAAAATAGAATTTCCTCAAAAAAATTTGATACACTTTCACTACAAGCGCAAACTATCCTTTAATTGCAAAAATTATTTGAATCATGAACATAAAAATGAATGGAACATTCCATTACTAAATGGATCTATTAAATCACAATTAAATGATTAAATTCATGAGATAACTAATAATTTAAATGAAATTATCTTATTGAAATTCGATCTTATGCCTAAACAGAAAGAAATCCATTAATGTTAATACAATTAAATGACTAAAGATGAATAGTAACAAGATAAATTAGCCAAAATAATTTTTCTTATAAACGTGGATTTAAAATTGAATATCACAAAGACCTTATTGTTACAACTGAATAATAGATTAAAAGTACAAGAAGAGCGTATGCCAAGTTGATCTTGAAAAAAAAAGTCACCATACAATATACACAATCGGGACCTTCCACTGATAAAGCTATCAGAATAAAATAATCTAGTTAGTCAAAATTACAACATTTTCCTTGTATCATCACCAACAAGAAGGAAGACATTACTGATAAAATATCACACATAAAGTCACTTAACAATTTTCATAAGCTTGTATGTTATACTTAGTTTATCAAAATACAACTTATTAACTAAATTAGTGCAATTATTAACAAACAAAAATAACTTCTTGAACATAATTTTGACATTTGTTTCCTAAGTAATTCTAGAACTTGTGATAATTTACCATTTATGACCAATTAACAATTAAAACACTTTGAATTGGCTTTTCACCCTATATGTACATTTTATTATATATGATGTGTTAATCCATGTGAGAGTGAGAGAGAGATCATTTAAATATTCAATAGTATCACATGAAAAGATAGTACAAAATAACTAAAATAAGACAACAAGTTGTACTAACATAAATAAAAGAGAACTCTTGAATCAATATAATCAAATCACTTAGCCAACAATATAATTAAGAAGATATATAATGAACTATAAAATAAAAAAATAAGTATATCATATTGGAATAAAATCTTGCATTTGTATCCAGTCAATTTTGGAGGTGAGTTTTATTTTGAATTGTAGAAAATAACTCAAATATGTATTGCTTAGCTGTCTGATTTCTACATCTTGATCTAACTAGTAGTAGTCTCAATACCTACTGTGAATGCATAAACATAATCATTTATATAGCAGGGATATGGATATTCAAGAATAAGAGTAATAAGAGTTTTGCATTAAAGTATCATGTACAATTATAAACAAGACTTAGAAAGACCTGAACAAGGCCTGCAATCATACAATATGTAGTCTATACATAGGATAGGTATAATCATACATGTGCATTCTTTCATGGATTGAAAACTATTGGCAGGTAGGGGTGCAATCACACAACTTCTCTATTGTTACTGGATTGATAGAATAGAAAACAACACACTAAAAATGCATAGAGTATGCACAATGACAACAAATCTAAACTGACTAAAATTAATTTTTCATATATTCCTTGTTTGATTCAAAATACAAAAACTACAAAGTATATTCTCTATTTTACATGAACAAAATAAAACTTAAACTAACTTAGATAGATGTCTAGTACAAAAGGTGCTACACTCACACTGAAAAAAAAAAGAGGCTACAATCCTGTGGCTGAAATTGTCAATGTGCTGCATTTGCTAAACATTCTTTCTGCACTGGTCCCGTCGCTTGTTCTGTGCTAAACATTCTCTACTTCATCCACTGTTGTAGGGTCAACCAATGCCAATAAAAAAATCCAAATTCTTCTACTAACTTCAATGAATACATTCCTTTTGTTTGTATTAACAAGCTCATGAGAATGAGCGGTACTTTCAAACTTCAAAATCACCTAATTCATTTAATGTTGTAGGTATTCATTGGCTGTTGCAAGCCCAAAAATAAGTGCTCCAATATGAATTTCAAACTTACCAACCAAAAATAAATGCAACATGTTTACGTTGGATGCAACATGTTTACGTTGGCTGCAACTTGAAGGTCTTCATCTGATGTGGCAGGGGGAAAAGTCTGCAGGCTGCAGATTAATTAATATTCCAAAACTCCCCCTTAATCTATAGGTTAGTTATCAATCTGCAACTTCCTTTCGGAGCTGATCTTCGTAGCTATCCACAATGCCAAGCCTATCTCTTAGGCATTCAAAACTATCCTTTGGTAATGCCTTGGTGAAGATGTCAGTGAGATGTTGCTCGGATCTGCAATACTGAAGTTCTATCTCACCTTGTTCTACCAATTCCCTTATGAAGTGATATTGAATCTCGATGTGTTTGCTTCATCCATGGAAGACCGGATTCTTTGTCAAAGCTATTGAGGAAACATTGTCACAATGAATAACTCTGCTATCATATTGATGTTGCTTTAAATATGCAAGGATCCTCCTCAACTAAATAGCCTAACATGCTGCTACATTTCCTACTATGTACTCTACTTCTACTGTGTTGAGAGAGACAATCGGCTACTTCTTTGATGCCCATGTTTAAGACATACCCTGATGTGCTCTTCCTATCATCCACATTTCCTGCCCAATCACTATCTGTGAAACCATTCAACTTAAATTCATTTGATGTACCATACATGATGCCATATCCCATTTTTCCATGGAAATACCTCAATATCCTCTTTCCTGCTTGCCAATGTGTGTCTTTAGGTTCCTCCATGAATCTAGATACCAAGCTTACTACATACATTAAATTATGCCTAGTTTATGTCAAGTACATCAAACTTCCAACTACACTTTTATAGAGGGTTGGGTTCACTTCCTTATTGCTATCATTATTGCACAGTTTTAGACCTGTTGTTGTTGGTGTGGGTGCAGGTTTGCTATTATGCATTTTAAACCTTCTTAAAATCTTTTTGGCATAGTTAGATTGTGAAATAAAAATGCCATGTTGTGTTTGTTGAACTTCTATGCCAAGAAAATAATTCAACAAACCTAGATCTGTCATCTCAAATTCATTTTTCATCACCTCTTTAAAATAAACAATTTTGTTGTCACTATTACCAATAAAAATCAGATTATCTACATACAAAACAACAATTAATATATTACCTTTGGTTGCTGTGATATAGAGTGTGGTCTTACTACTGCTCTTGCTAAATCCATTGCTCAATAAATAGGAGTCTATTCTTCTATACCATGCCTGAGGTGCTTGTTTCAGCCCATAAAGAGCTTTCCGGATCCTATACACTTTGTTCTCTTGCCTTGGGACTTCATAGCCAGGCAATTGCTCCACGTACACTTCCTCCTTCAACACTTTGTTTAAGGCTGACTTTACATCCATCAAAAATATTCCATTGATGTTGTGTTGTAACTGCTATGACTGTTCGTACTGTTCCCAGCCTTGCAACTGGTGTATATGTCTCATCATAATCTATACTGGGTTGTTGTTTGTACCCTTTGACAACAAGCCTTGCTTTGTGTCTTTCAATCTTCCCTCCAGTTGTACATTTGGTCTTATAGACCCACTTCACTCCAATGACTTGTTTACCCTTGGGTAAATTGATCAACTCCCATGTTTGATTTCTCTCTATAACATCCAACTCTTCATCCATGGCCTTACACCACTTCTCTTCTTTCATTGCTTCCTCAAAGTCTGTCGGATCACTATAAGAGAATAGAGAAAAATCTAATTTTTTATCAAAATCAGCACGCCGCATGCTATCATAAATCTCCCTTACACTCTTTGCCTTTCTTGGCATCAATGATGTGAGTGTGGGATCCAAATCTTCTTCTGAGTTGCTACTACTTTGACCTCTAGAGCTATTGTACTGTTGGCTATCGGAGCTATTGCTTTGCTAAATTCTGGAGCTGCTAGACTATTGTCTCTATTTAGAATTGTTGTTTTGCTCAACACCTGTAGAATTACTATTCTGCTACACATCACCAAAGCTATTATTTTCTAATTCTCTATGGTAGTTTCTCCCTGAGCTACTTCTCTCTTGATCTCCCCTTATGTTGCTATCATCTACAACTTCTTCATTATCAAGGGTTATTGTAATTGAAATATTCATGGTGTCATCCACCATTCCATCCCATGCTTCATTCTCAATAAATATAACATCCTTTCTGATTACAACATTCTTGGTGATGATATTGTACAATTTATAGGTCTTTGACTCTTCACCATAGCCTATGAAGATGCATTTTTCTCCTTTGTCATCAAATTTCTGCCTCTTCTCTTTTGGCATGAGTGCGTATGCCACACACCCAAATATCCTTAAGTGCTCAACACTCCATTTGCTATTTTTCCATACATCTTGTGGAATCCTATCATGGGCAACCTTTGTGAGGCATCTATTCAGTATATAGACTGTTGTTGCTACAACTTCTCCCCAAAATATGTGTGACAACCCTTTTGCTTTCAGAATACTTCTTGTTATATCTTGAATGGTCCTATTTTTTCTTTCTGCCACACCATTTTGTTGTGGAGTATACCTAGTTGTGAATTTTTTGTGAATGCCCTCATCCCTACAAAAATTCAAAAATTCTTTGGAGATGTACTCTCCCCCTCTATCTATTCTAAGGGCTTTGAGATAGTGACCACTCTCCTTTTCAACTGCTGCCTTAAACCACTTAAATTTCTCAAAGGCTTCCGATTTTTTTTTCAAGAAATAAACCCATATTTTTCTGCTATAGTTATCTATGAAAGTCATGAAATATGTATTTCTAGCTAAAGTGGGGGTTTTCATGGGTCCACACAAATCTGAGTGCACTAACTCTAGTAGTGCATTTCTCTCCTAGAATACCTAGATTGAAATGGTTGCCTATGTTGTTTTCCTAAAATGCAAGCCTCACACTTTCCATCGGGTTCTACAATGGATGGTAAACCCCTAATCATTCCTTTCCTAGAAAATAAACTCAAACTTGAAAAGCTTAAGTGCCCATACCTTAAATGCCATAGTTTGGATGGGTCTTTGATGATTGTCTTGAAAGCAAACTAATGTTCGACTGCCGAGTTTTGTCTAACTACTATGAGTTTTAGTGAACAATGTTGGCGTTGTATGTCTATTGTTTCTATCGCAGACACTATGTGCATCCTAAGAGGAAACATTCTATTTCTTGTCATCTGCACTATAACCATAACTTTCTTGTTGTTTCCTTTGTCAAATATCTTACATTCTCCATTCTCCATCAAGATTTTGTAACCATTTTGGACTATTTTTCCAATGCTCAATAAATTATGCTTTATGCCAGGGGCATAAAAGACATCTTGAATTTTTTTCCTACACCATTCTTCGTATGGATGTTAACACCTCTTCCAGTGATGGGAACCTTCTCATCATTTCCCATTTTGATTTCTATTTTTATACTACTATCTATGGAGGAAAATAAGTTCTTGTTACCACTCATGTGGTTGTTGCATCCACTGTCCAAGTACCACACCTCATCATTGTTTACTTTTCATATATTCCTTGTTTACTTCAAAATACAAAAATTATAGGGTTTATTCTTTGTTTTACATGAATAAAATTAAACTTAAACTAACTTGGACACTTGTCCAATACAAAAGGTGCTACACTCACACTGAAAAACATAAAAGGATACAATCTTATAGCTAGAACTGTCAATGTGTTGCGTCTACTAAAAATTCTTTCTAAATTGCTGCCATCGCTTATTCTATGTTGAACATTCTCTACTTCATCTATTGCTACAGGGTCAACCAATCCCAATACAAAAAATTTACTTCTACTAACTTTAATGAATACATTGCTTTTGTTTGTATTAACAAGATCATGAGAATGAGCGCTACTTTGAACTTTGAAAATCACCTAATTCATTTAATGTTGCATGTATTTGTTGGTTGTTGCAAGCCAAAAAATAAGTGCTTCAATTTGAATTTCAAACTTACTAACCAAAAATAATTGCAACATGTTTACGTTGGCTACAACTTGAAGGTCTTCATCTAACCTAGTAGGGGGGAAAGTCTACAGGCTGCAGATTAATTAATATTCCAACAAAAACTATGTGAGCGGGAGGAAATGATAATGAAATTAAATTGAGATGTATTAGCACATCAATGGGTATTAATGCTAGAATACCTACCGAATAATGCGAGATGAAATGTTTAAAAATGCATACACTCTTAAGAATTGCAACATTTATTGGATGAATTAGCTGCAGAGGCATTTATGTAGATTTAGAGATACTTGACATATTTTCCAATCAAGCCACAAAGGTACTTGGAATAACTTGAGCCAGGTCCAGGGTCTCCTAGGCCTATCCTTCTTTAACAAGCAATTTTCTCTCAACCCTTTTCCCCCCTTCCTTCTGTCCTACAAGTGCATATTTTAAATCCTTCCAATCTAACCAAATCTTTCAAATGTAACCATTTATTTATGAGTTAAAATATCATTTTAAATATAAGTCATTTTAATATTTTGAAAGTTATAATTACTTTTGCACAAGAACTAACTAAATATCAATAATAGATAGATCTCTTTTGAATATGAAACTTTAATTGATTACTTTCCTTTAACATTTGTTTTGGTAATGAGAATGTAACAATATTATTTAACTCTATGTATTTGACTAAATTCATTATCCAATAAAATTACAGTGTTATGCTATGCATGCAATTAAAATTAAGTTCTAAGTGATAATGATATTACCAACAATGAAACATCTCAATTTTTGCACATTAAATATAGGACTCACCTAGAAGATCAATAAATCCACAAGGGACATGGCCTTACACATATACTCAGCTTCAGTAGTGGACAAAGCAACCACAACTTGTTGCTTACTCATCTAAATAATTGCACCACCAAATAAAGTAAACACATAAGCAATGGTGGATTGTCTGCTATAAACATGTCTTGCCCAGTTTGAATCCACATAACCATGAATATCAAGGGAAATATTGCCATCACTTAAATTACTATGATAATATAAGGAATACTTTGAGGTACTACACAAATATTTGAAGACTCTTTTAACTGCATCCCAATGAACTATACCATGATTAGACATATATTTGGAAACAACTCCCACTTCTTGGGAAATGTCGAGTCTAGTACAAACCATAGAATACATCAAACTTTCAACCGCACTTTGGTAAGACACTTTGCTCATGTATTCCATTTTTGATGGGGATGTTGGAAAATCTGAAATAGACAAATTTATTCTAGCTGAAAAAGGAACACACAATGGTCTACAATCCTGCATATGAAACCTCTGTAAAATTGAATTGATATACTTAATTTGGCCAAGCCATAGCAATTTGTTCATTCTATCTCTTCTAATTTCCATCCCAAGAATGTGTCTAGCTGCACCAAGGTCTTTTGATTTCAAATTTAGCAATAAGTTGATATTTCAGTTCTAAAATCATACCTCACCCTTTACCAATAAATAACATATTATCAACATATAATGCAATAAACAAGAAATGATCACCATCAGTTTTAAAATAAACACAATGATTTGATTTAGAATTCTCAAATTTCCAAACTCAACACATATGTATCAATATTTCTGTACCACATCCCAAGACTTTGTTTTAGGCCATATAAAGATTTCTTCAATTTGTAAACCAATTTACTTTTACCTTTCACCACATAATTCTTTGGATATGTCATATAAATATCATCTGGTCTAGGTCACTATGAAGGAAAGAAGTTTTCACATCTATTTTTTGAACCTCTAAATCATAAGAAAATTCAATTGAAAGAAAAAATCAAATGGATGCCATTTTTACAACAAAAAAAAATATCTCACCATAATCATCACCCTCAAATTGAGAGTGTTGATGTGTTTTTTATGCACTTCTCAACATAGGCAGTGCGTAGGTGCACTACCTCTCTTGAAAGACAGTCTTCTACAATCAGATTGTAGAACACTATCCCAAGGTCTCTAACGTCAGGTCTTGAAAGTGCTTGGAATATCTCAGTTGTTTGATGTGATTTGCTGGAATCACAAGGCGGACTTACGGATGAGTTACAAAGCATGGGAAGTTGGGTTTGCAAATGCAGTTTCAAAGTGCTAGAAGTGAATGAACAGTGGTTGTCCACTCAAAACAGCAAGCTGAAACTCATCAAGTTCATTTGATTTAGCTTCATGGTGATGCTTTGGATCCTACTCTAACCAAGGATTAAAAAAAATAGCAAAAGGAGAAGGGTTAAGAAAGTTGTTCTAATCCTAAGCTATGAATGAACAGTAACAACGGTGGCTGCAATAGTAGACAGGCTTCCTAAACTGAGTTTTGCTTGACCAAGAGAAACCTATAGCTACACAAAACTAGTGCAATCTTCTAAGATCTGCTGATTTTCAAATTACACATACATATCATGAACATGCAATTGAACTAGGTTGTAGCAATGACAGAAAGAATCCCATGCTAACTTTGCACAACAACTTGTCATCAACAAGTGCTAAAAGTATGGGTTGGAAGCTCATCAAATACTATAACAACAACACCATCATGACATCCATTCAAGAAACTAATATTAAAACTAACATAGAAGGTAGAACCATGCATGCAAGATGAGAAAAATCAAAGAGAACATCCATAAAATCATGCAATGTTGTCTTCTATTGCTGCAAATGCTTTTTACAACAGCTCTCCAACCCTTACAAATAAGAGGCAAGCCCCTATTTATAGTTTTCCAAAGCCCAAATGAATGGCTAGGATTGAATTACATTGTGTGGCCCAGATTTGCTTATAATAGGGTTTCACCTACCCCACAATATTCAACAATTAAAAATACATTCCTTATCTTTTCTCTGTTTTGTCATCCAGTGCTCAGGTGTTATAGCAATTTCATCATTTAGTTGATTTCCCTTTTACTATAGCTAAAACTGCTTGAAATTTGTCTTCTTACTTGATGTGCTCGTAGTGTTCTTCCTTGGATAAAATGAGCTTGTCGACGATTGGCATCAATAGATTGGTTGCCCCTGATTTGAGCAGATAATTCCCTTATGCTTTCTTCAAGGCCGCCCCCTTGCATTTTTTTCCTTGACTTCCTTGGAACAGGCCTTCTTCTAACACCAACCCTGTTGGTGGGTGCTAGTGGGAGAGGTGAACATGAAATGAATGGTGATAGGAGCTATGCACATTCCTTGTTCAGCTTTCTCGATGGGTCTCCTAACAGATGTGCAGTAGGCTCCTTAAATCCTGCGTACATGAAGAGTCATAAGTGCTTTCATACACAAATCAAGGAAAATGTTAGTCAAATCTTGCAAAATCCTTGTTAGATCCATCCATGCATCATCAAAAGAGCATAATATTCATATTTGGAGTTCATTTGGACCATAAACATTAATGCGGGCCCAAGGGGGTTGTCAGTGAACGAGGGACAACAAACCATAAGGGAAGTTCTCAGACCCCATAAAACATAGCGAAACCAAGATTTTTCAATTATAGCGCATGAGAAAAAGGGAAGGAAGATTTCCTAGAAAAACTTCCTTAAGATTGGACTCATTTGAAAAAAATTGGAATCCCAAAACGACCACAGAGGGACGGAGTCCTTGAAATGGCCACGGAGGGGTTGGGCTCTAGAGGTTGGGTCGCCGGGGCTCCACAGATGTTCAAAATGACCATAGAGGGACGGAGTCCCAGTAACGACCACGAAGGGGTCAGGCTCTGGAGGCCAGGTCGCCGGGGCTCCACGAATGTTGCAAACGACCACGAAGGGACGAGGTCTCGGAAACGACCACGGAGGGGTCGGGCTCTGGAGACCGGGTTGCCGGGGCTCCACGGATGTTCCAAAACAGCCAAAGAAGGACGAAGTTCTGAAACCCTTGAAACTTAACGGAATGTTGATGAGACCTTGGAAATTCACTTAGGCACCACAAAAACATCCCAAATCCACTAAAAATTTATCCCCAAAGTCAAAATGTGGAAACCAGACCGGCAGGGGTCACAGATGTTTCTAAAACATCCAAAGAGGGAGGGAGTTCCAGAGGGAAAGTTCCAAAACCACCAAAACTTAACGAAACATTGACGAAACCTTGGCAGTTCACTTAGGCACCACAAAAACATCCCAAATCCACCAAAAAGTTGTCCCCAAAGTCAAAAATGTGGAAACTGGACTGACGGGGGTCCACAGATGTTTCCAAAATAGCTAAAGAGGGAGGGAGTTCTGGAGGGAAAGTTCCGAAACCACCGAAACTTAATGAAATGTTGACGAAACCTTGGTAGTTCACTTAGGCACCATAAACACATCCCAAATCCACCAAAAGGTTGTCCCCAAAGTCAAAAATGTGGAAACCGGACTGGTGAGGGTCCACGGATGTTTCCAAAACAGCCAAAGAGGGAGGGAGTTCTAGAGGGAAAGTTGCGAAACCATTGAAACTTAATGGAACGTTGATGAAACCTTGGTAGTTCACTTAGGGTTGAGGATCACAGTGGTGTTGGAGCATAATTTTAGATTTTTCACTTAACTAGACTTCACAAAAGGCCCTACAGTGATCGTCAGATTCTTAAGATGTGTAAGAGCTGTAAGGTTTTAGAATACATCAGAGTCAGATTAAACCAACAACTTATCCTTTTTGAATCAAACACCCAGATCACTTGACACTAACAAAAGATCTTCACCATCCACTCTGAAGACTTGATAAGAGTTTGACAAAGAAATATGTAGAACAACCCCAGACAATAAGTATGGTTGTTGTGCGCATAGATGTGCCCAACTAAAAGTAGAGGGACCCCGAGCAAAGTAGTAGCAAGGAAAAATAAAACAAAAATCAAACAACCTACAACAAACCAACTAACCTAAGGAAAGTAGGAAAGCAGAGTATTTACAGGAAACCTATACTACCCAAAACGGGCTATGTACAAAGATATTTACAAAGCACTATGTTTAGGCAAGGTGAGTTGACATTAACACTCATTGAATTTCATAATGCATGCACCAAAAAATGGGCCATCGTTATCATTCTTAACCATGAAAATTTATCTTTATATTCTGAAAAAATAAATTCAACGTTGCAACACTCAAGTTCAATCACGTCATCATGAAAAATCAGCAATTGAGGAGGCTCGCTGAACCCATGGTTAATCCATAAACATGTTTGTTTTCCCTCGTTCCCATAATCAAAATAATAAGTGCAATTATGAGAAATAATAGGGGCAAGGAAGGATAGTACCTAGATGTCATCACATGGAGGTGGCAGCGTTGGAAAATCGAGAGCAAGCACAACATCATTGATCATTGCATCGGTAGCCTCGAGCGGGCACAGTGGAGGGTGCAATACTCCATACATTAAGCTTGCATAAGGTTGGCAGGACGGGGCAGCAAATAGCTCTTCCAATCTACCAATGGGACCTACAACCCCAATTGGCAGTTCTTCAAAAAGAAATACTTCTCCACATTGATCATCTGCAAACTTGGGATCCACTTGGTTGCTGTCCCCAAGGGGCAACATGTTGTCTCGTCTCCTTCCCTAAGGGTTGTCCTTATTTATGTGGTGTTCAATGTCATGGGACAATGAAATGCAAAATCTATCCTATTGTAGCCATCTGAATACGAAGGAGGATCAACAACAATCATGGCGGAAGGACTTCAAGTTGCATCTTGTAGTTGGTCGGGTGCTTCATCTCTGTTAGCAGCTATCTTAGCACCTCCACCTTTGTCTTCTTCTCTTTGCTATTCATGCATCTCATCATGACGTTTACTCGTTTCCTCTTGCTCACTATCGCTGTAAATGGAGAACGAGCTCCTCTCCCAATCTGGAAACTCTAGTGCATCATTGTTCGGGGGCTCAAGGAGTATGTATTCATCGCTACCATCTTCTGGGATGTGCTCTTCCTCGACATGAGCATACCTCCATAGTGCAACTCCCAATGGAAAGAAGTCATCAATTGATGGCACCTCATCGAGGGGACCAAAGTCTATTGCACAATTTCCCTCCAAAGACTCGCCAAAAAGCCCATCGTCCATGGTACACAACTGCTCTTCAAGAGGAAGAACTTCTCGGTGACTAGTGGAAAACATTTTTGCTTGATCTGCTTCATCACTCAGAAGTCTGAGACTGTATTGTTGTCCTTCTTCTATTGCTTCCCCAACATCCTCTTGAGGCCTAGCTTTAGCTGAGTCATCACTCAGTTCAGGCTCTTGGTCTTCACATTCCATCCTTGAAGCAACTGCAAGAAGTGGTATGCTTGGCTGCCTCACTTGTCCTTTGACTTGCTTAATGGCTTCTTTGCATAGCTCGCATGCAAACTCAGAGTGTGAAGAATCATGAAGTCTACACCAGTTTGGCAATAGTAGCACCTCCAAATTCACTTGGTATTTCAGCTCCGACCAATCCTTTTCCAACCTGGAGATGAGCTAGTCGTATCTCTCCGTGATTGGGTCCTCATCATCACTTGAAAAATAAGATTGATGGTAGATAGTCGTGGCGAGTGGTTGCTCCCACTCCTCCAAATCTGCATTTTCAGATCCTTGATCATTGCCATTGGTGAATGGGAGGTTTTCTAATCTAATTTCACTTATACCTTCGTCATCATTTTTTGCTACTCCAATGTTGTCAACCTTTTCTTCTTCCTGTTCTTCAACATCTTTGTTGGTTGTCCCAGCATGCACAGCTGCAAACTTCATTGGTTCATTGTCACCTACCAATTGCTCTTCCTCTAGAGTGGAGGACTACTTTCGATTGGTGGAGGGAAGGCCTTCTAAATTAGTTTCAATCAAATTTTCACCAAGGCACCTTGCTATCCTAGTGAAATCTGCTTCTTCCTCCTAGTTTTCAACTTCAATGTCTGCTGCTCCAACATCAACTTGTATCAAATTTCTTGGTTCATCCTTACCTTGCTGTCCTCCAGATGTTGACAACTCTTTTTCCTCATGGGATAACTTCTCTTCATTGGGAGTTGGCTGCTTCAACTTTCCATTAGTACTTCCTCCAATCTTGGTCTAGCCTTGCTACTCAAATGTTCTTGGATTAGCTCCTTGAATGCTTTGGCTGCCATGGTTGTCAACTCTTCTTCTGGGTCTTCGGGAGCCAAGGGTTGGTATATTTCCCAAAAGGGAATTTCTCCCTGCAAGATCCTTTTGATTCTACTCAAGAAAGTCAAACATCCCAATTCGTTGTGCCTATGAGTTCAATGGATCTAACATCTATCCGCCAATGAAAATTGTTGCAATGGATTCTTCAATCTCTTATTCAACTCTGCATGTAGCTGAGTGATGCCAATTTGTGTATGCTGCTCGATTTTGACTCAGCTTCTACTTGACTTCAAAATTTTTATATTTTTAGCATTAAAAGAGATCTCCCTATTTCAGATTTCTTCTTTGAAAGTGCTCTTTTTGATTTCCAACTTTTAGCTTTGTAGCCTCAACATGTCATGCCCTCCTTCTGGTGCCAGTTCTGTTGATGTGTTTTTTATGCACTTGTCAACACAGGCAGTGCGTAGGTGCACTACCTCTCTTGAAAGACAATCTTCCACAATCAGATTGCAGAACACTATCCCAAGCTCTCTAATGTCAGGTCTTGACAATGCTTGGAATATCTTAGTTGTTTGATGTGATTTGCTCGAATCACAAGGCAGACTTACAGATGAGTTACAAAGCATGGGAAGTTGGGTTTGCAAATGCAGTTTCAAAGTGTTGGAAGTGAATGAACAATGGTTTTCCACTCAAAACAACAAGTTGAAACTCATCAAGTTCGTCTGATTTAGCTTCATGGTGATGATTTTGATCCTACTCTAACCAAGGATTAAAAAAAAGCAAAAGGAGAAGGGTTAATAAAGTTGTTTTAATCCTAAGCTATGAATGAACAGTAACAATGGTGGCTGCTACAGTAGTCAAGCTTCCTAAACTGAGTTTTGCTTGACCAAGAGAAACCTACAGCTACACAAAACCAGTGCAATCTTCTAAGGTCTGCTGATTTTCAAATTACACATACACATCATGAACATGCAATTGAACTAGGTTGCAACAATGATAGAAAGAAGACCAGACTAACTTTGCACAACAACTTGTCATCAAAAAATGCTAAAAGTATGGGCTGGAAGCTCATCAAATACTATAACATCAACACCATCATGACATTTATTTAAGAAACTAATATTAAAACTAACATAGAAGGTAGAACCATGCATGCAAGATGAGAAAAATCAAAGAGAACATCCATAAAATCATGCAATGTTGTCTTCTATTGCTGCAAATTCTTTTTACAATAGCTCTCCAACCCTTACAAATGAGGGGCAAGCCCCTATTTATAGTTTTCCAAAGCCCGAATGAATGGCTAGGATTGAACTAAATTGTGTGGCCCAGATTTGTTTATAATAGGGTTTCACCTACCCCACAATATTCAACAATTTAAAAAAAAATCCTTGTCTTTTATCTGTTTTGTCATCTAGTGCTCAGGTGTTATAGCAATTTCGTCGTTTAGTTGATTGCCCTTTTACTATAGCTGAAACTGCATGAAAGTTGTCTTCTTACTTGATGTGTTTGTAGTGTTATTCCTTGGATCAAATGAGCCCGCCGATGATTGACATCAATAGATTGGTTTCCCTTGATTCAGGAAGGCAGCTCCCTTATGCTTTCTTCAAGGCCACCCCCTTGCATTTTTGTCCTTGACTTCCTTGGAACACGCCTTCTTCTAATGCCGACCCTGTTGGTGGGTGCTAGCGGGAGAGGAAAACATGAAATGAATGGTGATAGGAACTATGCACATTCCTTGTTTAGCTTTCTCGATGGGTCTCCTAACAGACGTGCAATAGGCTCCTTGAATCCTATGTACATGAAGTGTCATAAGTGTTTTCATACACAAATCAGGGAGAATATTAGTCAAATCTTGCAAAATCCTTGTTAGATCCATCCATGCATCATCAAAAGATCATAATATTCATATTTGGAGCTCATTTGTACCATAAAAATTAATGCAGGCCCAAAGGGGTGGTCAGCGAACGTGGGATAACAAACTGGAAGTGAAGTTCGCGGACCCCACAAAACATAGCAAAAACAAGATTTTTCAATTATAGCGCATGGGAAAAGGGGAAAGAAGAGTGCCTAGAAAAACTACCTTAAGATTGGACTCATTTGAAAAAAACTAGAAGCCCAAAATGACCACAGAGGGACGAAGTCCCAAAAACAACCACAAAGGGGCTGAGCTCTGGAGGCCAGGTCACCGGAGCTCCATGGATGTTCAAAATGGCCATGGAGGGACATAGTCTTGGAAACGGCCACGCAGGGGTCGGGCTTCGGAGGTTGGGTCACCGGGGCTCCACAAATGTTCAAAACGGCCATGGAGGGACGAAGTCCCAGAAATGGCCACAGAGGAGCCATGCTCCAGAGGCCTGGTCGTCGGGGCTCCACGGATGTTCAAAATGGCCACAAAGGGATGGAGTCCCGGAAACGGCCACAGAGGGGCCAGGCTCCGGAGGCCGGGTTGTCGGGGCTCCACGGATGTTCCAAAACAACCAAAGAAGGATGAAGTCCCGAAACCCTCAAAACTTAACGGAACATTGACGAAACCTTGGCAGTTCACTTAGGCACCACAAAAAATCCCAAATCCACCAAAAAGTTATCCCAAAGTAAAAAATGTGGAAACCGGACCGCAGGGGTCCACAGATGTTTCCAAAATAGCTAAAGAGGGAGGGAGTTCTGGAGAGAAAGTTCCAAAACCACCGAAACTTAACAGAACATTGACGAAACCTTGGTAGTTCACTTAGGCACCACAAACACATCCCAAATCCACCAAAAAGTTGTCCCCAAAGTCAAAAATGTGGAAACCGGACTGATAGGGGTACACGAATGTTTCCAAAACAACCAAAGAGGGAGGGAGTTCTGAAGGGAAAGTTCCTAAACCACTGAAACTTAACGGAATGTTGACGAAACCTTGACAGTTCACTTAGGCACTACAAACACATCCCAAATCCACCAAAAGGTTTTCCCCAAAGTAAAAAATGTGGAAACTGGACCGGTGGGGGTCCATGAATGTTTCCAAAATAGTTAAAGAGGGAGTTCCAGAGGGAAAGTTCCGAAACCATTGAAACTTAATGGAACATTGACAAAACCTTGACAGTTCATTTAGGCACCACAAACACATCCCAAATCCACCAAAAAGTTTTCCCCAAAGTCAAAAATGTGGAAAGAAGTGAATCAAGTGACCAGGGACCAAGTCAGCAGGAACAAGACAAAAGGCAGAAAAGGGACGGGGACTTTATTTCTCCTTATATTTGAATACCCCAAGTAGGTGAATTTGGGTAGGGGGATTTGATCATTTGAAGGCACATGACCAATTTGGACTTAGAAAATGGGGCACACAAAACAAGACATGAGCAAAGCAGCCTATCAGGAGTGAAAAAAGGGGGGTCCTTGCCTATGGCGGGGCGTGTGTGCAAAACATGCACAACAAAGAGTAACCTTTTGAAACCAACCTTGCTTTGTACTTCTCAATACCTCCATCTTAACCAATATTTTTCTTGAACATCCATTTGCAACCAACATGTTTTATTCCTTCAAGCAATGGCATAAGATCCCATGTATCATTCTTTTTCAAAGCTACCATTTCTTCATCCATAACAATCTTCCAATATTTTTCATCATTGATACCTAATGCCTCTTCTACATATTTGGATTCATCCATGTTAGTATTAAAAGAAAAAATACATCTCTAATCATCAGGTGAATACCTTCTAGGTGGTTGTCTATGCCTTATAGACCTAAGAACAAGCTAATTTGGAGGTTCTTCCTCCTCTTCTGAAGATTTAATAGAAAAAGACCTAGCTTTTCTAAAAATAACACTTCTACTATGTATTAACTTCTATGCAATAGGATCCCAAAGATTGTATCCTTCACACCATAACTATATTTGATGAAGATACATTTTACAACCTTTTTCTCCAACTTTGTTTACTTCTCCTTTAGCACATGTGCATATGCCTCAGAACCAAGAAGTATAAGATGTATTAATGAAGAATTGTGGCCCGATCATGCCTCTATAAGCATCTTATCAATAAGAGCTGATGTAGGAGACTTGTTAATCAAGTAACATGAAGTGGCAACAACTTCAACCCAAAATTTTTGTTCTAGATCAACACCACTCAACATACTCCTAGCCTTCTCCATTAGTGTCATGTTCATTATGTCTGCAACTCTATTTTGTTGTGGAGAATACTGAGTTGTCTTTTGTCTATGAATACCACAATATTTACATAATCTATCAAAATCATTAGAGAAAAATTCACCACCATTATCAATACTAAAACATTTTATTTAATTTCTAGTCTATAACTCAACCATTGTTTTAAATTCTTTAAATCAATTAAAAAATTCAGATTTATTCTTTAGAAAATATACCCATGTCCTACTATAATCATTAGTAAATGAAACACAATAAGTGGATTTTCCAATTGAAGGAACATCTATAGGACCAAATACATCAGAATGAATAAGATCCAATACACCACAAGATTCATGAGAACTCAAGTACAATTCAATATAGTTTTATTTTTCATAAATTCAATGCTCACAAAAATCAAACTCAAGATTACAATTAGACAACCCTTCAAAAAGTTTTTTATTTTTCAAGGTCCTTAGACCCTTTTCTCGAATGTGGCCAAGTATGGTGCCATAAAATAATTTTCTCTGTAAGTAACTTTGATTTAGAAGAAAGAGCACACTTGGGTACTTAGAATCCATGACCATCTACTAAAGATGAAACCCTCATCTCTTCCATAGACTTTCTTTTCATAGAAGTACTGTTGCACTCAACAATGCATGCATCAAGCTTATACAATGTGCCATATCTGACACCTCTAGCAATCACCATAACACCTCTAACCATATTACATCATGCATCAGAAAATAGTACTTGCACACCTACATCTATTAGTTTTCTAATAGATAATAGCTTTCATACTAATCCATGCATATGCAACACACCATTAATCCTTTTTATTGCACCATCAGGAAGCCTAATTATAACTTTACCATGACCAACAATATTTAAACAAGAATCATCACTTGATTAAACCTTACCTCCATCAAATTCTTCATATTCAAAAAAACTAATCTCTATTAGAGGTCATATGGAAAGATGCACCCGAGTCAATAAACCATGCATCATTACCTACACGAGTTGCCAAAACTACAATGAACACATCACCATCTTCTTTCTCGGACTCAGAATTAGACATGCACTTGAGTCAATTAACCATGCATCATTACCTACACGAGTTACCAAAACTACATTGAATGCATCACCATCTTCTTTTTCTTCTTTTCTTCTTTGCAGTCCTTACAAATATGTCTAGGCTTACCGTAGTTCTGGAAAATAACTTTGGAATTCCTAGGAGATTTGGATCTCCCCTTGGACTTGGATTTATCATGCTTCTCATTATTCTTTCCTTTTCTTTAGGTTTTCCATGAACATTTAGGACCTCCTTGGCACTAATAGATACCTACCTCCTCATCTCTTCAAAAAGAAAAGAACCCACCACATCTTCAGTCTTCAAGATAATAGAAGTTCTAAATAGCCATAACAAGAGAATCCCAAAAATCAATCAAATAATAAAGCAAGATTTGATATTTCTCCACCTCATCCATTTTGACACCAATTGTTGCCAATTGAGCCACCAAAATGTTGAATGCTTCTAGGTGGTCTATAATTTGTCTACCCTCTTCCTTTCTCAAGGAATACAAATTTTCCTCAAGAAAATCTTGTTCATTAAAGATTTTTCTTGATACTTTGTGCAACATGATTTCGAAATCTAAAAGATGCAAAACAAAGAAATTCAAAGGAGAAATAACACAACACCACCTCAAGATTAGCCTAAGTTGACTTGAACAAAATAAAGATTAAAGCAAGAGATATACCTTGTCCAAGTGATCCTTTTGGTTGGCCCTTTGATGACAATTGATTGTGTGCTCCTTGATGGAAAATATGATGAAATGATATGCAAAGTGATCTAGATTTGATGATGAATGCAATGAAAGATTTGGGTATTTTGATAGATGAATGCAAATTGGAAGCTTGATGAATGCAAAAATGGAGGTTGAATGCAAGTATGAAAGTGCTGAGAGTGCTAGAGCTTGAATTGTAAATACATGTTATGAATGAATGAGATAAAATCTTCCATTTTAAGGGAAGAGTCTCTAGAGAATTCAATGGCTAGGATTTAGCCAACATGGAAAAGATGGATGGCTATGGTGAGTTGAGGACTCATAATCCCTCACATCTTGGCATGTGGAAGGGGAGGTGGAAAAGGAAATGTGAGGTGGAAAGAGGATATGTAAGGTGGAGGTATTTGCAAATACCTTGAGATTAGGGGAAGATTTCCTCAAAAAGGAAGTTCTTGTCCCCATATGGGAACGGTGGCGACAAGTGAGGAATTTTAGGATTCTTTACTTATCATCATGGGGAAGAGAGAAGTTGTTGGGGGAATAAATGTGAATTTTAAATTCACATGATTGGGGAGTACCTTGGGGATAAGACAAGGTCCTCATAAAGGAGGTCCTTGTCCCATGTGAATGATGTGACATATGAGGGGATTTAGAATTTCCCAACAACCTTCATGGGGAAGAGGAAAGTCTTGAATGAATAAATGTGAATTTTTAATTCACATGGGGAAGAGGTGATGGCTTAATAAATAAAGCACTTATGAAAGTTTGACTAGGAGGACATGGGTATGTGCAGGATCAACATAGAAAAAATAGGCCCTTAAGTGGCAAAAAAATCAGAAAAATCAGAGCTAGGCAATTTGACGTAAAAATTTGAATAAGTTATCTATATTATTTCAAAAATATGTAAGAATAGAATCTATAGAAAATTGAATGTAGTTTCTAAATTACTAGGTTTATTTAAAAAAATCTATTTGGTGAAAATTTGAAATTTCAATGTAGTAGTACTTAAATTTTAGGGAAAATAAGAAGTAGGTGTGCACGACCACCCTAACCACAATAAAATGATAATATTTTTTATAAGATTTTAGACATAAGTAGAGGACATGTCTGAATGTGATGCATATTTTTGTAATTTTTTCCAAGTAAATAATTAATTATGAATTTTTTATTTTCTTTTAAAAATATAAAAACTCGTATGTCGACCACCTTAACTTGGTCAAAACTTCATGGAATTCAATTTTTTTTTTTTTTTTTAATCCTAGTATGCAAAGCATAGAATGTGATGCATGTTTTGATTCAAAAATGTGATACCATTTGAAAGCTATGGATGTTTTTCAATCAACCTATCAATCAACACTTTAGTCAGTAATTCAAATAGAAAATGAATAATAATTATTTATTAAATTCAAAGTAAAGCATAATTTATATTGGTGGAAAGCTGAGAATCTCCTTTAAAAACCCCTTTCATTTCATCAATTTTGGGTAAAAAAAAATTCGTCAGCCACATACCCTACAAATACCCATCATATTGCCACTTTTTGGCCCATCATGATCCTACACATACCCACATACTAGAAATGGCATGTGATTAAGAAGATTAATGAAAGATTAGAGACAAGTGGCCAAATATGGAGGATGTGACATTAATTTTGATTATGGGTGTGCACATCCTAATCATGGATTAATTAAACCAATCCAGATTAGAAGATTATGGAGGATGTGACGAGAGAGAAAAGAGGGAATTTTAAATTGATTTAAATTCAAAAAGGTAAATGACTAAATTAAATAAATTGATATATTTATTAATTTAGAGAGGAAAGGATGAAAGGTAAAGTATTTAATTATTAAATTAAATACTTTAGGAACCTTAGGAAAGGGGGAATATTAATTAAATAAATCATTTAATTAATATTGATGAAATAGACGAATGAAGGAGATGGATTTGACCATATGGGAGGGTTCAAATTTGGATGTCTATAGATACATCTCACTAAGCTTCTTCCATAGTTTTTGTGTAGAGGTCTCTTCTCTGACATTGATCAAAATAGAGTTTTTCAAGAACAATTTGATTAGACCCTGGATTTACAATCTATAACATCATATTGAGTACAACCAAAGTAGGATCTGCAGTCCTTGAAACATTCTCATCAACAACATCCCATAGATCTTTATCTATCAATAGATCCTCCATCGTCAACTTCCACATCTCAAAATTATTTCCAAAAAAGTTTTCCACCTCTATTCTCCCTGATGAACTTGCCATTTTAAAATTATTGCAACAAGATCACAAAGTATCTTCTACACAAGTTCCCACTCAACTTTGAATTAGTTGAAAAAACTCAATGGTCCACAACTGAAACTGAAGGTGATTAGGCTCTTATACCACTTGTAAGGAAGCTACGGTAGTAGAACAACTTCCTACACTAATCTTGAGAGGAGAATAATGCAAAACTTTACAGACCTTTATAGTAATTACATAAACTTAAATATAAATGAACATAAAATATCATGCACACCACAACATAATGATTTACATGGGGAAAATCCTTTTGGGAGAAAAAAACCAAAAATCCAAAAGCTACCCAATATATTATTCAGAAATCACAAAAGATTACAATATACTTGTAGAGCAAGCTTCTCATAAGAGTATTACCAACTAGAGATCCATAGGAAACACAACCAGTATTAGACTCTTAGAATACATCACAATACATAGTTGTAATACAATGGCCTCATAAAATAGGGTTGAATTCTAGGGAAAGTCAAGCCAACAAAATATCAACCATCAGATCTGAGACCTAATGAAGAATGGTCTATATTTATAATAATAAAATATACATAAAATTTAGCTTTCAGGGACGTTGTCCTTGAGCCCCCACTGGGGTGTACGACCCTCAAACCTACCACTAGGGGGATGATCCCCCAAACCCCTTGTGGGAGGTTACTCCCTGCTCCCTTGCACTCACCCATCAAAAGTACCTTATGTAATTTAAAGGTTGAGACACATTTTCCCAACAGATCCCTTTTCCCAATCAAACATATTTCGTTAACCTAACTATTTCAAACACTAAAGATCTTCTGAAATATGAATTAGACCTTGGATTATTTTCATTCATCATTAGTACATACATAATTGTCATAAGAAACATTGAAAAGTAAAAAGTTGCATGACATTTTGCATCCAAAATACATCTAGGGTTAGTTTTAGTCATTGCAAAATAGATCTAGTTCAAGTTTGGATTGATAAATTTGTATTAGGTCATTTAAAAATATGAAATCAAATCTAAAAGTGTGCAAAAAATTCGTTTAAGCATTGACATGTAGTGGAAAAGAGGAAAAAGTGTATTATGTTGTTGCATAATTTGTAAAAGTTTTCAATTTTTTCAGATTTGTCAAGATAGGAACATTGAATTTCTATACTGTACAATCTACGAGTTTTATTCTCAAGCGTATTCATTGATTTAATATTTTCAAAATTGTTTGCATAGTATTATCTTTTATATTGAAAAATCATAAATTGATCAAAACATGAAAATCTATTCATTGTCAAACTTGTGCATTCATAGAATAGGGTACTTAAACAATGTAGGACACATCCAAGTTATGAATTTTGTAAAAGTACCTTGCCACTCCAAGGCACACTGTACCCTAGAATAATCAAACTTCATTAAATTTGGGATCATAGACTTACCTTTATGTCTTTTGTATGGTTCCAATCTCTAATTTTACATCAAGTTTTATTTTCTATAATTTTCCTTTTCTTTTCTCTTCATAGTAGGCTTGCCTAAGTATTTTGAAATTCATATGAGCTTCACAACATGGTGTCCTACTAAATTAATACTCTATGAGACATAGTTCCAGACTTATGAAATCCCACATTGCAACCACATCCATTGTGGAGCTCGAGTCCCATAAGTCTTTCACACAAGGTATTACCTCTACCTAATCCATTTTAGATCCCATCTCTCAGCCCACATTACCTTTGACTTCCTCACAGCCCAAAACTTATGTGGACTTAGAGACCATTATCACCCACGTTCTTAAAGAAAAAATGAAAAAAATGGATAAGGAACTAGGCATTCAATACTTTCTAAGTACCGAACCTTTAGTTGGAGAGATGGTGCCTATTGTGGACAATATTATAAAGTTGATAAACAATACCCAAGGAATACAAGTGTTGCATAGTCTAGCTCACATAGTTGATGCTAACACCCCTAAAACAACTAGATACACTCAAGAATTTACCAACACTCAAAACCAAGGAGGAAAACATGTTCCTTCTACCACAACCATACCTTCTATTCCCATATTCACATGTCCAATCGTAGCATCAAATATACAATACAAAATTGGCCTAAATCCAAGCTTAGGGTTTCTCAATGTGAATCCTTATAGTTTTGTCACTTCACCAATAACATCTCCATATTCATCACCTCTCATAAACATGCAACATACTAATCCATTGGTCACTCACTCTAGTTCACCATATTCAACAAACTCTTAAAACATGCCATCTAATGATCCAGTCATAAACCAAATTTTGCAAAATGTGACATCACTTCAACAAGAAATTCCAACTTTAAACCAAAATAAAAATAGTAAACCTCCACAATACCTGACACAAAATCATTTGTTGTTAGCATTCTCAAAACATCAATACCATAAAACATTAAGATGCCCCGATTTGAGAAATATAATAGTAAAGGAGATCCTAATAGTTATGTGTTTGCTTTTACATCATTATGTAGTGATTTCATTTTTAAATATGTGATTTTTGCAGATTTTTTTGCTAAATCATTGAAATACATGGCCTTGGAATGGTTTTTCTCATTTCCAAATAATTCAATCACTTCATTCATACAACTTGTTAGTGCATTTCTTCAACATTTTCAAGAAAAAAATGGTCCTCAAGTAACATTGACAGACTTAGATTATTGTAAACACAAACCTAAGGAAAAGATAATGGACTTCATAGGACAATACCAATCACTTTAATCATAAATCTCCTATAGTATTCCTAACAATGACATCCAAAGAGGGTTTATAGGAAACTTGCAACCTAATATTAAGACAAGATTTTGTTGATGAAGTAACCATCCTTTACAGACTTGTGTACAACCCTTTGTGATTATCATATTTTGATTAGTCAATATGAAGGAACACCTTCATCGATTCCTCATGATCAATATGAACCTATACCTCAAAACTATTGATAAAATGCCTCAAAATTGCTTTGTTTTTTATTTATTAATTGGAAATTTTTAATTATCTTTTAGTTGTCATGAAAGTTGCTAAATGCAATTATGACAACTTGCAAAGTGTTTTTAATTGTCAAATTAGAAAGAGCATGCAAAAAGGGGAAGTTAAATGTGAGCTTGGAAAAAGATAAATAATGTTTTTTAGTTGCATGTGCACATTACTAAAAAATAGATAAACTCACAAGTTTAAAGAGGAATTCTTTTCTTTGTGATTTATGCTTAAATGGTTTTAGAAACCATTATGATTTGTGTTTTCTCTCATGCCTATATATTTAGTGCTTGAGTTGAAGGGAAAATAAGTTAAGATGCAGGTTCTTGAAGCAATGAAGTGTTGTAGTGATTCAAAGAGAGAAGTTGTATTTGTTGATGATGTTTTCTGCACAGCAACAACTCAGACAGAATATGAAATCCTATCTCTCTTGAAAGGTAAATCTCTATCAACAAGCCTCAAGAGATAACCCCAAGGTCTCTAATGTTAGGTCTTGACAATGCATAAACAACTCAGTGATAAATGTGAAAATGTTGGTAATCACAAAGGGACCTTACTACAAGCAAAGACTGAATCTTGAACTTATCAGATCTAGCAATGTAATGATACTTCAATCCTAAATATAACTCAAATGATAAAGAAATAACAAAAGATTAGGGTTTCAAAGAGATATCTAAATTTAACTATTCCTAAGATTAACAATGCAAATGATGAAATACTTGAAATGGACCAATCCCTCGTAAACTAATTCCTGTTTGACCAAGATAAATCTACAATCTTACAAAAATAGTGCAATCTTCTGAGGTTTTAAAGATTTTCAGATCATGAACATTCATCCAAGATAACCCAATTGCAATTGAAATGAATAAATCTCCACAATTGAACTAAGCATAGTGAATATAAAGTCCAAGCTAACTTTGCAAAGCAACTAACAATCAACTAGCTGCAAAAAGTATGGACCAGGGATTACTGCAACACTTCAAATATTAAATCATGAACATCAATGAATCAGATCTAAATCTAAATTTAATAACCTTGAGCAATTTGAAAGATAGAATCATAAGAACCATGCAAGATAATTCAACACAAAAGAGATCACCAGAAAATCACAATGTCTTCAATTGTATTGAATCACCAAATTTTAGCAACAATTCCAATGTTCTGTTACAACACTTGCTAAAAAATTGACTAACTTCTACCTCTGCTCTACTGCTAAATTCGCTTGTATCTATCTATGTATTCTATTCTATCTTCTTCTATATGTTACAAATGAGGCAAAGTGCCCAATTTATAGAGAACCCCAAAGCATGTCGACCCAATAAGGGTTTTTACAATCATAAAATAGCCAAAACAAGTTGGCCCAATTGATGTTTACAATAATAAATGGCCATAAAATAGGTCGGCCCACGGAGAATTCAAAAAATAAATTGACATTAAATACATAAACTCAATCCAAGGTCGGCCTAGGATCCTCAACATAATTTGAACCAAGGCACAAGTTTCAATGTAGCCCCAAATTAACTACCTTCTCCAAGTCGGCCAAGGGGTGGAGTAACAGTATTTTGAATTTCTTCATTAAATTTCATCTCTAGAATTTCCAACGACCATGCTAGACTCAGCCTACACTCAACAAAACAACATTAATATCAATTATAACACTATTATAACATGAAGATCAAGATTAATCCATCATTAGCAATGTATTTTTAATCCAAATAAGCTCAAACACAATTCAGAATTAACCCAGAAGCGTCGTGCAATCACAAACAACATGATCTAGGACTTCAAGCCAGCTGTAGAATCCAAGCTAGGAAGGAAATTATAGGAAAAGCTGGCCCAGGTGGATTCTGGCGAAGAAGGCACAAAATCCACCATTAAATCATCCAAATGTAGAACAATTGCAAATAACAGTGTGCAATTCACTAATGAAAAGCATGGAGTAACAATAATTTATCATTAAAATCATCCATTTTATCCAATTTCAAGTTTCAACAAGCCTCCCAGGGAATCTAGAAAAATCTGGCCAGACAGGAATTCCGCAGGGAGGGTAAATTTCCAAAGTTTCAGCACATTCCGGGAAAACGGAGGGAAGTAGGAAAAATTGGGAAAATCCGACCAAGCAAGAAAATCCTGAGGTCGACAAAAAACCTGAAAATCGACAATCTAACATGAATTCGCTCAAATTGACCAAAGGTCACAAACTTGAGGACCCTGGGCACAAAATCAGCTTAACATGAACCTTCTACAGATCTTCTTTGAATCCTAGGCTCATTCAAAAACAAGTTAAGACAAAATGGCGACACCTTAGGCATGAAACCCTAAATTTTAACCATGAACGCACAAGGAAAGCCATGAAATGCCCAAACACACAGGAATTCAGACTCCAAGCAAGTCTAAAACAAAAAAACACAACTAGATCAAAATACCCCAACTCAAGAGAACGCAAAAGATAACTCATAATGGCAAGAGAACTCAAAAATTAGCTAAATTCAGAAACCCGACAACAAGACAAAAATTCAGGAAAATCTGGCCCAGGTTGAATTCCGCGAAGACAAGAAATTCCTGAATTGCAACATTTTAACCCTTCTACCAAATTTTGAACGAAGTCTGGGAAAATCTGGATGGACTGGAAACTCTCGAAATTGTGTAAAAACCCAGATCCGGCCCAAAACTTCAGTTTTTCAATATGCAACTTGGGGAGAAAAACTTGGGCAAGCAAGATGAACATATTAAGCACATACCAAGGCAATTCAAATCCACAAAATCAAAGAGCCAAATCAACAAGAGTAAAAGCAAAAGAGGGTCCCTACCTTCAGCGGGGCGTGCGTGCAAAAACTGCACAACAGTATTGATTTAACTCATTTGAAGTACTAATACAAGTCTTGGATATCTTTGGGTGTGGATTTTTTCTTGAAAGGGTTTATCCATGTAATTCTTGAGTTATAGTTTGCATCTTTATTGTAATCTATTTTCAGCACTGATTTGTTACTATCTATTAATTTAGATGCATAAAATCATCCACATACTTTCATTGTAAAGTTTTATCCCGATTTTCAACATTTGGTATCAGAGCCAAGTTGGCTTGATTAGAGACAGGGACACCTTTCTTGGAGTGTTTGATTGGGTTTTTTGCTGCAATGGGAGTGTGTTGTGTTTTCTTGCAGTTTCAGATTCAATGTGATAAGAGATCATGGCTAGCTCATCTCGATTGGACATTGAAAATTTCAACAGTACCGGGTATGAGCTTTGGAATTCAAAGATGGAGTATTTTGGAGTTGATCATGTGTTTTCATTTACAATGATATTGATCTAGAGATCTTATTTGATAGTATTTTAAAACCCTCATGCATGGTGGTGGTCTTACAGTCAATGGTCATGTGCAATAGAGTATTCATGTTGGGTGTCTCTGCTTGGCTCTCTGGTCATATGGAGAAACTTGTGTTGTTATGACTATGGTTTGATATGCTTATTTTGGGTGCTTGGTTTTAGTCCCTCACATTGGAAGGAACTATTTCATTAACCTTAAATGCAGTGAGGCTATGGAGTTGATCATTAGATGATCTATAAGCTTTTGGAATAGACTAGCTCCTTTGTATTATTGTACATGATGGTGGTTATGGAGTTGGCCTACAAATGGGCTTGAAGTTCATGGACCTCTTCTTCCTTTGGTTGGTTGTATTTTCATGTCTCAGTTTCATGTTGGTTGGATCTAAGGGTTTTGTGTATTTTTCATTAAAAATCTATAGTAATGCATATTCATCATATTCCATTCTTCTAGATTAACTATTTAGGTGTTTTATAGACTTGCGGGTCTTCCAAATGATAAGTGAACATGGTGTTTGGAAAAAATTGTGGACTAATGTTGGGAATAAAATATCCTTGTAATTCTATCAATTTGGCTATATTTAATTCAATCCTTGAGAATTTTGTGTTGATTGCCTCAGTTTTTTCCTAAGTGTCAATCCAGGGATCATAAACTCATGAAAGGTGTTGTGGCTATGTGCCTAAGGGCTGAGACCAACAAATTATGTGGGGATGAATGCAACTAACTCACATAATGATTATCTAATTGTGAATGGTGATCCTAGACCTGCACAAACACAAAGAACAAACACAATATTAGTCCAATATGCAAGTTAGAAACATCATTCCCCATAAGATTCATTTGAAATGCAAAGAAGAAAAACTAACATGAAGAACACAAATAAAATCTATCAAATCCTATTCAATGCTCAAACTCTTAATCCCATGGGGGAATTGGTGCTATTTTGATGTGGAAAATAGCCCTTTCCCAATTCCTAGTCAAGCTTGATGATGAAATTTGAAGATTGATGCTCCTTGATGAAATTTCTCCATAGCCTAGCTATGAAATGATGAAAAATGGATGGTAATGGATGAAGATTGCTCAAAAAATGAAGATGATAACTTTACATAAGTTGTGGATAAAATGCCTAAGATTTTGGATCCAAAATTAGAATGAGAGCCTTCTATTTATAGAAGAGAATAATGGGAGATTGAGCAAAAGGAATGAATGTGGGATCAAAAACCAACCAATAGCACAATGCCACTTGTCAACATGTGAGTGGACAAAGGTGGAGCACATTTTGATGAATGTGAACATTAATGCAATTAGGTGGAAATTCAAAATTATAGAAGTGACATGGTGGAGGCAGATGAAAGATGAATTAAATGCCACTTGGCTCAAGAAAAGGACATGTAAGAGGCTTTAATGCCTCGTTGGATGGAAAAGTCCTTTTGGGGGGATATTTTCAAATTTGAGGAATATTCCATCTTTGATGCCTTTTTAATGAAAATAAGAGATTTAATAAATCAATTAAATGGATTTTTATGAGCATGTTGCCAAAGCTAGAGGATTTGAAGGATTAGGATTAGGATTAATCATGATTTGATTAATTTAGATGAAGATTAGCTAATTTTATATTTTGATTTAGATTTTAGGATTTAAGTAAATCAAAATGAGAGGCATAATGATTTTAGAGTTAATTAAATAAAATGAATTATTTAATTAATAGGATATGATGATTTAATCAGATAAAATTGATTTATTTAATTAAAAGACAAAATATAATGAATTTAATCAAATAAAGATTATTGGATTAAATAGTTAATAAAGGAGATGATTCAGGATGAAATAGTGTTAGTAAACCAGGATCAGGAGTATAGGATCAATCATTATATTTTGTTGTGTCTACATTTTGCCCCTCTTTGGAGCAATGTACTTGCTGCATTGGTTCAAAGAATAACCTTGCTGAGATCAAAATTCAAAAAGATTTGATTTTTTTCAGATGCCCCACTATTGCCCTAGTGATAAGAATTGTGCTAGTATACTACCCCCTTGAGAGATCAGACGAAAATTTGGATTTGTGGGTATTCTCCCGAAAAAAGAGGACAAGTTGCCCGATGGGTCCAGAAAGGCTCTCGGATGCCAAAAACGTGCCAAAACACAAAAAAAAGATGCAAAACGAGCCTCGGTTGGGCGAAAATGGAATCAAAGGTCTAAAATCCTAGCTTGATAACTAAACAAGGTAAAAAACCCTAATTTTCATGCTTAAATAGCCCTCAAGGGGTCACTTTCAATTCATTTGCATACTTAGCCTTTAAAGATTCCATTATTTTGAGCTCTGACCTTTGTGTGAGATGGCACAAAGAGTGCTTCCCCGATACATTTTTGGGCAGGTGCAAGTCTTCCAATGACTTCCAGGCACATGACCATCAGTATGTGACCCTAACCCAACTTATGTTTTCAATCTGCAGGCTCATTTAATAGGGTTAGAATGCCACACAAGTCCAATGATTCAATTTAGTGCCACTGAAAGGGTTAAATTGGTGTCGTACGACCTTAAGAAACATCTCTATTGAGTCTTGTGACCTGTCGTCATAGTTTAGAATTACGGGGAAAAACTCCAAAGTGCACCGCATTTGCAAATGGTGCTGCTGTAGGCTAGTTAGCAATTTAGGGTTTTGGGTCAAAAGGGTACATGGTCAAACTGCGACACCACGATGAAGTTTAGATTTTAGAGGGTTCCAGTGGTGTAGTTTGGAGCTTCCAAATAGCGATGCATTTAGAAATGACACCTTTACTATTTCAGTCGCAAAAACTTCAAACGGGATCCCAAAATTTGACGTTGTGGCTTTACTGGTGCAGGAGGACATGGAGCCCATTCATTTGCAGGAGCACTGATCCCCAATTTTCACCAGATTGACTGGATTACACAAGTTGCTTCAAGAGCACCTTGGGGTGATCAGGCTATGGTATGTCACGTACACACCCACCATCAAGACACACCTTGGCATGATGACCGTGTTGGCTGAGAGATGGCATAATGAGATATCATTGCTTCACTTTCCCACCAGCGAGGTGACCATCACATTGGAGGATATCTGGCATATTATTTGATTTCTCATCCATGGAGAGTGGGTCATTTATGATATGGATGCTGGGACAGATGCCTACTATGAGGTTATGGGGCTCAATGAGATTATCTTTGCTGAGGGCCAGATTGAGCTTGAGCATTATAGAGGTTGGGTGTCCACCTTCTAACTGATTGTTGCAGCTATTATCTCAGGCCTTGTAGTACCAAATTGGTGAAGCCAATATTTTATTCTGTGATGGGTTCTAGCTTGGGAGTGGATGCTCCATAGGAGGGAGTGCTTTGTGTGGGGACCAATGATGCTGGCCTCACTTTATCATGATTTGCATGAGTTCGCCTATTTTGATAGTAGGTCCATCGGAGCTGGGGTGACACTTCTAAACATCTGGGCCTAGGAGCACATTGTCATTCTTCACCTACAAGTTATAGTGGTTGATTTGGAGCCAAATGACTCATTAGTTTGGTGATACAAAGGTCATCTAACTTTTTCACATATAGGACGGGCTAACATCCCCAATTGGAGGAGGGTGATCAACTAGATGGCCACTTTCACTTGGAGTTCTTGGCTCAGGATGTTCGCATGGTATGATGATGTACAACAATTTTTTTATGTGAGGCAGGGCAGGGAGCATATGATGATTGAGTGCTACCTGCCAGATCAGGTAGCCAGGTAGTTCAGCGATGTCCATGATAGGCTAGATGATTAGTATGTAGCCATTTTTGTTTGGACCACGAGGGAGACCACATGGGGTCAGTTGATCCATCTAGAGGATGCAATTAAAATTTTTAGATATCTGGTTGCTAGGCCATGGCCATATGATTAGGGGTAGGAAAACCCTGAGACTATACATGCATATGTTGACTATTTCAGGCCACCCATTAGATTGATAGTGCCAGGGGTAGTTTTACCACACCGGAGACCCTGAGGTCAAACAACAGGGCAGGGGTGAGGGCGGGGGTGAGGAGGATGAGATGGGGATGGAGATGGAGATGGAGACAGAGGTAGAGGAGGAGGTGGACGACCTCTAGACTAGCGAGGCTAGAGATATCAGGGGCACATGCATTAGTAGAGAGATTCCCCTAGGGACCTGCAACAGCCACCCCAAAGGGATCAGGTACTGCCACCACCACTGCCACCACCTCAGCCAGATTAGAGGGATGTGATGATTTAGAAGCTTCATGCATAGGTTGTTACATTGACGACTGAGAGAGATCATACCTAAGTAGAGCAAGATTAGGCTATGCAACAAAAATAGGCTGCAAAGTTGTAGTTAACACAGGAGGTGGGCCGACGCCAACAACTAGGGAGCATGGCAGTCACAACTCATGGCAAGACAGTCCCGGTACACATGTACCAAGATGTAGTGAGAGAGGTCGAGTATTATTGGGTTCATTATCATTAGGTAGTTCCTCAAGCGACCCAGGTACCAAACTTTTCACAACAAATAGGGCAGAGGTAGGACCAGCCCAAGAGATAGCCGAGTGAGGGGAGTAGCCATTAGGGCTAGCTCACACTTTTGATCAGTGACACCATTCTTTTTTGAGATCCATAGGCTCCATTTTTGATAGCCCCATGGGAATTTGTACATATTGATTGATTCATACATTTGATCCTGATTCTATACCATGATAGTTACATTATTGATGATATATATGATATGAGTTGAAATATGAGACGTGTCCTATTTTATTTATTCATGATGGATGGATGTATTTACTTTTTCTATATGCAATGTGATGACATGATGTGGCTCTATCTTATGCGATGCATGCATTATTTTATTTGACGTAATGTGATATATGCCTCTATATTATGTGATGTTATGCAATGATTATGTAGATGTTTATGGGTCTTTTCTATGCACTTTTTATGATGAGGATGTATGGAAGATATGGATGTAAATGTTATGATATGCAAATGATTTAAAAAAATTCTTAGACTATTAGATCTATATTATGCAACTAATGGATGATGATGTTGTATGAGATTCTATGACATATTCTTCTTCTTTTTTTAGTATCTTTTCCATGTATGATAGATGTGATATGACATGATGATGCCTATATGATTATACAATGGTTGATATGACGATGCATATGATGATGTTTATGTGATTATGTAATGAATGAAAATGTATGGTTTATGAGATGCTTAGAATAACCAATCTATATTAATGATGTAATGCAATGTATGTGAGATGATCGATGTTTCTGATATGATATGATATGCAATATTATGCTGACAGTTTGTGGATGCATGATGGATGCATTAGTGATGCTTTTGATTAGCTGTCATGGTACCATGTTAGCATGAAAAGAAGACAAAAGAAATGAGAGAATCCAACAAGTCCACTTTATTAGAGATGATAATGATGATGATGATGATTTGATTATTAGGAATTGGGATTTTAAAAGGGCTATTTACCTTATGTTTGATAATACACATAGGCACGATGCATCAAGGTATAAAGGACCAGGATGGCGCTGCACCTAGTGTGATGGACTTTTACTCAACAATCAGATAGGAGTACTCCTGTTCACACCTGACATACGAAACCTTATTTAGAATGTAGTTCAGATATTCCAAACATCTCAGACCAAAACATAGAAAGGAAAGCCTTCAGGTATGTGGTCAACAAGACACCTAAAACACCCTCCCTACAAACCAAACAAAGTAGGCATGACCAAGGTTATATTACAAGAACATCCAACAAGCACAATAGATAAAAAGACAATGATCGTTGCCCCATTAATTTCTCTCTAAATCCCTTTTGTTTGGACATCATTGAGAGGTCATCGGAATGAGCGTGATAAGATAAGTTAAAAGACAAAGATCAAGTAAACACACAAGCCAATGTTCTTCATACCACTAGCGAAGACTAAACTACGATGATGCCTAATGTTGATGTCCACTGTAGGAAGGATGCATCCCAGGACATGATGTTATCAAATGATTTGGGACAAATTGGATGATGAGCTATTAGTACCAAGAGTTGACCAACTTGTTTACTTACTGACCTAGACTTGAGACTTTGACGATTGAGTTTTCACTTTCAATTTGCTAGACTTGTTTCCAACTGTTTTACCAAAGGTTGAGGATGATGATGATTTATTATGAGTGAATGTTTATTTTGAGTGAAAGAAAGATGGGATGGATGGATTTTTTCAAATATTTGGATGTTTTCGATGTTTTTGAAATGTTTTGAGGCTGTTTTTTGGTATTTTTGATATTTTTGCAAATGCTTAAATTTTCTAATTTTCCAATGTTTTGGGGTTTTCTGAGATTTTGACCAAGAGACTAACCTAAAGACCTACCCTAGGGGCCTCAGGGGTTGATCAAAGATCAGTCTTTCCTAGGTTATACACATAGATACCACGTAGTTTAACTAACTTAGAATCAATTATTGGTGAGATATGAACAAATGGATTGTCAATTTATTATGACAGACTCCTAAAAGATTGACCTAAGTGTCTTAGGGACGATCAACGATCAACCTTGCCTACATTCAAACCTTAGAGACCTGTAGTTCAACAAGACGACTTTGTTTTTGACTTTTTGATTGAATTTTTGACCTATTTTGGGATTTTTGATATGTTTTGAATGATTTTGGATTTTTTGATTTTATGAATGTTTTTAGATTTTTGGATTTTCTGATGTTTTTGGATTTTTCTTATTTTCTGATGTTTTGGGGTCTTTTGCGAAGACTTCAAGAATATACATGAATCCAATCTAATGAGAACATGCCCCCAACATGATGCATTAAACTACTCCAATATAGGTAGGACAAACTAACCTTAAGAATGGGCCGAGTAGTACTAGGAGGGATCATGAAACGAACATAGGTCAAAGCTATGATGTAGACGCAGACAGGTGATGGATGGAGATATGGAATGCAATGGATGATGGAAGTGTGATGGATGGATGATGTAGAAAAAGCCATGGAGATCCTGGTGGATGGAAAGTACTTATTTACACAAGGCACCTGTTTACCAGGTTTTCACCAAGGTGCTTTCCCAAAGCACCACCGAAGTGGTTTTCACTATAGGATGATTTTTCTCTTTACTAATTTTAATCTTTCTTTTGATTTTTATGTTTTTTGATTTTTTTGTATTTTTGGTTTTATACGTTGAAAGATTAGGCATAATTTTTTTTGAGATGGGAGCTATTTATGGGATCCTACAAAGGCTCCCCTTTAGGTGTTGATAACTGATATGCCCCTAACTTGTAGCTTGTTGTGATGACAAAGGGTCCCAACTAATTGGGTTCAAACTTTCCCTTGCTATCTAAATTTGGAACATTCTTCAGATTCCCCTTCAACACAAGCTCTCCAACTTGGAAGATTCGACTCCCAATCTTCTTGTTATAACTTCTCTTGAGGAAATTTTGGTAGAATTGCAAATGGTTTAAGGCATCCATGTGCCGCTCATCTAGTAGTTCTAGCTCGTTTAATCTTAACACCTGATATTCTTCATCTATGATGAGATTCTGCAATGTTATCCTTAGGGATGGGAGCTTGATCTCAATAGGGAGGATGGCTTTTGATCCGTAGACCAAGGAGAAAGGGGTGGCACCCATTGTTGTGTATATACTTGTTTTGTAGGCCCATAGGGCAGGATTTAATTGGAGGTTCCAATCATGACCAACTTCATTGAACATTTTCTTGAGGATTTTTAAAATGGTATTATTTATAGCCTCAACTTGGTAGTTTCCTTGGGGGTAATACAAAGTTGAAAAGTGATATTCGATATTAAACTTGTGGCATAGGTCATGAAAATCTTGGTTTTTTAAAGGTTTCCTGTTATCTGAGATAATGGCTTGAGGGACACCATAGTGGAAAATTAGGTAATTTAGGATGAACTTTGATATCTACTTTCATGTGATATAGGTCATGGGAATTGCTTCCACCCATTTCATGAAGTACACAGTGGTAGTGATGATGAACTTATGTACATTGGATGAGGTTGGGGTAATTTTTTCGATGAGATTGAGCCCCCATTGTGAAAAGGGCCAAGGTGTGACAATCGGGTGGAGCTCTTGAGCTGGTGCATGGATGAGATCTCCATGTTGCTAACATTGCAAACACCTTTTGACATAATCGTGAGCTTGCCTTTCCATTGTAGGCCAATATTACCTAGTCCTCAGTAGTTTCTTAGCCAAGGTCATACCACTCAAATGTGAACCATAAATTCCATTGTGTACCTTGGTTAAAGTGGTCAAAGCTTCCTCAACATATAGGAAGTGTAAAATGGGTCCTTCAATGCTTCTATGGTATAGGGTATCTCCTAGGATGAAAAAATGGGATGCCTTCTTGACAAAGGCCCTTTTGAGGTTCGTGGTTATGTCAACAGGGATGACTCCTATTCTCAAGTAGTTGTATACATCATGATACCAGGGATCACCGAGACCAATGATTTCTCACACAAATTTAGATTATGGTACCTTGAATGTTGGTATGAGAAGCTTCTCCACAAGGAATTCTTGCTTTGGGATGTTACGTGGGATCTATAATAGCGATCCAATTGTTTCCATGGTGTCTGCTGCTCTATTATTTTCTCTTGGTAGCTATTCAGATGTGATATCAATGAAGAACTCTTTGAGGCTTTCTACCAACTTCTTGTATGGAGTCAACTTGTCATCCTTTGTTTGATACTCATCATTTACTTGGTTGATTATGAGTTGTGAATCTTCGTAGACCTTAAGTACCATGATCTGCCACTGCACTACAATCCTCAGCCCTATGAAAAGAGCCTCATATTCCACAATGTTATATATGCAAGGGAATGAAAACTTGTATGATTTAGGTATACAATCCCCTTGTGGAGTGATGAAGAAGATTCCAGCTCTTGACCCGTGCTTTGTGTAGGATCCATCAAAGTACATTTTCTAGTGATCCGCTACACTTAGGTTGAAGATTGATTCATCGAGGAATTCTGATACAAGCGGGTTCTTTGAGTATATCAGGGCCTCTATTAGTTGGTCTACAATTGCTTATCCTTTGATAGCCTTGCATTCCACATACTCAATGTCATGCTCTGTCAAGATCATAACCCATTTAGTTGTTTGCCCTATGAGAGTTGCTTTAGAAATTAGGTACTTGAGTGGGTCTATCATTGCAATGAGCTTTATTTGATGTGCTACCATGTAATGTCTGAATTTTTTCTTATGAACACAAATTCCAAGCAAGCTTTCTTAATGTATGTGTAATTTAGTTCATGTCCCACCATAGTTCTGCTAATATAATAGATAGCTCTTTCTTTCCCATTTTTATCATGTTGTGCTAGGAGAGTACCAAGGGCTCCTGTTGTTGCTGATATGTATAAGATCAAGGGTTTGGCTGGGATTGGCGGCATGAGGACTGGTGGTGTGAGTAAGTACTCCTTGATCTTGTTGAAGGCCTGATAACATTTCTCATCCCATTTGTATGCTACCCCCTTGTGGAGTAGATGAGAATATGGGATAGCTTTGTCTACTAGTTGTGCTATGAATTAGCAGATGGACTGGAGTCTTCCTTGTAGGCCTCTTAGCTCTTTCAATGTCTTCGGTTCCTCCATTTTGAGGATTTCTTTGAATTGGGTGAGATCTACCTTGATTCCTCTCATGGATACAATGTACCCTAGGAACTTGTCTGATTGTACCTCGAAGACACACTTCTTTGGATTTAGTCGGACCTGTACTTTTCTAGCCTGTCAAAGATGGAGCTTAGAGCTGTTATGTGATCCTGACATTTCTTTGATTTAGCTAGTATATCATTCACATAATCTTCCATAGTTTTATGAATCATATCATGAAAGATTAGTGTCATGGCCCTTTGATAGGTAGCTCCTGCATTTTTCAACCTGAACAACATCATATTCCAACAATATGTCCCCCATAGGCAAGTGAAGGCCATTTTATATTGGTCATCTTTTGCTATCATGATTTGGTTGTAACCTGAGAACCTGCCCATTAATGATAGCATCTCATGTCTTGGCGTCATATCCACGATCATGTCAATGTTTGGTAGAGGGAAATCATCCTTGGGACATGCTTTGTTAAGGTCTTTGAAGTTAGTACAAATGTGGATCCCCCTTGTGGGCTTTGAAATGGGTAAAATATTTGAGACCCACTCTGAATAATCAATCGGTCGTATGAATCTTGCATCTAGGAGATTTTATAGTTCCATTTTGACCAACAATGCTATTTGGGGATGCATCTTTCTTAGCTTTTTTCTCACTGGCTTTGCTTCAGGATATACAACTAGGTGATGAACCACAACCTCTGGATCAAGCCCAGTCATGTCGTCATAGGTCCATGTAAATTTTATCTTTCCTTCGCTTAGGAACAAAGACAAGAGTTCTTGTTCTTCTATGAGAAGTGACTTTGCATAGAATGTTATGTGTGATATTTCCTCTATTCCTAGGTTGACTGGATTGCACCTCTCTGCTAAGGCCGCCGACTTCTCCTAATGTATTGCACTAAGAGGAAGATTAAATCCTTCATTCTCTGGTGCCTCAAAGAGGTTTTCATTGTTGGATGCATAATTTATTTTTACTATTTTCGGGTTAGAGAGTGCCACAGTGTGGTTTTCACTCAAAGACCTAGAGATTATTCTCATATTTTCACTTTTGTTACTAAAGGATTCAATCATTTCCCTATAATAGGTATGTGTGTCTAGTATGATGTTGAACTCATCCTTGTGATCTCCATATGGTATTGTATCCCGCAATCCCATGAATTCTGAGAGCACCTCATCGTTTTCAAATGTATCCAAAATTGGTGGTCCTTGTTGGTTGTAACTGATGAGTTGGGGATAAACTAAGTTTATTTCATGGGTTTTATGGTCTACCTGAAAATACAAGGTACTAATCATGAGTAGGAAGGAATCCTCGAAAAGCATAGGTAAATCAGTTATGGGATCTTCATCACTACTACACACATCAGTTATGTTAAAGGTAAAGTTGTCTATGACTCAACCTGTGGATGCTAGTAATTGAAGGGAAGATGTTGATAGCTGAGGGGGAGTTTTGACCTTTCTAACCAAGGAACCTTTTCCAAGTATGGTCACCTTCGATGGGTTACATCTGAGGCCAATATTTTGCATACGCTTCTCTGGAATGAGAGGTACTAGAAGACTATTATCATTCTGTCCAAGATTCTTGTTTCTGTTATAGCCCATACCAAGAATCATTTGTAATCCTTTGTTGCTCTCATCCATGGGAAGATCATGCACGGGCCTTTCATCTTGGTACAACAAGCTTGATATGTATTTCTCATCTACTATTTCCTGACTTAGATCTCCCTAACATCTGAATCTAGATGGGTCTACTCTGTAGGTTTGGGATGATGTTCAATTGGTTGGGGTTTCCCATGAGACCTAGGAGATTGAGGTAACTCTCCTATTATGAAAGTAATTTTCTTCATTCTATAATCCCCACACCCATTGTCTTGGATAATGACCTTGATTTCATAGATATAAGGAATGGCAGGTGTCTTTTTCTCAAACCTGGAGGCCAAGGTAGCTGGGCCTACATATGGAGTTGTAGGGCCTTCATCATTCTTCGAGACTTGGGGGATTTTATAGTATTTTTCTTCCAAGTTCTTTCAGTAAGCAAAGGGCTTTGGATCACCATGGACTGTGACCTCTTGATTTTGATATGGGAATTTGACACACTGATGGAAGGTTGATGCCACAACTTGCATCCCATGGATCCACGTACACCCCAAGAGAATTTTATAAGGTAAATCAAGGTCAAGAACCTGGCATGTGGTTTCCATAATGGCTGGCCCTACTTGAATAGGGAGTTGAATAGTTCCTTGAGACACTCTTTCCTAATCATCATATGCTTTGATTGTGATACCCTTACCCTTTTCAATGGAATCCTCTGAGAATCCTAGATTCTTTATTAGTTTGAGCAAACATATGTTTAGACTTGCACTCCCATCCACCAAGACCTTTTTGACTTTATTTTTATGAACCAGGACTTGAAGGTGGAGTGTGAGATTGTGAGATGGTTGGGTGGGGAAGTCCTAATTGGATAATGTTAGGAGGCTTGGGGTGGTGATGTCTCTGACCATAGCTTGGAACTGGTCAACATCAAGATCCATAGAGACAACAGATGATTCCAATGCTTCCTCTAGGATTTTTCTATGTGTAGGTGATATCTTTAGCAACTCCATGATGGAGATCTAAGCAGGGGTTCTTTTTAGCTGGTCTAGGATATTGAAGCCATTAGGAACAAATTTTAGATTTGATGTGGATGCTCTAGGTGGCTATGATGACCCAACAATAGTAAATTTTCTTCTTTGGCTCCCTTGAAGTTAACAAGAATGACCCATTCATCTAGGGATGCAACAACATGATCGTACACATGGTTCAAATTGGCATACTTGGTCTTTCCATGGTTGTTCCCTTTGTTATTATTTGGCATCAGATTCATGTATATTTTAAGGTCTTGATTTCCAGCTGGTTATTCAACATTTATGACCTTGTCATCGATAAGGTCTTGGATCAAAATTTTCAACCTCATGTAGCTAGCTGTTGTGTGCCCCTTGATTTTATGAAAATCACAAAGGTGGTTCTCATTGTACCATGGTGGTTTCACTTGGGGCTCTTCATAATTCTCATAATTGGGAATTTTGATGAGATTTTTGTTTACCAGTTTCTTCATGAATGATTCAATTGGTTCCCCAAGGGATGTGTACTTTTGCTTGGGGGGATATTTGTTCCGTGAAGGTGGCCCCCCTTGATTATTCAAATTGTTGAATTGATTATTGGGTATTTATTGTGATACCGCATTAGCTTGGGTGTTGTTTGATTATTATTTTGCAATTGTTGGTATGTTTGTGTGTCTTGTTTTGGAGCATTGATTATGACCTTGGAATCCACCACACCATCATTAGTCATGTTCCTGTTCTTCACCCACGTGCAAAGTTTTTCATTATAGTTGGTGGATGGGTGGTTATCTTGATGTTTTGTATATGTGGGTGTTCCCCCCTTGTGCAATAAGGGCTTGTTTGATGTTGAGCACCCTAGGGATCAAATGGCTGTATGTGGTGATACATTGCATCTTAAGATGGAATGACAATGTTTTCTTGAGATTGGCCATGATGGTGCAAACTTGTTGTTCCTCTAGCATGGTCCATTTTCTCTTGTTGGCCTTGGATTTCCATCGTTGCAAGAAGGAAGTGAATGATTCCCCCTTAGCTTGTTTGAGCGCAGATAGTTACTCTAGACTAACATCCATGCCAATGTTGAATGTGTAGTTCTTTATGAATGCGTCTAAAATCTCTTGGAAATTTTTGATTCCAAGAGGAAGGTGGGAGAAACATTCCATGGAAGGGCTACCCAAACTTCGAGGGAATAGCTGCATTAGATATGTATCGTCATATGCGACCTCCATGTAATGTACTTGGAATTCCATAATGTGATCTTCAGGGTTTCTTGTCCAACGATATTTGTCAAATTTAGGGATTTCAAACCCCTTTAGGAATGGTACCATTGCAAGGCTCTTATCGAATGGATAGGGGAAAAAATTGTTTGATGTTTTTGTGGTTTTCCTTGACTGAAGGTCTAACACTTGCTGTGAGAGCAACTTGATTTGTATCGTTATGTCATTTTGTAGATCGAGGGGTGGAGTGAATGTGTTTTGAAGTGGTAGATTTATTTGAGTGATAGGTGGAGTGTTGGATGTGTTGGTGGGAGTTTGTTGCAAGCTCTATTACGTGATCAAGGATTGCTAGTATGCCTACATTTGCTATTGTGCCAACAAAATTTGTTGTTGGTCTTGTTGCTGTTGTGCAAACAATGCTTGTTGTTGGTCTTGCTGTTGTTGTGCCAACAATTCTTGTTGTTGGGCTAGTAATTGGGTTGCCTCCTACTATGCTTGGTACTATTGTAGGTCTTTTTGATATGCTTGCTACTAAGCTACTTGCAATTGTGCTTTCTATCGATTTCATGCTTGTTCTTGTTGAGCTTGATATTGGGCTTGAGCTTGAGCCTATGCTTGTTGGGAAACTTGCGTAGCCTAGGAAGCCTATGCAGCTTGTGTGGCTTGAGCAACTTGGGTGGGTTGTTGTTGTTGCAACAAATCTTGAGCTTGGGCCACTTTCTGTGCTTGTTGTGCTTGTTGTGTGGCTTGAGATACTTGAGCGACTTGCACTTGTTTAGTAGCTTGCTATGCGGCTTGTGTGTTTTGTGCTTGTTCAACTTGGAACTGCTAAAGTGCCTTTTGATAGGCTTGTTGAGCTACTTGCAATGTTATGCTATATTGGTTGGCCATGTTTGGTCTTGGTGGTGATGGTGGTGGTGTATTTTGAATGGTGTTTGTTGTTGTGATGAGGGGTATCATTGTGTTGATGATAGGGATTTTTGTGGTAGATGGTGCAATTGATATGCTTGGTCCTTGAGAGACCACATTTATGGATGGTGCAATGATTGCTTGGGTTGCTTGGATGGTTTTCACCTATTTTTGTGATATCAATGGAAATATTAGAGGATTTGGTATGATGTTTTGGTTTATGATTGGGGGGTTGCTTTGATTATGTTGATTGATGGTTGGTTAAGGGGGGAGCCCTAAACCAAGGAGTGATATGGATGTTAATGGAAAAGGTGGTAGTGGTGGAAAAATGGGTGGTGTGTTCCCTTGAGGAAATGATGATGATGAAGGGTCAAAGATTCCCCCTTGTCTAAATATCCCATCTCCTTGTGAAGTCATAGGGAGAGAGGTTTGTATGTTGAGAGGATATGTTGGTGTTGCGTGAAAAGAGGATGGGTCATTGGGGTCATGAAAGGTGAGCAAAACATATGGGTGTAGCGGATTCAATGGGATGGATTGACCCAATATGGTATTTGCATCCAAGTCTTGGTTGTTCACAAGGGCTTGTGTTTGTAGTGCATGAAGCAATGAGCTCCCCTTGTTGACAATTGGTTGAGTTGGAGCAATGGATGATGTGATTTGTGGGATAGTTTGAGTGATGCTTTGAAATGGAGGTGTGGATGATACCAGTGGCATAATCCCAAGAGGCTTCTCCACAATAGTGCTTACATCAAAATCAGAAGGAAGTTTAGCCTCTTCTTTGGCCAATTCTAGCATGTATTTTGAGGGATTGAGTTTCATCATAGCATTGACAATTTTGTGAGTCTTGGGATTTTGGACCATTTCAATAATCTCATCTTGAGTCATCCCTAAAAAAATGTTGGTGATGTCCTCCACTTGGCCACCTTCCTCTTGATGATCTTGTGGAAGTGGAGGAAGATTGAGTGTGGGATTGTTGGACCCAACGAGATTTATTTCACGAGCAGTTTGACTCAAGTCATTTGAAGTAGATGTTTCTTTGTTCGTTTCCATGTTCTTCTCGTGTTGAGATCTAGTTTGGACCATAAAATGAGGATTAATTTTCAAGAATGGGAGGTGAACCTTTAATTCCTTTGGATTGATCTAAACTTTAGGTACAAAAAATAAAGTCTAAGATATTAAGGTTCAAAGGGATGGTGATGCGATAATGAAATATGGATGATTGGTGAATGATTGGAACTCTTAGGAAAACCTGAAGAAGATACTAAACTTTAGGACTTTGGTTTTTTGATGTTTTCACTTGATTTTAGATTTTGGATTTTGGATTTTGATTTTATTTTATTTGATTTTGATTGTATTTGGTTTAGATAATGAACTTATAAACTCTAAGAGGTTGGATGCTATCCTAGAGTAAACTTTTCCACAAGATGATAATTTGACAAAGTTGTGGATCAAATGCCTAAGATTGTGGATCCAAAATTAGAATGAGAGCCTTCTATTTATAGAAGAGAATGATGGAATATTAAGCAAAAGGAATGAATGTGGGATCAAACACCAACCAATAGCATAATGCCACTTGTCAACATGTGAGTGGACAAAGGTGGAGCACATTTTGATGAATGTGAACATTAATGCAATTAGGTGGAAATTCAAAATTGGAGAAGTGACATGGTGGAGGGCGATTAAAGATGAATTAAATACCACTTGGCTCAAGAAAAGGACATGTAAGAGGCCTTTAATGCCTTGTTGGATGGAAAAGTCCTTTTTGGGGGAGATTTCCAAATTTGAGGAATATTCCATCTTTGATGCCTTTTTGAATGAAAATAAGAGATTTAATAAATCAATTAAATGGATTTTCATGAGCAAGTTGAAAAAGCTAGAGGATTTGAGGGATTAGGATTAGGATTAATAATGATTTGATTAATTTAGATGAAGATTAGTTGATTTGACATTTTGATTTAGATTTTAGGATTTAAGTAAATTAAAATGAGAGGCATAATGATTTTAGACTTAATTAAATAAAGTTTGATTTATTTAATTAAAGAGGATGGTGCTAGACTTAAATCAAATAAAGATTAATTTATTTAATTTAAAGGGAATAACTTAAGAGTTTAATTAAATAAAATAAATTATTTAATTAAAAAAGGGACTATATAATTAATTAAACAAAAATGATTTATTTAATTAATAAGAGATGACGATTTAATTAGATAAAATTGATTTATTTAATTAAAAGATAGAATATGATGAATTTAATCAAATAAAGATTATTTGATTAAATAGTTAGTAAAGGAGATTATTCAAAACGAAATGGTGTTAGTAAACAAGGATCAGGTGTATAAGATCAATCAATATATTTTTTCCTGTCTACACTAATCAAAAATCTGGTTAAATAACTTTATTTTTGCTCTATGATAGGAAGTTATAGAATTGTGTCAAGAAGTGTGACATGAAGTATAGTAGAGATAGTAACAAAATATAAAAAAATATAAAACAGTGACAAAAACTTCTTTATTTAGCCCAGAATAAACTCATTTCCATGCTTCTGCTTAACAAAACATTATTGTTAGATATAAGATTACTTACAGAATGAAAATCAATTGAACTAAATTATCAAAAGATGGAAATATTACAAAAATATGAAATCACACGTCACACACAAAATAAAAGTTTTACAAAAATGAAAGCACATGTTACCACACTAATTAAACTTAAAGAATCATTGACTGACCCAAGCAGTGGGCCCTTGCTCCCTGGTTTTCTTGGTGATGAAATAAGAAGACTAGTTCTATGCCAAAATAATCATCCACACACACAGAAATATTCAAATGAAAATAGAGAAAAAAATTGTTTATAGATTAGTCTCCACACATATTCAGTCTTAGATATACATACATATATATACTAAATGATATTACCAAGAGTCGATAAAATTTGGGTTTCTTGTGGCCTACGACCAACAAACCAAAGAGTTTAATCAGAAATAGGTTATCGGCCTATGACCAATGAACATAAATTATCTTTGATATAGCATAAATATAACAACTTAGAAGTAAATATAAGCAAAACAACATCAACAATCATTTCAATCTAAAAACTCCATTCTTCACAAGTCCTTTTCCCTCCCCGTACTGAAACAGTTGAATCCATGCCTTTAAGTATCCCCTACAATTTAATCATAAAATGATTAACATTCTTTCAAATAATTAGTATTATGGATAGTTTGAATTCCTTTTACAAATTATTAAATATATCTATTTTCCTACAACAAATGGTGACAAGAAGTATAAACAAGGTAATGTAGGGTGATCCCACAATAGTGGGTTACACTTTTTGGCCAAACTTGAAATTGAACTGCTTTTTTTAACTATATCTTCACTTTCGGGCACCTACAACTGTCAAACCATGAGGAATTTGAAGATGATGTAAACTAGTGATTTTTGAAAATTTGTTTGTAGATTCTAAATATATATTTTTTGAAATTTTTGGAATCAAATTGTATTTATTTTTCCATCTTCTTCAAAAAATAGTTTTTAACAGTAAACACCATTTTAAAAGAGTGACATGTACTTGCTAACACAATTTTTTTTCTATGAAGGATAAAATTCTTTTTTTTTTGAATTTAGATTCATAACAACAATATCTAGTGCATGCATTTGGTTTCATAGTTTTTTATTGAATATTTTTTTCTTAACTAAGTTTTGAAGTCAAAATAGTTACAATTTAGACATATGCTTACTTGCTAAAACATAACTTTTTTATGTATGTTTCGAAATTCATTTTTTTGTTGGATCAAGGACATTAATATCTAGTGCATATATATTTTTTAGAATATTTTTTATAATTGTATTATAGAAAAAAGGAAACTTGCTTGACATGGGAATAATTCATGATAAATTGGACTTAATGAGGCCTTGATTCAAGTGTTGTGATGAATTTCATGCATCCACACTAGGTCTTGGGCCCTTTCAAATACATTTAACGATGTCTTGTAAAGGCATCGTAAAGTGTTATAAAGGATTTTCACGCTTTTCTAAACATAATGAACTCATTTCTCCCTAATTCAACATTGTAAAATGTGTTTAATAACATTATCAAACTAATCTACAAGCCTTGTAAAATAAACTTAATGTTAAACTAGTGTTGTAATGTGTCTTGCACATTCACATTGGTTCTTGTGCCTTCCTAGACTATGTGGACCTCATTTTAGTATTGTAATGTGTATTTAATCACACTTTCACATTGAATTCTATGTACCAAACCCTAATTTACCTTTACATCATCACTAATAGGCCCCTATTAACCCATATTGTGCATCCCAAGACAATATTTGATAAAATACCCAACAAAGTTGCAATTTAAACCTTATTTCCTTATCTCTTGGCATCCTAGCTTTCAAAATGGCCCCTGTGGGACTCATTCACCATCCATGGAAAATTAGTCCCATCTAGGTGGGACCCATTCGCCATGGGTGGTGAATGAGTCCCATTTGGCCCAATTTTGACCTTTGAGTGGGAAAAATTGAAATTTAAGTTTATTATTTTCACATGTCAGCCTTAGGGATCTAATTTTCAAGATAACAAGGTGAATTTCCTATAAAATAACCCCTCTAAACCCTAAATCACATTCATTCTTCATTATTCATCCATCATTCTTCTGTCTCAAGTCAAGCAAGCTAGGGTTTTATCATTTCAAGGCATTAAGATAGCAATTTTTGGACATTCAAGGGAAAATTATCCATGTTTTATTATAGACATTCAAGATAAAACATGATGGAAAGGTAATAAATTCCATTATTACATGTTTCATTCCATTCTTTCATCATTTTGGTTTAATTACCTAAAAGGGGTTTGACCAAGGTTTCCCCATGCCCTAACATTCAACATTTCTTGTTCTCTTCTTGTGTGTTTGCAAATTCAGACATTTTGGAAGCTTGGAAATCATTATGAATAAATTTTCAAATTTGTTTAGGTTTTCCCTTTCTAAGGAAAAATATCAACAAAAACTCACTTTAAGACCCAAAAATTAGAGTTTCGGAAGTGAACACTTGTAGAGAATCAAAGTGTAGACCAAAAGCTCCAGATTCCACCTTTGATATTAATAAATTCAAAAGTGGACTCATTTTCCATGGGTGGTGAATGAGTCCCACTCCAAGGTAAATTTTTGGTTTTCTACATTTTTAGATACCCTTTTGTTCGAAACAGGTTAGGACACAGTTTTGTAGAATTGGAACTAATTCACCTAGAAGGGCGAATGAGTCCCACCAGGCCTAGAAAAATCAGCATAAATAGCATTCCAGAAGCCATTTCTAGTCTCCATCCATGTTCCAGGTGCACACTTTTAGTTTCATCAAGTTTTGTTGCAATTTTCATTCATTTCTAGGTGTTTTTGCATTACACAATGTGTTTTCAAACATTCTTCGCTTCCTTGGGTTTCCATTTATTAATCAATTAAACTTATTATTTTCTTGCATTCAAACATTGTATCTAGGTATATTGCATCCATATTCCATCCATATCACATTAATCTTTGAATGTGAGCATTGCATTTTGGCTCATCTTTCTCCTTTTAGGTGAAAAACCCTAGAAGTGATAGAAAGCAAGTGGGTGCCAAAAATCTATGTTGCAATAATATACTATTTTTCCACATGTGTAGAACAAAGAGCTTTATTTTTGATGAAAAACCTAAGTTTAATTAAACTGAAAAAATATGTAATCAAACCAAAATATATCAAAATTATACTTGATGGATAGGTCATTCCAAGGAATACCATCATCTATTTAGGTTTGTGAAGTTGCCTCCATTTTCATCCTCAACTTGAGCCCAGAGACACAAAATTCTACAAAAAATTAATAGAGGGGGAGAAGGGAAAAGAAGGTAGGTTCTAGTACACACATCTTTAAGTGACATTAAAAAAGAAAAACACATGAAAGAGGGGTTCGATAGAACCCCCCTTTCTAGCGACCCCCCTTCTAGCGAATTGTTTAAGGGGTTCTAGTGAACCCCCCTAAAGTTTTTTCCCACCCAAAATGCATTTTCTCTTCCTCAATGTAATTGTAACCCACTATTGTGGGATCATCCTATAAATAGGGGTAAAAAGGAAAATAAATGATGAAATAACAAGGCCTCATTTTCTCCCATCATTTCCCCCTAGCTGAAGGTCTTGCATGGCCTCATGCAAGAAGGATAATTACAAACTAGGTTGGGATGTCAATATCTGTATGGTGCTAAAAATATCTCTAGCCCAAATATGTTTCAAGGCTTCCATTTGTTGCTCATGATTTATGATAGACACATGTTGTTTCCTGGACTCTGCTGCCTGATCTAACTCTGCCTTTTAGCCTTTGAATTTCTTTTTCCTATATTTGAGAGGTAGAGATTGTTTGCTAAAGCTAGTTTTGTAATCCTTGATTCTCCTCCAATTTCTCAATTGTACCTTCTAAATTCTTGATTTTTTTTAGGAGGATCCCACTCTCTTCAAACTCTTCTTTCGCTTCTTGTTTTCCTTGGCTAGGAAACCCATTGTCATCATTTTGGCCTTCTCCAAAACCAACAATTAATTCATCTAATTTTCCTATTCTAGTGACAATAGGACTTACAAAATTTTTTGCCCCTTGTTCACCCTCTTGAATATCGTCAACCCTTTGATCATCAAAATTTTCATCAATATTTGTAAAGCTCCCTATAGTTTCCAAGTGTCTGGACTTTGTCTATGGTTTGACATATCGCCCGTTCCCATTTTAGGACCCTCTTTTTCATCCAATGTTGGAGAACCAAGGTTTTCTTGTTCAAGACTTCCTATCCATTTAGGGAAGAAACTTTCCTTGATTGATTAGGGACTACTATATTAGTCACATGATCAACATTAGGGTCGAGATTGTCCCTAGTTGGAGGAGCAGTTTCAAGATTTTATGATTCAAAACCCCCAAATTAGAGCTAATATTTTCTTATTGTTTTTTTATTTTTCTTCTTTCTAGCCTTCTATGCTCCTGAATAGATTTTGCTTGTTTCTTAGGGGCCTTAGCTTTGATTTCTATGTTAGAGTCTGAGTTTTTGTGGTTTGAATCTATGATAACACTGGCTACTTGAGCTAACCCTTTCAATTTATCAACAAAACCATTTCCTTTCTTGCATTTTGGGGAATTGTCCTCAACAATTTGAGGGTTTGAAATTTGGTTGAGGGTTTCCTACTAGACCTACATGGATGGCTTGTTCTAGGGATTTTATGGGTTTCTTTACTAATTTTATGTTTACAATGAGAACCAGGAATAACAGGACTCTCAGGAGTTATTTGCTCAATTTGAATTGGGCTTGGGGTTTTAGGACTCTTTTTTGTCTCAGAACCCTCCTTTATTTTAGAACCCTTCTCTAAGGCTTCCTAGGATGCTTCTCCACCTTTGTTAACAAACCTATCCCAATCTCCAGGAGGAGTAAGTAATTTTAGTTGTCAGATGATAAAAAGCTTAATCAACCTATGATGCCTCAAGGAGTGTGTCTTCCCTTCTTGTACAAATTTTCTCATTTTTTTAAAGAATAGTGAAGAAAATATGGAATGTTCACAAGAAATCCTCTTCTCAAATGAAGTAGAAGTTGGAAGTGTTGGGTGAAAATGTAAACATAATTTCCTTAATAGGTAATGTATTGTATGATAAATTTGGCAACATCTCTCCACGGTTGAGGGAGTGGTGACAACTTAGTCCCTTGTCCATGAACTATTTCAACCGACTCCCTTCTCTGCAAGAATTGTTTTCACATAGGCTATAAATCTATGACCTTGATGGAAGCATTAGGAAAATAATTTTCTTTGGTTAATGGTAACCCAGTCACATCTGTAATGGTGTCTACTATGACAAAAAATTTCAAACCCCTGAGAGAGACTTGATTTCGGTGAAAACCAAGTGCAAATTCCCTAGCTATATCACTATCATACCTACACAATATTTTGAAATGCACATCCCATTGTGCCAACTTAAAGATTTTATAAGCTTCCTTTAAAGCTCTTAGATGCTTCATGGAAGTGGTCTCATAACGGTGTCAGCATTCTTGTGACATGATTGTGCTAGGAAGTTGGCACAGTATAAAAACCAGAAAGTTGGCACAATATGAAAACTAGAAGATCAAAACTGCTAATCACAGAGATGACAAGAAGAGTAAAATGGGAACAATAAAATGTGAAATGGTAAAATGGTAGCAAAGTAATGAAAATTAAATGTAAAGATGACATACTATGGGGAAATGATAGGTGAAAATAACTGCAAAGTATGCTTAGCAAATAAAAAATGATAGCTAAAGTAGGTGAAAAATACTCCCTTTCCAAGTAATAATGCTATAGATAACCATAGGGAATTTACTAAATACATCCTACCCCCAGCTAAGCAGTTGACCCATCCACGAGGTAAGTCACTAGCCATTGTGAAAAATAAATACAAATAATAAATTGAAAAAGAACTTAAATCATACCAAGTTACAACTTACCAAAGGAAAACTAGAGATCAAGAGGTGGACTTGGAAGAAAATAATCCAATGCTAGAGTAGTGGTGAGCAAACCATCATAAATACACAATCACCGGAGATCTAATGGCACAAATGGAAAAGATATTAGAAAGGATGATGGGACATGAAGAGAAGTGAATGGAAGGAAGATTGTGATGTGAAAATGATGACAAAATGTGGTGAGAGTCAAATGAAAAGGAGGATGATGTGGAGAGAAGGTAACAATGAAAGAGTAGGATGAACCCATGGTGTGGCAGAAAATCCATAAAGGGCATGAGAAAGATCAGCCCTATCAGCAAAAGAAATAAAGAACCAACACCAACATGGACTTAGAAGGGTGGATGTAGCACACAAATGTGACATTATGTGATGGAAGGCATCTGTTCAATCCACCTAGTAGCACCAAAACATGTTCAACATCCACAAGCTAGAGAAGATGACACCAAGTAGGTATGGAATCCAACATGGAAAAATGGAATTGGAAGATACAAGAAAGGTGCCAAGTAGCTGCCTTGAAAGTGATAAGAATGTTCCTGGCACAACAAAGGCAGACAAAGAAGAGCCATGAAAACTAAAGACCAAGTGATCAAACATCCAACCAATCCAAGGAAAAATAGAGAAAAGTAATAGGAAGATGACAAAAAGACATTGCAGAATACCAGTAATGCAATTTCATTCCTTCCAAACCACATAATGGGTAGTGGTAGAAGAAATCCCTAGAGGACAAAAGTTCTTGGCACACAGGTGACAATCAAAACAGATTGCAGATTTTTAGTTTTTTTTTTTGTAATGATAGATTGTTGGTATCTCGATTTTCACCCTACCACCATTTAGAGGTGCTGAAAAACTAGTTTTTACCGCTAAGTTTATTCATCAGTTAATACACATTGGAATATGTTTTTCAAGTATTAACTGGCCAACAATGCCTGAGGGTTATCATTGTTGGATCTTTTTTTTTTTTTTAACTTATTTTGAAGAGGTGATATGAATAAGAGTGATTTCCTTTGTCATAGTACAAACACAAGTTCCTTTCAAAAGGGGTCATTTGTATAGATTCAAATAGTGCCCATTGACAATGAGAGCCATATACTTTGAGTCCATAGTGCATAATTTAACATCATTATCTTAAATAGAGTTTATCTTATTAAGGACTGAGCCATTGAGTGTGAAATTTTCCTTTGAAGTCCTAGAACCGAGAGTCATAGAGCAATGCCTAGTCACTGGGTTGGAATGTTCACTGATGAATGAAATGGTCATGCTATTGTGTTTACTATTTTTGCACTACCTCTACATGGAAAAGGGCTTGCTGACACATTTCATCTGAGGAGTGGAGTTGAGTTAGTCTTTCCTTTTGGGTGTCAGTGAGACTCATCCCCAATTGAAGAGTAGTGTGAAGAGTCTTCACTTCAAATTCAATGGGAAAAACAAAATTGTTACCATAAACAAGTTCATATGGTGTCAAGCCAATGGTTTTCTTCCAAGTCATCCTATAGGCCCAAACTTCCTTAAGAAGTCTATCTGCCCAATCCTTCTTGTGTAACACCATAGTCTTTGTGAGGATATTATCCAACTCTTGATTGGTCACCTCCACTTTCCCATTGGCTTGTGGATGGTATGGAGAAGATTTTCAGTGTTTGGTTTCATATTCATGAACCAAAGTTGCAACCAAATTAGATGTGAATTGTGGTCCCTGGTCTATAACAATATCTCATGGTACACCATACCTGATAAAAATATCAGAGTATAAGAAGTTAGAAACTTTTGTATCTCTAACATGTTTCAAAGCTACTACTTCTACCCACTTAGTAGCATAATCAGTACACAAACAAAAATATACTCTATATTCATAGAGGGAGGATTAATTAGTCCTACAAAATGCAAACTCCATTTCTCAAAGGATTTAATTAATAATTGTGGTTGTAAGGGCATCTCATCAGAATGTGTGGGTCTACCCATATGCTATCATTTATCACAGTGCTGAACATATCTTTTATAAACCTTATGGATTGTTGGCCAATAATACCCTCTAGTCAAAAATTTGTTACTATTTCATTGTGCTACAAAGTGTCCTCCACAAGGCTCAGAATGGCATGTGTGGAGTATGTCAAAGACATCTTCCTCTGCTACAGATTGCCACATGATGTTATCAATTCTAGTACAAAAGAGTAAACCATTAATCCAACTATATTTCCCACAAAGCCCTATAAGATTTTATTGGTTTCTTGGAGAAAAGTGGGGTAGAAATATGCATGTGATAAGGTAATTGGAAATTATAGTGTTGAAAAATGGGTCATGTGACATTTTCACACTTGTTTGGGCCCTCCTTGTGGATTTTGGCTTAATGTTGCCTTGATTTATTGTTGTAATGTGGATAACACATTCACATTAGGTCTTGGGCCCTTTTGAACTAATGGGTTTTAATGGTGCCTTTCTAAAGTTTTCTGAAGTGTTGTAACACACGTTCACACTTTTCTAGAGCTTTATTAACTAACTAAGCATAATATACATAATTTTAATCATAATAAACTTTAATCTTGCCTTATTTAGAGTGTTGTAAAGTGTTGTAACAAAATTTCACATTCCTCTAGGATTATCATTAATAATTGGGATTTCTTATGCTTTAATTGGCCCTATTTTGTACCCACAAGCCTTATTTATTGCATCTTTTCAAGGATAAACTCGACACCAATCAGTAACCAATTATAATTCAAGTGTTCCTAGTTGTGTGGTCTAGATTTAGTGTCTAGGACTCATTCACCACCTTGGGTGATGAGTCCCACCTAGGTCTTTTTGGCCCCAATGTAGGTTTCACACATTTCGAGGCACTTTTCATTTTTGGTCCCATAGATTTTGTGTGAGGGGACTCATTCACCACCTTGGGCGAATGAGTCTCGTGTGACCAAAATTCAAATTTAATTCAAATTTTTGAATGGATTTATTCTCCTAGATCTAGTGTCAGCTTTTAGTATTGTGATTTTAGGAATTCTTGCATAATTGAGTATAAATACAAGGTTCTTTCACTCATATTCAACACTTACCATTCAATAGTTCATAAGAGAATTTGAGCATTCAAAAGATAATTCAAGGCATTTCAAGGGTAGATTAACAAGCATTTTAGAGAATTCTCCAAGTTCCAATCATCATATCAAAGATTTCATTCTTCATGTTTGTTATCATGCTAACAATTATGATGTAGAGTTGATGATCCAAGCAAGTATTTCAAGCAAGATCAATCTCCTTCAAGCTAGAGTCAAGAACCACATCCATTGCAGCCATTTCAAGAAAACTTGCAACATCTTATTGCTAGGGTTTGGTGAGTTGCAACATTTTATTTTTTTCATTCATCATTCTCCTTTAATATTTTCTTTCATTTCAAGGTTTAATTACCAATAGGGGTTTTGACCAAGGAAAACCCCTACTCACTAAACCCCACTACATTTTTTTCCTCTTCTTGTGTCTAATTTGTAGGGCTTGGTTGCAAATTTTCCAAGAAGCAAAGTTGGAGAAAAGTTTTCAAGTCCTCAAAATGTTGGCAAGAGACATTGAAAATATACTTTGGTGTTGTCATTGATGGCAACCCTAGTTGGTGATTGGATCTGCACACCATCATTTGCTCCTACCAACAGATAGATTGAGGACAGTTAGGAAGAACATAGCATCCAACAGTTTTATGTTCTTTGATTCTCATGCAGATTTTCTATTGTTATTTTGAGTTGTGGATCTTATGGGAGGTTAATCAATGCATTTCTTGTGTTGTTTGAAAATCTCAATGCCTCGTATCAAGTTGTACGCAAGTTTGGAGGTCCAGTTGGATATCTTTTTGTTCATCAGTATTTTGTGGTCGACCTGGATGATTTTAAGTGTTGCAGATATTCGAGGAGTGTTTACTCAATTTTTTTATGTTCGATCATCTTGATTTGGGTCTGAGCTAAGTTGTGACTGGCCGTTGTGGGTGTGCATTGAATATTACTCATGATTTGAGCCGATAGTTATAAATATTCTTAAGTTTTATTGAAGCTGACTGTTGCGATTAAATTCTTAGTCGCAAATATATATATATGTTCAATTATATCATATTGTGTATGTAGAAGGTGTGTCGATGTGTGTTGCAAATAGAAAAAGGGTGATTGAGTGATTTATGCATAGTTTCACTTGTGCATTAAATATTTTGTTGTGTGAGTTAGAGTAGAGTAGAGTAGAAGTGCATAATCAGTCAGAAGGACAGAAGATCGACTACTGATCCTAACCAGAACTATAATCAAGCATTTGTAGATGCTATTCTCTAAGTTCATTCTCTTGGATCTAATCCAAATCTTTGTAAGGTAGTGTGCCTCTCTATTTTGAGTAGTGAGCTCTAGGTAGTGAGCCTGAATGCAAGTGCATTCCCATATTGTAAAATTCTTTTTGAGTATACTCAGATCATATTGTGGATTGGCCATCCACCATGGTTTTTCCCCTTACAGGGTTTCCATGTAAAAATCCTTGTGTTATGGTGTTGTGGTTGTTATCTTTTTGTTCTTGCATACTTTTCTTGATTGAATGTTTTAAGTGGGTTAAAGATCAGAATAATAAAGTTAATTTTTGTAGATTACTAGTTCACCCCCCTCTCAGTGTTTCTTGTTTCCAACACAAAATCCCTAAAGTTGTCATCAAGCCTTGGAGAAGCTTGTAGAAGGTCTATAGGTGGCAATTTATAGTTTCAAATCCAGAAACTAGTCAAAAAGAGTAGAGCAAACCGAGAGGCACATAATCTAGTTTAGAACTTCTAGAAAAGTAGAAGTGGACTGATTCACCACTATTGGTGAATGAGTCCTAGTGTGCAGGCCTGGCAGAGATTTTTATAGATCTGGATACCCTTTTGGCTGAAACCTGCTCCCGCACATTTTCCTAGAAACTGGATTGATTCACCCAGCTTGGCGAATGAGTCCCAGTCAACATTAGTAACATATTTTTAGTGATATAGACCTCACTTCTACCTTCTTTAGTCTTCCAGGTGCACATTTTTAGTTTAATAGCTTTCTGTTACATTTTGTTTACTTTGATAGACCATTTAGAGTTAGTTTGCATTCAATTAGGGTTTTATATTATGTTTTGCATTTCATTGTCTTTTCAAAGTTTACACTTGGTGGTGAACCCCTCATTAGATATCATTTAGCCCCTAGGACAACCCTTTGCAAGATTTCAATCTCCTTTGCATTGAAATATGAAGGGTTTATTCTTGAGTGAAGGGTAAGGAAATTGTCTCTCTCCTTTTAGGTTCAAAACACTAGAAGCAAAAGAGAGACCAATTTTTTGTCCTTTCATTTTGGTGAACTCGACATTCATGTCTCTTCCATGTTGACCCAAAAGGATTTATTTCTTTCACCTTTTCATTTTATCTTTTTACGTTTTATCTTGTGCTTTCCTTTCAAGGATGACATAAGGCGTCAATACACTCTATGTCTCTTCCATGTTGATCCAAAATGCTTTCCTTTTTTTTTTCCTTTTCCTTTTCCTTTTTCTTTATCTCTCTTTTTCATTGTCTTGTGTTTTCCTTTTGGGGATGATGCAAGGCATCTCTTTGTGTCATTCTTATAGTTCTATGTGAATTTGGGGGATGATGATTGTTCCAAGCTCTCTAAAAAATTTGTAGCAAAGAACATACTGGCCCCAAATCCATAGATCCCTTATGTGTTTGGTGTTTTCATTTTGGGGGCAACCCCTCTCCTTTTTATTTCTCTTGCATGATGCAACTTTACTCGAAACATATGACTTGGCATAGTGCTTTCAAAGTTAGCGCTCATGTCTTTTTTCTTGTTAGCATTTTTTCATTTTCTACTTTAAAGTAATTGCTCACAATATGGTGTTTATCAATTTCTTTAAAGTGGGGGAATACATTGGCATTATTCTTTTGCATTTTCCTTTTTCTTAGTTCTTGGTCCAACCTTCTTACTTCATACAATGCATTTGTAACTTTGTGGATGACATTGGGTGTAATGTCCTTCTGGAGCATGATCTCTCTAAGAATATTATGTTCCTATTAGTGGCTTGATGTGACACACTACATCCCCGAAGTTGTGAATCTTCTATTCTTTGATTGATCATCTCTTGGAGACATTAGGCACAATTTTCCATAAGTTAAAGACCTCACATGGACTAAGAAATACTTCTTTGAACATTCTTTGCATGTTGCATTATGTATTTGTTTTTATATGGCCACCTTGCATAACACAACTTGCATGCCTATAGTGCCATCCTATTTGTTCATGAGCTTCGAGCATACAAATTTTTTCTTGCCTCATGAAGCTCAAAAATATTTTTTGTGTGGCGCCTTATTAAAGTTATCAAGAGGTATAACTTTGGTATGGTTTGAGTGGGAATCCCAATCTGAGGCATGAATTTCCCCATAGCCACTTGAATGTGTGTGAGTGCATACCAATTGTGAGTGTATATTTCTCACCTTTTAGGACTTCTCCCCTGGCAAATATCCAGGAGTTCCATCGCCTCAGAGTGAGTATGCATTTTATGGACAAACATCCTAGATATGATCCACATCGTGATGGAAAAATGATCAAATCTTGATCAAATTCTTTTATTTTACCTTTTATCTTTTTCATCTTTGGTAGTGTATGCTTGGCCTTGTCATTATTCTTTATACCATTTTCATGTGTGTCCCTTTATGCTTATGTTAGTTTGCTATGGGATCTTGATCCTGGGGGCTTGATCACCCCTCTTGATCATTGTCATCCCATCTTACTAGCATTGGTTCATTGGAACCCCTCTTGGTGCATGTTTTTCTACTTTAGTGTGAGTTTGAAGTAGGTTCATCCTCTCAGTAAAGTGGGGGCTAAATCTAGTGTTGAAAAATGGGTCTCGTGATATTTTCACACTCGTTTGGGTCCTCCTTGTGGATTTTGGCTTAATGTTGCCTTGATTTAGTGTTGTAATGTGGATAACACATTCACATGAGGTCTTGGGCCCTTGTGAACTAATGGGTTTTAATGGCACCTGCTAAAGTGCTGTGAAGTGTTGTAACACACTTTCACACCTTCCTAGGGCTTTATCAATTAACTAAGCATAATGAAAACAATTTTAATCATAATCAACATTAATCTTTCCTTATTTGGAGTTTTGTAAAGTGTTGTAACACACTTTCACATTCCTCTAGGATTGTCATTAATAATTGGCCCTATTTTACATCCACAAGTATCATTTATTGCATCTTTTTGAGGATAATCCTGACACTAATCAGTAACCAATCATAATTTAGGTGTTTTTAGCTTGTGTGGCCCAAATTTAGTGTCTAGGACTCATTCATCACCTTGGGTGAATGAGTCCCACCTAGGTCTTTTTGGCCCCGATGTAGGTTTCACACATTTCTAGGAACTTTTCATTTTTGGTCCCATATACTATGTGTGATGGGACTCATTTGCCACCTTGGATGAATGAGTCCCATGTGACCAAAATTCAAATTTAATTCAAATTTCTGATAGGATTTTATTCTCCTAGATTTGATGTCAGCTTGTAGTGTTGTAATTGCAAGAATTTTTGCATAATTGAGTATAAATACAAGGTTCTTTCACTCATATTCAATACCTAGCATTCAAGAGTTCACAAGAGCATTTAAGAATTCACAAGAGAATTTAAAGAATTTCAAGGGAAGATTCTCAAGCATTTTAGAGCATTCTCCAAGTTCCAATCATCATGTCAAATATTTCATTCTTCATGTTTGTTATCGTGCTAACATTTATGATGTAGAGTTGATGATCCAAGCAAGTATTTCAAGCAAGATCAATCTCCTTCAAGCTAGAGTCAAGAACTTCATCCATTGCATCCATTTCAAGCATACTTGTGGCACCTTATTGCTAGGGTTTGGTGAGTTGCAACATTGTCTTTTTTTCATTCATCATTCTCCTTTCATATTTGCTTTCATTTCAAGGTTTAATTACCAAGGGGTTTGACCAAAGAAAACCCCTATTCACTAACCCCCATAACATTTTTTTCCTCTTCTTGTGTGTGATTTGTAGGGCTAGGTTGTAGATTTTCCAAGAAGCAAAGTTGGAGAAAATTTTTCAAGTCCTCAAAATCCCTAAAGTTGTCATCAAGCCTTGGAGAAGCTTGGAGAAGGTCTATAGGTGGCAATTTGCAGTTTCAGATCTGGAAACCTGTCAAAAAGAGTAGAGTAGACCATGAGGCACAAAGTCCATTTTATAACTTCCAGAAAATAAAAATTCAACTTACTTCCCACTATTGGTGAATGAGTCCCACTGTATAGGCCTGACAGAGATTTTTATAGATCTGGATACCCTTTTGGCTGAAACCCGCTCTCGTACATTTTCTCAAAAACTTGACTAATTCACCCAGCTTGGTGAATGAGTCCCAGTCAACATCAGTAATAGATTTTTTAGTGATCTAGACCTTCCTTCTATCTTATTTAGTATTCCAGGTGCACACTTTCAATTTCGTAGCTTTCTATTACATTTTGTTTACTTTTCTATACCATTTAAAGTTAGTGTGCATTCAATTAGGGTTTTACATTGTGTTTTTCATTTCATTGTATTTTACAAGTTTACACTTGGTGGTGAACCCCTCATTAGATATCATTCAACCCCTAAGACAACCCTTTGCAATAGTTTAGTCTCCTTTACATTGAAATATCAAGGGTTTGTTCTTGAGTGAAGGGTAAGGAAATTGTCTCTCTCCTTTTAGGTCCAAAACCCTAGAAGTGAAAGAGAGACCAATTTTTTTCCTTTTAGAAATATCCACAAACCATGGGATTTTTACAAAAAATAGAAAAAATATGTTCATCTAGGAAAGCATCATCCATAGGTATTGATCCATTATCACATTGCAATCTGGATAGAAATTCAGCAACCACATTTTCACATATGAGTTTTTCAAGAATAGTGATATCAAATTCCTACAACAAAAACAACCATCAAATCACTCTTCGTATAACAACTAAATTATTAATAATATTATAACGGAATGATCCACATGTACAAATATTTTATACCCAATTATATAATGGTGAAATTTGTAACTTATCTCATAGACTACAACCAATTTTTTTTTTCAGTTATAGTGTAATTTACCTCTACACCAGTAAAATTATTACTAATATAATATATGGAATAAAAGAGTGAATCATCCTTTTTCCCAAGTACTGCTCCCATGGAATTTTCTAAAGCATTGGTATGGATGTAGAACGATAATTCCTAATTTGGTCCTCGCAAAACTGGTGTAGCTATAAGCTTCCCCTTGATTTCTTCAAAAGCTTACTGACATTCTCGTGTCCATGAAAAATCAACATCTTTACCTAGGAAAAGAAAAAGAGGTGAGGAAATTTTACTAAAATTTTGAATAAATCTTCTATAGTATTTAGCATGACCCAAAAAACTATGAACATATTTTGGAGAAGTAGGCACAAGTAAGTCTTGAATTATCTTTACCTTTTTGGGATCTACCTCAATTCCTTTTGAAGAAATATAATGTCCTAAGACAATACCTTCCATCATTAAGATGTGACACTTTTCATGAATCAATGATAGATTAGTATCGATACATATTTTAAGAAAATTTTCTAGATTTTCCTTTTTTTTTCTCATATGTGTCACCATAAATAGTAAAATCATCCATGTAAACTTCCACAAAATCATGAGTCAAATCAACAAAATACTTAAGACAGTCTACTGAAAAGTAGCAGGAGCATTACATAACCCAAAAGGTAAGACATTATAAGAAAATGTACCCCATGGGTAGGTAAAGATAGTCTTGTTTTGATCCTTCGAGGCTATACAGATTTGATTGTATCCACTAAATCTGTCAGGGAAGGAAAATATCTTCTTTTTAGAAAGGGTATCTATAGTCTTTCTTGGTAGCCTTATGGAGGGATCTATAGTCTACACATATTCACCACTTCCCTTTATTCTTGGGAACTACCACAAGAGGTGACACCCATTGGCTATTGAAGATAGGATGGATGAATCCTACGTTGAGTAACTTTTGTAGTTCATTTGTAATGATTTCTTATAGGACATGATTTACTCTTCTTTGGGGTTGTGTTATAGGTCAAATTCCCTCTATATATATGTGATGTGTACAAGTGGTAGGGTTAATTCCTCTCATGTATTGATAGTCCCAAGAAAAGGAATCTTTATGGGAACACAACATAGCAATGAGATCTTCTAACCATGAGGGGTTAAGGTTGGGGTTTATATTAAGCATTTTTCTAGGTAAAACTTCCATATCCTGATATTGGACAAGAGTGTTTACAACAAGCAATTGGGAAGTATATGAGGATGGATCAAAATTCCTAGATACTAAGAATGGACTATATATACATGTGTGTGGTAATAACTAATGCAAAGTAATGAAATGTTGAATAGATTGTGGATTACTAACTAATGGGAAATTACCAAATGGGAAATTGACATTTATAGCCGAAGGAAAAATCATTTTTTCTAAGACATTATAAAAAACATAGGGATTTTGCAAGAACTTATTAAGAACATTGTATTTTGATATTTCTTTAAATTCCCTACTTTGATCAATTGTGAAAATAGGCAAAGATTCATCTAAATCACTATCCATCAACAATAGTGTCAATTTCCAATAAAGGCTATGCTGAAGGGTACAATGTCAATTGCTTCATTTGTTCTCCATTTGAAATCACCATATTGCTAGACTTGTAATTAATAAAAGCATTAACTATGGCTAACCAAGGTCTACCTAAACTTAAGGGGTATCCTCCCAACTTAATTTTTGGTTGTAAAACCATATAATCTATGGGATATTCCTGACTTAATAGAAATAATAATGTCTACAATCATACCTTCCATATTTATAAGGGAATGATCCACCATTTTTAAGACCATTGAAGTACGTCTTAGTCTTTGAAGGGCTAGTTTCTCCTTACTCTCATTTGTCATTACATTTATGGCTGCTCCAAAATCCACAAGTGTATTTCATATAACTATATTACCAATATACACCTTTATCATTGGGCTCCTAGGATTTGCATACTTAGGAACAAAAATATTTCCCAACTTCAAATCTATAAGTTTTCCAATGACTTGGACTATCTTGGGGTCTTGTTTCTTTTTTTTTTTTTTTCTCCCACATAGTTCTTTGACTGCTCTTGTATATACTAGAACATCTCAAATGGCCTACAAGAGAGGGATTTTAATGCTAACATTACACAATTCATTCATGAAATGAAAACTTGATTAAGATGTTTCTTGTTGTTTTGGTTGTTCTTGAAACCTACTAGGAAATGGAGCCCTTGGTTGCTCTTCTGCTAGTTTTGCTAGAGAATCCTCTATCTCTATGATAGTTTTCCCTTGAAGATAGTTGTACACCATCAATTTCTAGTGTATTAATAGGATAGGTTGGAAATCCTTCCACCTTATTATTGTAAATTAGTTGAGCTACCTTATTTTTGGATTGGGTGATGGTTGTGCGGGCATAGGTGTTGCTTTCAGTGGTTGAGTTGAACTAGATGGTTGACTGGATGATGATGAAATAGGTGGTAAAAGCTATTGTGATTGTTGATATGGATTTATTGCTAATGGCGGTGGATATGGAGGGTATGATTGATATTGTGGATATGTTGGTGGTGGCTCTCACCATGCTTTCCATGATTGTGGAGCATGTGGATATTGTTGTGTCCACTGGGGGTAGTGTGGAAGTTGTTTCCATCCTCTAAACCATTCAGGTTGGTTCAAGAAAGGATTTTGTTGATGAGGAAAAGAACTTGGAGGTGATGCATGATAATTAGTTGGGGGAATTCCTCATGCTTTCCAAGGTCTCCTTTGGGCCATAAAGAAAATAGACCCATCTATATATTCTACTTTAGTCATTCCTACAGGAAGAGGTATTAGAATGGTATCTCTATTGACATCTTCTAAAGAAGATATTTTTGTTTCTTTGTAGGGACACTCTTCACTATTATTCCTTTTACAAAAAATAGGAAAAAAGACAAGGGATTTTTTAGCCTCCTCCTACTCATTTTGTGTATACAAGGTGTCGATCTACTTACCCATGTGGCTCACTAGATTGGTTTTGAGGTCTTTGAGAAATGTATCTAGTTCTCCTTTTATGACACTTGATGTCCCTCTGGAAGACATATGCTTCCTGATGTACCCTCTTACTGAACGGGTGGATCTTGAGTAGTTCCTACAAACATCACAGATATCATCAAACCTCAATTTGGAAATATCTTCACCACCCATAAGATTCAAAATATCCAAAAATTCATCCCTAATCCCCCTAAAAAGAACATTTTTACAGTGTCATTACTTAACCATGTTTTCCTAGTCCTTTAGAGACTAAACAAAAAACACTTCAGATAATCTTCTAAGGTTTCTTCTTCACATTGCATGATGCATAATATCTTAGTTTAGATTTCCTTGGTCTTGCAAAATTCTTAGTATTTCTACAAGAACTTTATCTTTATGTTGTCCCAAATATGAATGATTTCACGTCCTAGTCCCATAAACCATCATAATATTGCATCCTTTATAGTAGTTAGAAACAATTTAAGTTTATGTGCATCATTGTGATAATCATAACTATGCCATAAAAAGAAACATATCTAGGTCTTCCATTTAAAGACCTCAAACGACAGGCAAGGTAGAGTGAGGTATGTTCTTCATGCGAGCATCCTCCTCTGGATGTGCAATGGGAAATTCAAAGGTAACATGGTTGTTGTTGGCCAATGGTCTTTCATCATTGTTATTGTTGTTGTTGGTGTTGTCCAAGGTTCCAAATACCCAAATGGTGTAAAAAGTTGTGAATGACTTAAGGCCTCTTGGGGTCTTATAACTTCGGAGATCATACAATCTTAAAATAATTTAGCAACCTTTTTAAATGAATTTGCAAGTGACTCATGTTGGAAACTAGAAGGAGACACAAAGGTGGACTCAATGACACATTTTTCAATATCAGGTTTATGTAAGGAAATTTTAATGGAGCGCATCTCATAGAAACTCCAAACAGTAGTGCCTTCGGTAACTTTCATTTCAATTAGGTTACCTCAAAGACACTTACAACTATGTCCTAAAGCGAAAATAGACAAAGTTAATTCCCACATTACTCCTTCTGAGAGAATCACATGTAAATTCAATAGCAAGCAATGATAGATTCTAGAAACATAATCAACATAGATGAAAGACAAGACAAAAAATAGAACACAAAGATTTACATGGGGAAAAATCCTCTCAGATAAAAAACCCCACACTCCAAAGATCGAGCCATTGTATTATTCAGCAACATAATGGTTACAATACAAATTCAGGCTCATAGCCTCTTTAGAGATTCATCTTGTTCATTCTAGAAACAACTGGTAACAAACTCAACATGAGAGATCAACCATGGCATTCATGGTCAGGAGAGATTCCAGCAACAAAACCACTTCTCTCTTCTGCTTCGAACTCATGGCTCTGGCCTTTCAGCCAGCCACTCGGTCCTCTTTCTATCGTTCACTCTTTGGCTCTCTCTGTACTCTTACCAGCACTATCTCTATCTACAGAATGCCCAATCCATATGTATTTACATTCGTTCTTTCTAACACGCTCTCTGCGAATCGGTTCAAGATCACAAAGCAACAATCTCTAGCTCTTCATCCTTATCGTCATTCCATTCTGGTGTAGATTTTTGCTTCCACACAAAAATGGTTGCAATGGTTCATGTTCTGCCTTCTTGGGTTGGTCCTCATCGCACTACGTCGGACAATCTTCACTCGGTCAACAGTGATCAAATTGTGTCACATGTGGGTGAGACACAAGAAGTGTCTCCTCGATGCCACAAGACCCATTTACACATTCATGGCCAAGAGTCTTCATTATCGGAAAAAGATCATACCGAGTCCAGAAAGCTATCGCTAAGACATCCAACTGTTGCCAAGAGGTTACACTGAAGATCACAAGGTATTCCGAAGAGTTCATCAATCGGCAAGACTATCACTCTTCACCCATACACTACACTGAAGTCTTCAAGTCATATTGACCTTAGCATTCTCATCGGCGAGACAATCACCATTCAATGAGACATCATACCAATATTCTTTATGTCATACGGATGTCACTATCGGCAAGACATTCCACATTTGCTAGGAGATCATACCGAGGTTCCCAAGTCATACCGAAACCTATGACATCCATCACATTCCTATCAGCATCCATTTGACAGTCGGCAAGACTTCCCTCTATCGCTAAGAGGTTACAACGATATTCGCATTTCACCCCGAAGACTTCTGCTCGCCAAGAGTCACACTGAAGACATCTGATAATCGACAAGAAATTTGTCTTTCACCAAGACGTTACACCGAGTCAGCAAGACTTTTGTCTTTCACCGAGACTTCATACTGATCACCTTATGTTACACCGATGACCCCTAACACTATCACCGAGACATCTCCCAGTCACCAAGAGATCATGCTGATAGGAACAAGTCATACCGATTTCTTCATCGGCCAGATAGACCGAAGGTCATGTCGATATCGGCAAGACTTCCTATCATTGCTGAGGCTTCTCACCAAGACCCTTCAATTACACCAATGACCACAAGTATATATCTATCAGCAAGACTTCCCTTATTGGTATGAGACATACCGACTGTCCAAGACTCTCCCCAACTTCTGTTTGTTGCCCAGAGTCACACCAATATCCAATAGCCACCAACTATTAGCCAGAGGTCTCCACTCGGCAGAAGGTTACAACAAAGGCCATAAGTCACAGTGATAGGCTCCTTCGGCAAGACAAAAGAATTGTCTTGGTGACATGAGCAAAACACAAGGTAAATTTCCAGTCGGCCAGACAATAGGAATGTCACAGCGACTATGCTTTCTGAGAGGTTTTAGCCTGTGAGATTGAGGCATATTTTCCAACAATCTCCCACTTGACGAAGATCACACAGGCACCTCCAATGCAACCAAGAACTTAGATCACACTAGCTCCACCAGTTCAAACCCTGCAACACTCAAGACACCTGATCCACGTGATTCCACAGATAACAGTCCATTAGACAATTTGTAACAAAGGCCAGGTATCCAACTGCAACTCACTATCAACAAGGTAACTGATCACAGTCTTACAGGCCACCACATAGATCTCAAAATGCTCTCATGCTCTATCAAGAATTCTACTCCAACATCGTAGATGTCCACCATTCAAGCAATAGTCCTATCATCTTCCACGTGTGGAAGAAAGATACATCGCCAAGGTGAATAACCACCATTCCAACGAACACAATCAAAAGATCCTAGTGAAATCTTTAGCAGAATACAGCTACCACTTCACTGTGCTCAAAATGTATACAAAAGCAATATCAACTTCAAAGCTTCAAACATAGCACAACCATGAAGTCATTCTCCAGAAACAAGATAAACAACACTAGTTAAAACAACAATCTGACTGACTACTTCCATCCAACTGATAAAACCCACATGACTAAAACTAGCACCCACAGCTCGTGCTATACCATCCAATCTCACATACCTCAATAGGTATCACTATTAGTAAACTTCTTCCAATTCATTAACCAACTCATTAATAGCAAATACAACCTCCAAGTGTCAACCAGTCGAAGAAGACAAGACACATACAGAGACTCCCACTGCCTGAGTAATCTAGATCTAAAGGATCAAAGGGAAACACAAGTCTACCAATAACAACAAATAGGAAATGTAACCATGTATTGACAATGAAATATCCACAATGATATGCACAACCTGCAACAAACTGCTACAAGAAACTTTTCTCTCACCACAAACCTTCATGACCACAGAGAGAAATTTTGCACATCATCTTCCTATAGAACATCCTCCTACATACACTTCTAATGGCCAGCTGTGTCAAGAATGATCTCCTTCACATCCCAAAATAAAAACCTTAACAACATCCATTCATTCAATCACCAAGATCAAACCAACTTCTAATATCATGTAATCAACATGGATGTAAGCTTCTCAAAGAAGATCAAGCTAAAACATTTCCCATTTTAGGAAATTAGCCCATGTATCATCTCCTACCAATTCTCATTAGTAAATGACATAACACAAAAGCTCAAGGAGATAAAACAAACTATACAAATTCCACTATGAATCTTCCAGAACCAAATGTTAAACAATAATTTAAGATCCATATCATGAAAGTGAACTTAATAAAACGCATCTGAAAAATATAATGAGCCAAATACCTTTCAGATAAACTGTCGAGCAGACCAAGATTGGGAACGAGAATACTCCTTCAAGATATACAAGTCATCATGACTAATCCAAGAGCAATCTCCTCATAGGTCTCTTATTGAACTCACATTCAACAAAGGTGTAGCCTTCTCGGACTTTTAGACCACTGTCAAAGCTCCAATCAGCTGTATCAGGAACTTATCATGACACCATGATCTACACATCTCCTTAGGAGATACCACGCTTCAAGTGAATTCTCCATTGTCTTTAAGTACAATGCACAATGCCAAAACTCTAGTGCAAACAAGAGTATACCATGACATACAATAAATAGACTCAAAACCAATATCACCTGTCAAGCACCACCAACACCTTAACCAAAGATGTCAAGTGTCCTCCATGGTTCCAAGATGTTGCACATCTTCAAATAATTTCCATACAAAAGTGAAAGAACCCTTCTACAACACTAAAGAAGACCATTCATCACCATGTGATGAATCCACAGTCACTGCTAGAGCTCCCACTGGAAAGTGACACCCGAGCTCTCCAAGCATCATGACCACCTGCTACATGTTCCCATAACTAACTATTTAGGTACTCAATAGTATCCAACCTCTCATCTCAAAACACAACACCAATGCACAAGTAACCACTAACAAGGACAGCTAACAAGTTTGTACTGACAATGAATCAACCTCGTGGATATAGACAGTCCACTTCCGAGTTGTCTCATAGCAAACATGTAGGTAAAGACAACCCACAAAATTGCACAACCCGTAGATCCATTCAATAGAAACGTGCAAACCCATCATTGCATTGGAAATTGCACCACTAAGATATCAAAGAGAATAACCATGTAGACAACATGACTCAAACACTAGATCACACCAGATCTGACTTGCCAAACATGTCCACAACGAGCACCATAATCATGGAACACCACCACAAGAATGTTGAGTGACTAATCACGTACCAACACTCCCATGCAGAGAAGAAAAACACACCTCCTCAAACCATGCACCAAGCATGCATGCAAACCTGCAACTATCTCATCCAGCAACACCCCAAAAGGCCAATGTCTAGACAATAGCTTAACAAAAACTCCACATGACCACAAGTTTTGCTTAACCGTGTAAAACCTGCAAAACCATAGAGCCATGCAAGTAAAAAAAAATCTTTAGAAAGGAAACAATAGTTTAGGAGAATCCAGGTCCCTTTCAAGCCAACTCTAAAACTACCACCATGTACATGCATCTGAGAAAGAGAGACATGCTATTTAGAAGCTTATAAATCATCTTAATGATTAATTCCATAGTCTTCAAGCATTCAAGGTTAACAAGAAACACCACCTAGCATAGGAACCCTCTTCTGTGACTGAGAAACAACATAGGCTTCTCCATATCACCTAGGAGCTTGTCATATAGACACCAATATGAAAGCTTTACTGTTGCACAACCACAGAGCAAGAAAATCCACCTCATACTCCAAGGTTAAACCGCTACCATCCAAGAGATATAGATCACAACAAAATAACATGATCAACTCCCTTTTCCATCTTGATCATCCTTCAAGTTGCATGCTGTCATAGAATACCATAGGATTCCACTCATCAAAGGATCAATCCATCAGTCCATTCCTCTAGATTTCTTCTAGCCCATAAAGCTAAGAAATCTTCACAAGAGAAATATACAGAACCATCAACCAGAAGAAGGCTCTGATACCACTTGTAAGGAAATCTAGGAGTGCATCTTGTGAAAACTCCATAACAGTAGTTCCTTCGGTAACTTTCATGTCGATAGATTGCCTCAAAGACACATACAACAATGTCCTAAAGCGGAAACATACAAAGTTAATTCCCACATTAATCCTTTTGAGAGAATCACATGTAAATTCAACAGCAAGCAATGATAGATTCTAGAAACAAAATCAACATAGATGAAAGACAAGATAGAAAACAGAACACAAAGATTTACATGGGAAAAAATTCTCTCGGATAAAAAACCCCACACTCCAAAGATCAAGCCATTGTATTATTTAGCAACAGAATGGTTACAATACAAATTCAGGCTCATAGCCTCTTTAGAGATTCATCTTGTTCATTCTGGAAACAACTGGTAACAAACTCAACATGAGAGATCAACCATGGAATTCGTGGTCAGGAGAGATTCCAGCAACAAAACCGCTTCTCTCTTCTGCTTCAACCTCATGGCTCTGGCCTTTTGGCCAACCACTCGGTCCTCTATCGTTCACTCTCTGGCTCTCTCTGTACTCTTACAGGCACTATCTCTATCTATAGAACATCCAATCCATACATATTTACATTCGTTCTTTTTAACAGGCTCTCTGTGAATCAGTTCAAGATCACAAAACAACAATCTCCAGCTCTTCATCCTTATTGTCATTCCATTTTGGTGTAGATTTTTCCTTCCACACAAAAATGGTTGCAACGGTTCACGTTTTGCCTTCTTGGGTTGGTCCTCATCACACTACATTGGACAATCTTCACTCGATCAACATCGATCAACTTGTATCACATGTCAGTGAGACATAAGAAGTGTCTCTCTGATGCCACAAGACCCGTTTACATGTTCATCACCAAGAGTCTTCATTATCAGAAAGAGATCATACCGAGTCCAGAAATCTATCGCTAAGACATACAACTGTCACCAAGAGGTTACACCGAAGATCACAAGGTATTCCAAAGAGTTCATCAATCAGCAAGACTATCGCTCTTTGCCCAGACACTACACCAAAGTCTTCAAGTCATATCGACCTTAGCATTCTCATCGGTGAGACAATCACCATTCAATGAGACATCATACCGATATTCTTTATGTCATACTAATGTCACTGTCGGCAAGACATTCCACATTCGCCAGGAGATCATACAAAGGTTCCAAAGTCATACTAAAATCTCTGATGTCCATCGCATTCCTATCGGCATCCATCTAACAGTCGGCAAGACTTCCCTCTATCACTAAGAGGTGACAGCGATATTCACATTTCACCCTAAAGACTTCTGTTCACCAAGAGTCACACCGAAGACATCTGATAATCGGCAAGACATTCATCTTTCACCAAGATGTTACACCGAGCCTTCATGTGATACCGAGTCAGAAAGACTTTTGTCTTTCACCAAGACTTCATACCAATCACCTTATGTTACACAGATGACCCCTAACACTGTCGCCGAGACATCTCTCGGTCCCCAAGAGATCATGCTGATAGGAACAAGTCATATCGATTTCTTCATCAGCCAGACAGACCAAAGGTCATGTCAATATCGGCAAGACTTCCTATCATCGCCGAGACTTCTCACCGAGACCCTTGAGTTACACTGATGACCACATGTGTATATCTATCGACAAGACTTCCCTTGTCAGTATGAGACATACTGACTATCCAAGACTCTCCCAGACTTCTGTTTGTCACCCAGAGTCACACCGATATCCAATAGCCACCAACTGTCGGCTAGAGGTCTCCACTCAGCAAAAGGTTACAACGAAGGCCATAAGTCACACTGATAGGCTCCTTCGGTAAGACAAAAGAATTGTCTTGGTGACATGAGCAAAACACAAGGTAAACTGCCAGTCGGACAGACAACAAGAATGTCACAGCAACTATGCTTTCTGAGAGGTTTCAGCCTGTGAGATTGAGGCATATTTTCCAACAGTTTAGCTAGTTCCTTATTGGATGGTATATTCACAATTAATGGCTTTAGTTTGTTTTTTGAGTTTTCTTGTTGTGAACTATTTCCTTTATCCTTCTTAAAAAATATTCCTTTACTATCTCTAATGATATCCATGCATCTATATGATCTATAATAGAGAGAACCAAGGGTCCTCACCAAGGTGAGGTCGATAATCATGTGGAATTTCACCTTGGCACACTGGTCCTAACTCAACTCACTAGGTTTTCAGTTCTTTAATGCCTTTCCCTGACAATGGTGCCAAAATATTTGGACAAAACTGTGGACTAATGTTGGGAATAAACTATCCCTATAATTCTATCAATTTGGCTAGATTTAATTCAATCCTCAAGAATTTCATGTTGATTACCTCAATTTGTTCCTAAGTGTCAATTCGGTGATTGTAAACTCATGAAAGGTGTTGTGGCTATGTACCTAAGGGATGAGACTAGTGAATTAAGTAGGGATGAATGAAACTAACTCACACAATGATTATCTAATAAAAAATTTGGTTAAATAATTGTATTTTTACTCTATGATAGGAAGTTACATAAGTTGTAACAAGAAGTGTGACAAAAAGTATAGTAGAGATAGTTACAGAATATAAAACAGTGACAACAACTTCTTTATTTATCCCAGAATAAACTCATTTCCACGCTTCTTAACAAACCATTATTGTCAGATACAAGATTAATTACAAAATGAAAATAAATTGAACTAAATTACAAGATGGAAATGTTACAAAAATATGAAATCACCCATCACATACATGAAATACAAGTATTACAGAAATGAAAGCATTCATTACCACACTATTTGAGTGACCAAAGTAGTGGGCCCTTTCTCCTTGGTTCACTTGGTGACAAAATAAGAAGATTGTTTCTATGCTAAAATAATCATCCACACACACATACATATTCAAATGAAAATAGAGTAGAATTTTGTTTATAAATTAGTCGCCACACATTTTAAATCTTAGATATACATACATATATATACTAAACGATAATGCCAAAATTCGACAAAGTTTGGGTTTGTTGTGGCCTATGGCCAACAAAAGAAAGAGTTCAATTAGAAATTGGTTATTAGCCTAGGACCAATGAATATAAATTGTCTTTGATAGAACATAAATATAACAACTTAGAAGTAAATCTAAGCAGAACGACATCAACAATCATTCCAATCTAACAACTCCATTCTTCACTAGTCCTTTGCCTTCCATATACTTAAACAATTGAATCTGCACCTTTAACTATCCCTTGCCATTTAATCATAAAATGATTAACATTCTTTCAAATAATTAGTATTATGAATAGTTTTAATTGGTTTTACAACTTATTAAATATATCTATTTTCCTACAAATAGTGATAGGAAGTATAAAAAGGTAATGTAAATAGGGGTAAAAAGGAAAATAAAGGATGAAATAACAAGGCCTAATTTTCTCCCATCACATGGATTTGCATGTGTGTTTGTAAACACAGTGGTTTCATAGTTTTTACACGGTTAATCAAAACTTGCGATTTTGCAGATTTGTAGATGAACTATTTTTTTAGATCATGTTTCCCTTTATGCTTTTTTGCAAGGTGTTCAACAAGTGGGAGAATGTTGAGAAAATTTCTCAACCTTGATTTGCTTTTTATTTATTAATTGGAAATTTGTAATTATCTTTTACTTGTCATGAAAGTTTCTAAATGCAACTATGACAACTTGCAAAGTGTTTTTAATTGTCAAATTAGAAATATCATGAAAAAAGGGGAAGTTAAATGTGAGATGGGAAAAAGATAAAGAAGATTTTTTAGTTGCATGTGTGCATTACTAAAAATGGATAAAATCACAAGTTAAAAAAGGAGGTTTCTTTTCGTTGTGATTTATACTTTTATGGTTTTAGAAACCACTTTGATTTGTTTTTTCTCTCAATGCCTATATATTTAGTTCTTGAGTTGAAGGGAAAACAATTTAAGTTGCGGGTTGTTGAAGCAATGAAGTGTTGTAGTGATTTAGAGGGAGAATTTGTATTGATTTAACTCATTTGAAGGATTAATACAAGTCTTGGATCTCTCTGAGTGTGGAGTTTTTTCCCGAAATGGTTTCTCCATGTAATTCTTGAGTTATGGTTTGCATCTTTATTGTAATCTATTTTTAACTCTAATTTATTACTATTTTTTAATTTGGATGCATAAAATTATCTACATACTTTCATTGTAAATTTTTATCTTGATTTTCAACAAGAAAAATCCCATCATTCAAAAAGGAAAACAAAAACATCATTAAAATAAACACTCCCCAAAATGCCACTAACATTGAAACTCATGCAACCACTACAAATAACACTCCTTATCAAATTTTTCCAAGAGATAGACAATTCACACAATTTCCTAATTCTCTTCATGTGATAATGCTACAATTATTAAGTTAGAACTTAATTCAACTCCTTGCAATTAGGCCTATTGACACAAGTAAACCCTTACTGCCAACATATAATGCAAAAGCATTTTTTCAATATCATTGTACACCTGGACATGACATAGAACAATGTATACATCTTAAGCACCAAGTGCAAGACCTCATTGATTCTAATCAAATCTAATTGATTGGCATTAATGAAAAAGGAAATAAATCAATTTCACCACCTAACCAAAATTTACAAATTTTCACCAACCCATTACCAAGTCATTCATCCAACTTTATGCAATGTAGTGATAATGATGGCGAAGAGCCAAACCACTTTGTTTCTTGATATTACTTTTACACATATTAATGCATCCATGCATACATATGATGGTCCTCTCTATATCATTGGTCATATCAATGACAAACCCACAAGGGGAATACTCATTGATCCTATGTGTTAGATAATGTGAACACAAAATAATTTCTATTTGTGCATGAACTTTATACATATAATTATGAACAATCAAAAGCATGGCTAAAAAATCATGATGGTTTTGGTCGCCCTATGATAGGTTTGATAACTCCAACACTTAAAGTTGACCAAAATAATAGGATATTTCATTCACCATCATTTCAACATTAGAGAATTTTTTTCTAAAGCTAGGTAATCCATGACTACATTCAATGAATGTCATCCTATCAGTTATCCACAAGCGCATAAATTTCCCCTTTGAAAATTAAATACATACAATTTATCATAGTGGGTTTAAACCTTTGGCTTCCTATGGAAATTTTTCATTGCATTATTTTTTTTCTACACTTGTTGAACCTATAAAACCTTGTGAAGATCAATTTTTCATACCATATCAAAAATTTAAAGTGAAACGTCTAGTGGAATTATCCCTTAGCAATATCCCACCTAAGGTTCCTCAACCCACTGTGACTTGCACAAATATTTCTCCCATCCCAAAGATAATGAGTAACCTAAGTCCAAACCAAGTACCCTCCCTAGATCATCTGACATGTATGTTGTGGTTCCACCCCTGCCATCCTACAAGAGACCTAGGATAATCGTATAATAAACTTTGTGCCACCAAAAGAAAAATAAGTATATGTGCCTAAAACATCCCAACCCATGGTGGCCCCTTCAGTTCCTCCTACAAAGGAAGAAAATAGACCTATGTTGGGAGCTACATTGGTTAATCCCTCACAAAATGAAACTCATGCAAGAAGAAATAGAAGTGAAAAAAAGCATAAGTGTAGATGTAACGCCTTGGCTCACAAACTTGCTAAAAAGAACCAAAATTTATCTAGTCACCAAACACCCATCCTTATCATCACCTAATCCACTCCACCACCCTCGCCAAAACATGAACTTGAACCATTCCTATCCCAATCCAAGCAATGAATGAAAAATGAACATATGGATGATATTATGCACATGCCACCTATTGTGATAAATATGGACAATGAAGATGAAGAACCTAAAATAGAATAACAAGTACATAATGGATTATCTTTATTGTTTTCAACATCTATAGATTTGAATAAATACAACTGTGATAATCCTCCTAATGAGAGTGATCCATCATATGTTGAACTTGATGATACTCCTTGTACGACACTTGTTGTATTCCCTTTAGCTTATTCTACACCTTCCATTTATGATGAGAAATATTGGGATGCAAACAAATTTCTTTAGATCAGCTTGCATATGTTGTACCCTTTTGTGTGTTTCATGTGTATTTTTGCATGTTCATGATGCGACCTCCCATGTTGTGCTTATGTTTGTTGGTTTCCATTGTTCTTGTTGGAACAAGGATGCAAATGAAATGAATCTATTGTAACATCCATCTATTTGTATCTCTATTCTTATCTATGCCATAAATATTTGTTGTTATCTTATGTTTTATTTTGGGGATGATGCAAGGCATTGGGCCATTTAGGTCTCTTATATGCTAACCCAAAAGGTTTGTTTTTTCATCTCTATGTGTATTTATCCATCGTGTTCATAGTTCCATGAGTATATGAGGAAATGATGTTAATTTTTAGCATAATTATATTATATATTATTAAAGGTCTATATTGACCCTAGATTCATGGATCCCTTATGTGATATCTTTTTTCTTGTTATGTGGCTTTTTCTTGGGGAAACCCATAGTTTTGAGTCAAATTTATTGGGAACATATCATTAGCATGGGTTTTTCCAATAAGATCTCATGACATTATCATATTGCATTTATCATCTTACTTCTACCTTAAAGAAATTTCTCATAGTTGGGGTTTAGCAATTAATTTAAGGTGGAGGCATGCATTGCATTATGTGCTTCACTTTATTCACATGTGATGGACTTAGTGATGAACTAGTTTTACATTTTGATCATTTAGTGTAGCACCTTATCATAGTGATTGGGAATATAAATCTTGGTTTGGTTTACATGATATCACACGTAGTGAAAACCATCCTCAGTAGCCCAAGGTATGTGTTTCTCATTTGCTACTTTTAGAAAGCTCACGTAGTGAATAAAAAACTTCACTAGCCTATAATGCTTTGTTTTATTGCTCACCTAACAAATATAGGAATTTGTTATCCCATGAATATTACACATCTTGGGTATGGATCCTAGTAAAATTTCTATATAGCTTACTAGTTTGTGATTGTCATATCCCTTTTGCATATTTTTGCATTGTTTTGGTATCGTGTTTTATGCTTTTTTTATGTGTTTTGTTCTCTTTTAATTTTTGTTATGTTATGTGTGGTGTCTCTGTCATACATGCTTTGTGTCTTCATGTTTCATGTCATTTCACTTCACATGTGTGTTCTTTGTCCTCATGTTGTCTTGCCATATTGAATCCTGGGGGTTAGCACATCCCCTAGATTCAATGCCATCCTATCTCTTCAATATTTGGATAATTGAACCCTCTTGACTTATTCTTACTTTAGTGTGAGTCTGAGCGTAAGTTCATACTCTCACTAAAGTGGGGGCTAAATATAGCATCAAAAATTGTCACCCTTGACAATTTTGCATCAGGTTTAGCTTTTCCCTTTTATGCTTAGACCTAATTATGTATTAATTACCAATTTTATAAAAATTCTTGGAAAATAAAACAAGGAAAATGAAATTATGCATTTAATATTTTTCACCTAACACTTTTGATTATGAAAAAGGAGGAATCCAATCTAGGGTGCACTGCACCCTAGACCAACATTTTTGGCTCCAAGTTTGAATATGTCAATGTCAGTAATTTATTATTTGAATTTACAATTTCAATTATCGACTTTCAACATTTTATTTTCAAGAAATTAGAAGAATTGCATATAAATACCTAGTCATTTTCATGATTCTAATACTAAGCTAAGGAATTCAATTGAGAAAATAAAGTGTCCTAAAAAGAATTCAAGAGTAGTCAAGAGCACAATTATCAAGATTATTGCAATATTTCACCATTCAAGCATCATCATGTCATATGTTATGTGAATTTATGTTCATATTTACATGAATTTTGTTTGTGTATACTAACCATTCAAGGTGATCAAATCAATTCAAGTCAAGCAATAATTGATCCTTGAAGGTGATGAGTGTGACTTCAGTCCATCAAGGAGATCAAATCTGAGTGATAAGTTGCAATAATATTGTCAATTCATTATTGTTTATCAATTAGCCTCTATCCAACCAAGGATACACTCCCTTTCATCATAATTTTCTATTGTGAAGGTAGAAATACCAACATGAGGTTTGACTTAGGCAAGCCCTTGTATGGAACAACCCTTTCTCTCTTCTTAAGTGTGCAAGTTGGAGATTTGAAGTAAGTTGGAGGATGATTTGGGACTATATTTTCATTCATGCATCAAAATCCTACAAGTTAACAAGTCACATAATCTGCATTTTCTTACGAATTAATGAAGTTTTGACAACTCCAAAAACACAAAAGCTACATATTCATGTCCTAAGGCCTGCATTTTTAGATTTGAAAAAGGAGGATAGTCTAGAGAACACTACACCCTAGACCTGCAAGATCAAGCTCAAATTTATATCTTAGGTGCATATGTGTTTGCCATTTTTCAGTTTTGGAATACAATTTTTTTTTTTTGCATCAAGTTTCTCAAAAATTATAATAGACTACTACATTTTCATAGTTTACATAGTTATTTCATTTGCATCATTAAAAATTAGTCAATTAGTAATCATAAATCAACAATCAATCACATCCACACAAACAAAAACAAGGATTAGAACCTTGATCCACCATTCTGACTCTTCTAATTAGGATTTGTAGTGAAATGGATTTGAGATCATTTCTAATCCTCCAATTGGGAAAGGTGTGATTTATGACCTAGGTCCCTTTTCCTAATCAAACAATTCCATAACTAGTTTGATATTAATCTCTTTTTCTAGAGTCCTATCATTCAAAAAATTTCAATAAGTTTTATTGATTCAATTGTTTGTGTTAAAATTAGTTTCTTCAAATTTTCTATTAGATTGGTTATGAAATTGTGTACATATGAAATAATTCTTCATTTACTTTCCTTTCCCTTAGAAAAGCAACTAGAAGTTCTTGTTCTTCTGTCAAAAGTGATTCCACATAGAAGGTGATATGTGGTGCTTCCTCGGTCCCTAGATTGACTGGATTACATTTTTCTACTATGACTGCTGATTTTTAAATGGAAGGACAAGATCCCTTCGAGATTGGAAATGATACTACAGATTTGTTGTTCTTCTAGCATAGTCCACTTGCTCCTGTTGGCCTTAGATTGCCATCATTGCAAGAAGGATGAAAATGTTTCCTCCTTGGCTTGTTTTAGAGTGGATAGTTCTTCTAGACTCATGTCCATGCCTATGTTGAATGAATAGTTCTGTATGAACAAGTCAACAATTTCTTGGAACTTTTTGATTCTAGGAGGAAGACATGAGAACCATTTCATTGCTGGTCCAACCAAAATATGAGGGAATAGTTGCATTGGATAAGACTTGTCGTATGCAACTTCTATACAGTGGACATGAAACTCCCTGATGTGATCTTTAGGGTTGCCAGTCCCATGATATTTTCCAAATTTAGGTATCTTAAACCCTTGTGGGAATGCCACCATCACAATGCTTCCATTGAATGGATAAGAGCTTAAATTCCCTTGTGTTTTTGTTATTTTTTTGGATTGTAGGTCTAACACTTGTTGTGAGAAATTTTATTTGTGTAGACACATCGTTCTATGGATTGAGTGGTGGGATGAATGTGTTTTGAGGTGGTTTGATCATTTGAGTGATGGGTGGATTGTGTTGTGTGTTCGTGGGAGGCTACCGCAAGTTTTGTTGTGCTACCAATGCTTGTTGTTATGCCTGCAATTGTTGTTGTGCCAACAACACTTGTTGGTCTTGCTGTTATTGTGCCAACAATTCTTGTTGTGCTTGGTATTGTTGCAAGGCTTGTTGATAAGCTTGTTGCTGTAACAAATCTTGTACTTGAGCTTGTTGCACTTGATACTGAGCTTGTTCTTGAGATTGAGCTTGTTGGGTGGCTTGTGCAACTTGGGCAACCTGTGTGGCTTGTGTAGCTTGATCGACATGTTGTTGTTGCAATAAAGCTTCAAATTTCGCTTGGGCATCTTATTGTGCTTGTTGTGCGGCTTGTTGTGCCTATTCTTGTTGACCAACTTGTTGTGTAGCTTGTGTAGCTTTTTGAGCTTGAAACTATTGGAATGCTTTTTGATAGGCTTGATGGGTAGCTTGCAAGGTGATTCTATATTGATTCACCATGTTTGGATTTTTTGGTAGTGGTGGAGGATTCAAAATGGTGTGAGATGTTGCGATGAGATTTTGTTGAGGTGGTTGTGGAGGTGCCATTTGATTGACGATATGGGATTGTGTGGTAGATGGTGAGATTGATATGCTAGGTCCTTGGGAGACCATGTTTTGAGATATTTGAGGCACTGCAGATGGTGTAGTGATTAATTATGTTGTTTGGATTGGTGCCACCTAGTGTTGCGATATCAGTGGCATGTTCAGAGGATTTGGTATGTTGATTTGATTCATGATCAAAGGACTGTTTTGATTTGGTTGATTGAGGATTGGTAAAGGGGGTTTCCCTAAACCAAGGATTGGTGTGGATTTTTATGGCAGAGGGGGAAATGGTGGGAAGATTGGTGGTGTGTTTCCTTGAGAAATTTATGATGAGGGATTAAAGATTCCCCCTTTTCCAAATAGACCCACTTGTCCTTGTGAGGTCATGGGAAGTGAGACTTGTGTGTCAAGAGAATATGTCAGTAATGCAAAGAAAGTGGATGGATTGTTGGTGTCATGAAAGATGAGTGGGATGTATGGATGCTTTGGATCTTGAGGGATGGTATTTGGTTGGCCCAAGATTATATTTTCATCTAAGTCTTGGTTATTTACAAGGGGATGTGTTTGAAGAGAATGGAGCAATGAACTCCCCTTGGTAACCATGGATGGAATTGGAGCATGAGATGATGTTGGTTGTGGGATGGATTGAATGATGTTTTGGAAGGAAAGTGTGAATGAGACTGGTGACATAATCCCAAGAGGATTCTCTACAATACTGCTCACATCATAATTAGAAGGGAGTTTAGCCCCTTCCTTTGCTAATTCTAACATGTATTGTGAAGGATTAAGTCTCATCATTGTGTTGACCATTTTGAGATTTTTAGGATTTTGGACCATTTAAATGATTTCATCTTGAGTATTCCTAGGACATTATTGGTGATATCCTCCACCTGGAAACCTACCTCTTGAAGATCTTGTGGTAGTAGAGGAGGGTTGAGTGGGGGATTGTTAGATCCAATGGGGTTGATTTCAGGTGTAGTTTGACTCAAGTCACTTGAAGTGGATGTTTATTTGTTTGCTTCCATGTTTTTCTTGTGTTGAGATCTAGTTTGGACCATAAAATAAGAATCAACTTTTAGGAATATGGGAGGTAAACCTCTAACTCCTTAGGTTGGTGTAAACTTTAGGTGCAAAAAAGAAAATTTAAGATGTTAAGGATCAAATGATGGTGATGAGATATTGAAATATGGGTGATTGTGAATGATTGAACTCTTAAGAAACCTTGGAGGGATACTAGACTTTAATACTTTTGGATTTGATTTGGATTTGATAATGAACTTATAAACTCCAAGATGTTAGATGTTATCTTGGAATAAACTTTTCCACAAGGTGATAATTTAAATAAGTGTATAAGAAGGATGCATCCACACACACTTAGTCAAACAAGATGATTTTTGATTTTGAGGATTACCAAAAGCCTAGCATGAAGTTTTTTTTTCCAAGATTCTAAGAGTTGTTTGTGAGATGGGATTTGATTGATTTTTGAGGATGGATGAAAATATTGATGTTGATCCTAAGTGAACTTGGAGAGAATTTTGTTTACAAGACCTAGGCATTGAAGAACATGCGATACTTCCAAGAATTTTTCAACCATACTAAGTGAGATACTCAAAATGTTGGAAGAGAGTTGTATTTTGACAATAATAAAATGAGTACAAGTTTGGGTTGTCCTTTGATGCATATTTGTAAAAGTTATAGACCAATCTTTCTTTAACTTCATAAAGAATGGACTGGCGTTTCTTGAGATTTCTTGGAATAAGAAGTTTGTGACAATTGATGGAATTTGGTTTTGGGACTTTGATCTTGCAGGAAATAATTTGAGAAAAGACATGTGTGGGGTTCAATTTTTCCTTTATCTTTGCTTAATGGATTCTTTTTACCACAAACACTTTCTTACTTTATCTTTTCAAACTGAATGTCTATGTCTCAATTTCTTTTCATCCCACATGGTCCATTATGTGGAAATCAAGAGAATTAAGGAAATAGTTCCTTAATGTTGACTTTAGAGAGAGAAAATTGAGATATAAGCCCAAATATTTAGAAGCCTCTAAGGATAAATCCCTAGGGACAAGTAGTAATACTTGGAATTTCCAAAGGTATTTGCCTCTTCTAAAGGGTTTGAAATTTGATGACCTTGTTAAATGTTTTTTTTCAAGATTTTGGATCCATGCATTGTGTTTAACTAACTCAAATATTGCACAACCCTAGGATGGAAAAGAAAATATTTGTTGAATTCCCACTTGGATTTCTCCAATTGTGCTTATTCAGAGTGGATGATTAGAAGCTTGAAAACATTGGCTCCCCTCCATCAAAATCACTTCTATGGGCTAGCCAAGCTTCGAGTTCTCATGAATCTCCCATGAAAAAATCTTCATCTTTACAAAGAACCACAAATATGTGGGACATCTCTAGAGGTCGGGCCTCCTAACACCAACAAATATTAGAATTTTGGATTCTAAACAAAGGTTTGTAATAAGGGCATCTAGTTTAGGGGGTGCAATGATAAAATACTTGTGAGAGATCTCCCAACCATTAGAACAAGGGATTTATGCATCATAAAGACATTTTGGGAGAGTTATCATGCACTGCTTCCCATTGTTTACAATTTTCATCATAACCACAAATTTATATAGCGGTTTGTAAGAGCTTGGATTATGCTCATTACCACTTGGGTCATTCCCTTGGGGTGAGTACTTTTTCCCACCAAGTTAGGCCCTCTAAAGGTAAACAAAAGTGAGTAAGTACATATGTAGTTCAATCAATCTTTGTTTGCATGAACAAAGAGAGAACACACACGATGCCTTTTCTCACACTTGCAAGATTTGTTCAATTTTAAAAACCCAAATTTGAAATGTGGAGGTAATATTTTAAACAACCTAATGTCACTAAAATGCTTTTGATTCTCAAGATCGCTATGAAGCATGAGAGAAGTGCATACACATTTGAATGGCAAAAGTTTGTAAAGAAGATTACAAAATAGAACAAACACAAATTCTTTTTAGTCCTCAAAAGCAATAAATGAGTTCTTTTTATAACACCAAATTTGAGTGTGAAAGTTTATTGTTAAATTTTAATCTAAAGTCAAAATTTTAGTAAGTATCTAAGGTTCAATTTTAACCAACTTGACAAAGCTTGAGTTATGTGTTAATTTTAAGTCCAAATTGAATCTAGTTAGTTCTAGAAATTGAATTACAAAAATTAAAGCCCAAATTGTCAGAAAGAGCATTAAAAAATGCTTTTAAGACTTCAAACTCTAACCCTCCCTTGCTTCCTACAAATGTGGCACTAAAATGCAAATGCGGTTCTCTATCAATGAAAAATGCAATGCTATAGAAAAAGTGGCGCTTTGTGGTGAGAAAGTTAGATAGAAGATAGAGGTTGCATATGCAACATTGAATCAAAGGTGGCACACTAGCGACATGCATATGTGATGCAATGTGATGAATGCAACATTTTATGTCAAAAGCGGTGCTCTACGATGTTGCATTTGCAGAAAGGTGGCGTCGTGTTCCCGTGTCTACAAAAAATGGAGAAATTAGGTAGATTTGAACATGTTAGATTGCTCTGCCCTCCTTCTAGAGCCAAAATGTGAGCACAAAACCTGCACAAGCTAACAATTGATCAACAAAACAATGTCAAATGTGTTAGAAAAGAAAATCTAATGATCCCTATGAAATTCTTGGAGAAACAAAGTTGAAAACATGAAATAAGCAATAAAACAATATGAAATCAACTAAGCTAACCAAACCTCAATCCCATAGGGGGAGTGTTGCTCCTTTGATTTGAAAAGAAGCCCTTTCCCAATCCCTTTGATAAGATTTTGATGTTGAAGATGATCTAAGTATGAAAAATGGCTATAATCTAGCTAAAGTGGATGATAAATGATGGAATGCTATGAACTCAAATGGCTATAGTGATAATGCATGAAGTTGTGTATCTATATTATGAAAAGGATGCCTCTATTTATAGAAGCCAAGGGTTGAAGAATGCGGGGATTTGATGAATGCAGGATAAGTTGAGAGCCAATGAGAATGTGCCAAGTGTCACAATTCTATTGGAGGAAGTTGGGGTACATTTTGGGAAATGTGTGAGTGGAGGAGGATGGAAGAGAAGTAAATATTCATGGTTGAGAATTTGTGAATGGTGTAAGAGGAATTGAATGAGCTTTGAGAGGATGTAAGAGGATTTGAAAGGTTGTAAGAGAAGTAAATGCAGATGTGAAAGGTTTTTGAAAACCTTCAAAGGGAAATTGAATTAGAGGTTGTTGAGAGGAATATTCCTCAGAATATGCCTTTGTGAGGATAATTGAGGTATTTAGATAATTAGAAGAAATTAATTTTATGTGCAACCTAGTTAGTTGACCATAGTTGATTTAACTCTTGAGGAGTTAAAAGCTAGAGGATTCAAGATAATGCTGATTAGATAGCTAATCTAGGATTAATTAATCTAGGATTAATTAATTGGAGTGAATTAGGAGATGTGACATTTGACCTGGTTGATTTTTAATCAAATGAGGGGATTACAAGAGGATTTAATTAAATGATTTGATTTAATTATATAATATGAGAAATTAGTTAGAAGAAGGGTGAATTAATCAATAAATTTAATTATTTGATTAATAGATGAATTTGTTGATTTTAATTAAATAATGTTGATAATTCAATTAATTAACTAATTTGAAGCGATTTAGGAAGAAATGATGTTAGTTGATTAGAATCTAATGCGTAGTATCAATCAAGACTTTTTCGGTGTCTACAAAATGTTACAATGGGAAATCCATCTCAATGCAATAGAAAAGTCCACCACATCATCACCAACACATTCAAAACCTCTTTGAAGATTGTAGAAAACTTTTGCTCACTACTTCTAGTGGTCTAACTCATTAAGCTTGCACTACACTTCAAAAATTCACACTTCACAACTTTGCAATTCACATAACACACAATCTACACCATTCTCTATCAACACAACACTTATTTATACCTTCTTCAACCTTAAAAGCATTCTCCAAGGTTGGCTATGCACTTTAATCATGCAAACACAAATTAGGTTGGCACTAAACATTCCCATGATGGAAAGGAATGAAATCAGACCACACTGCATCTTAAATAGACCTAAATCATACATATACACTATGTCATGCTTCTATAATCACTGAAGAAAATACACAAGTAGTGTAAAAACCCAAGGTTGGATGAACCTATGTAAACACCATTAACATTAAGTGCATACTTCCTCAAATCCAGTGATGACTCACAAACCACACACAACACTTAAACACAATATGGAATATTCCACAAACACCTTGAAATCCAACAAATTCCTTTGTAGCAACTTTCACCTAAAGAATCTACACATCTAGTACACTCAGAAAACCTTCCATACACTCTAACTCAAGAAATCAACTCACAGAACACCAAACCATCAAAAAATCAACTAAAGGTAGATATGAACCTTATCAACATACTTATAGAACCACAAAACTAGAAACCAAATTATGAAAAATATAGATCAAAACCATTTCTCCCAAACAACATTGCAATACAATTCACACACTGGTGAACACAACTTCTTTTGGACAAAAATATAAACCAATAAATTATAGATATAGAACCTACTAACTCCTTTGACCAACATATCTGAATCACACAAGCATATCTTCAACAATAAAGAAATGTAGAACAAAACCAGAACACCACACTATACACTAGAACACCTCTACAACACTGTTTTCCTCTTTTATTCAAATTTTCTCAAAAGCACTTGGAAACCAAGCACCAAAGAAATATTCTCATTATCTTCAATACTTCCTTATCATCACAAAACCAACAATATCCACAAATAAAAGATTATCAAAGCAACACTAGAGGTTTACAAAAATAACACTTACTAATGACAACATAATGTAACTAATTAAAGCATCATCATAAATTCTAAAACATTACTAGTTGACATCAATGGCAACAAAAACATAATATTTTTGACATCAATGAAAACACTAAATACTCATACTTGCAACAATCTCCCTCTTTTTCATTGATGAAAACATGTGATGTAAAAAACCATGAACATCAAACATAACAACTTTGATCACCAAAACACTTCTCCATATTAATTCTTTCTCTTTCTCAACTAATCCTTTTCATATTACTTCCTCTCCCCCTTTATTAATTTATCCTTTTTCACATCGCTTCCTCTCCCCCTTTGACATCAATGGAGAAGGGTACCACATTTTCATCTTTTTCCCCCTTTGACATTGAGCATACACACTTTCTTTCTTTATTGCTCTGCATACTTCCCCTAAGGAGAACACAACAAATAGTACTAATCAACAACCATTTCACATATACTATAACACAACACCAACCAACACTAGTACTCCCTCTAGCTACAACAACCAACAATTCCACTACCTACTCCCATTGAGAGGTAGTCTCCAACATCAGTCCATAACAAAGAATGAATCTTGAAATCCACTGGAATGATGCATATCCATATGCATCTAGTTCAAAGAAGGTGGGGTAATAACCCTTAAATTCTCCTAGAGATACTCAAAAGTATCCTTAGGAAGAGCCTTAGTGAATATATTAGCAACTTGATCCTTTGTAGGAACATATTCAAGCTTCACTTCATTCTCTACAACCTTCTCTCTCAAAAAGTGTTACCAAATTGAGATATTTTTTGTCCTTGAGTGCATCACCAAATTCTTCAAAATACTAATATCACTTGTATTGTCACAAAATATAGGAATTAGTTCATCATATACAACTTTGATATCCTTCAAAATTTCCTTCATCCACAAAACTTGTGTGCAACAAGAAGCTGCTACAATGTATTCTACCTTTGAACTAGATAAATATACTAAATCTTGCTTCCTACTCAACCAATACACCAATCTACATCCAAGAAAGAATGCACCACCACTTGTACTCTTCCTGTCATCAACACATCCTACCTAATCAACATCCGTGTTAGAACTCAAAGAGAAATTGATATCCTTTGGATACCATAAACCATGTTCTAGAGTACCCTTCAAGTATTTGAATATCTTCTTTATTGTTGTAACATGTGATTCTCTAGGATCTTCTTGAAATCTAGCCACAAGACAAATTGCATGCATGATATATAGTCTAGTAACAATTAGATATAGTATTCCTCTAATAATTGATCAATATTTGCTCTGACTAGGCTTAGGGGATTCATCATTCTTACTTAGCTTGCAATTAGTAACCATAGGAATACATACTCGTTTAGAGTCTTCCATTCCAAACTTCAACATTTCCTTAAAATACTTTGATTGTGAGATGAATATACCCTTTTCTATTTGGTTAATTTGAAGTCCAAGGAATAAATTCATCTCCCCAAACATAAACATCTCAAAATATTTCTACATCTCTTCTACAAATTTCTTGAACATAGCTTCATTTCCTCCAAATATTATATCATCAATATACACAACCATAATTAGGATTTGATATTTTTCAACTTTGAAATAAAGATTACTATCTGTAGTACCTTTATTGAATCCTTGTTGTATCAAGTACCTATCCAACCTTGCATACCAAGCTCTAAGAGCTTGCTTCAATCCATATAATTCCCTTTTCAATTTGCAGACCATATCCTATTTGTCTGATAACTTGTATCCTTTCGGTTGTTCAATGTATACCTCTTCTTCCAATTCACCATTCAAGAATGCAGACTTCACATCCATCTAATATACTTTGTAATATTTGTGTGCTACAAAATCCTAAAACATCCTAATAGCTTCCATTTTTTTCACCAGAGCAAAAGTCTCCTCAAAATCTATTCCTTCTACATGTGAGTAGCCTTTACACACAAGCCTTGACTTATTTTTTACCACTTCTCCATTCTCATTTAGTTTGTTTTGGAATAACCACTTAGTTCCAATAACATTCTTGTTTGCTGGTCTTGGGACAAGTTCCCAAGTTTGATTCATCTCAATCTACATTAGTTCTTCTTCCATATCCTCGATCCAATATTCATCTTTGCATGCTTCAATCACTATTTTAGTTTCAAATTTAGAGAGTAAACATAGATTTACCTGTTCTTCAACCATAGCATATTTTCTTCTTGTCGACACACCCATACTTTTGTCACCAATGATCCGATCTTCAGATTTACTCTTTTTCACATACTTGGGAGTCTTAGGGATCTTTTTGAAGCTTCTTCCTCTTCAATCTAAACTTATTTTTCCTTATCTTTGTTATTTTATCTACAAGAGGACTCATTAATTCATATCCACCTTTGTGGAACCTTAAAAAATTTCTCCATTTGTTCCACTAGTTTTATGCCTCTGTGATCTTATCTGGTTCCTTGGTTAGGGTTTTAGGTCTATGGTTTAGGGTTTATCTTCCATTCATTCAAAGAAACCTAGCCTTTACTTCTTTTTCTTATATTTTCAAGTTGACCTATTATCACTAGTTCTTGATCATGTTAGTTTTGACTTATGTCATTGAACTCATCCAATTTACTAACCCCTTTGCCTAGTCTTGTCGATCATTTCATCATTGGGAAATATTATGCATCAAAGTTTTAAAGGGTTTAATATTTTATCGACTATCTAAAGTATTGACCCTAAGTATATGTCCCCCATTTCATGTCGACCTAGCTAGGTCCCCTTTTTAAGTTACTAAATTTTTTCATGTGTAGATTTGAGCTTTTAATAGAGGCAGTTGGATCGTTTGATTGCATCCTGACAGTTCCCTACTCCCCCATGGTATTTTAATATTCATTAGAAAAAAACCATGGGCTAGTGGGTGGGTGGCATGTGTCCTCTTCCAAGGTGGGGCCCATCATCTTCTAAAGGAAGCAATGATGCAGAGCTAAGAGAGAAAACAACACCTTGACACACTTATTCAACTATATGCCTCTTTGTAACATTTTCCAACTCAAACATTTGAATTAAGAGTCCCAAACTCAATCAAGTTCTTCAAAAAACTCAATCAACACCATTAATCAAGATTAGATTCCTTTACAACTTCATTCAATGGCACATGATGGTTGCAAATACAAAATTTGTCTTTAGAAGCACAATCAGAACATATGCCACCTTGCATTGAGTCAAAATAACAAATAAATAATTTTACAACATCTGCCCTTTCATTATACCATTAGTTCCTTATGACTATCCTTCAATGTATAACAAAGACACTCTTTGATTACAAAAACAAATTTGGATCTCTAAGACACAATCAATCCAGTCTATACTTGATACACCTTCATATGAGTTGAAATGACAAGATCACATTCATTACACATCCTGCCCAATCATCTTTTTTCCATTCTTTATGACTGTCTATTAAGTGTGCTAAAATGGCTCTCTTAAGTCACAACCTTAACTTCATCTTCCCAAATACCAAAGGCTAAGCCAACACTTTGAGAAACATTGCTAGACTTGAAACAACATGAACAAACCCTTTTTTCACCCCAAGAACTTAGTTAAAGAGTGCTTCCTCCATTACTCTGCCCTATTCCTACAAGGTCTGCCATAGGTCTGACATAGCTTCCCTTCAAACACAGTCCCTCAATACTGACTGTAAACAACCTTAAAGGTTCCCTTAATCATGTATTAAAACATATCAAAGACTCATCATAAGTTGCTTGAAGAAAAAATGCACAAATTCAGACTGTCTATGTTCCATAACAGAGTTAATTAGGTTTGTACCTAGGAAGGGCTTATTAATTTGGCTACCTTTGATCAAAAAATTATTGGAAAATTACTTCAATCACTCATATATATACTTTCTTATGCTTAAGGAACCTTTAAAAAATCACTCCCATGCTTATTTTCCAAACCCTAGGTTAAGTTCCATTGGAACTCTACATTTTATCAGACTGTGACAGATTTCAGTAAAAGAAACTCTCAATTTTCCACATTATAATCTTATTAATTCAATATAAAACCTTAAGAACATTAAATAAGATACTATAAAGATAGTCTCCACCAGATTTTAGCACTTTTGAATGAGTGTAACGTGAGAAATCTAAAATTTGTAGGCCACTGGTTACCATAATGAGGGTTTTGGACTGTTATGAGAAAAACAAAGATATCTCTTTGAAATGAATATCAAAATGCATGAAACCAAGCCCAAACGAAAGGTGATTAACATTACCAACATTTAACAACCATTTTGCATCATATATAACCCGTACAAATCCGTACAAGACTTGGAAATGCAAGTTTTTCTAAAGAAAAATGGAGAGTTTTACTTTAAATTTGCTCTTTATTCAACCACCCTCAAAGTTCTCAATGCTACAAAAGAATTTTTAAAGGAATTACAACTAACTTTAAGCATTTTAACCAACTCCTAATGCCTAAAACTACCTATGCCACTTCTATGCAACTTTTACATAGCAAATGGTAAGTTGAAAACTCTTTACATTTATTTTCATTTTTACACTTTTTGGACTTAGCAAAGACCAAATGGACTCAAGTATATGAAACATGAGTCTAATAACATGATTTACAAATTGGGAATAATAATATTGAGTCAAATTTCAAAAATAGCTTCATGGAGGCCTAATTATGCCAAGGTGCTCCTGCACCAAATGAGCATCAAGTCTTAGCAAATCAATGGCTATGATCAAGTGTCATGGGTTAATTAGAGCCCTTCCCTACTTTCCTGCAGGGAATCCACCAACACTTCCATCTCTTAGTGGGACAATGGGGAGGCACCACACGGTGTAATTCAAGCCATCAAGGAAACTATAATGAGGCATGAAATATTTCTAAAATATTTTGACATAAGTGTTAAGGAACATTATTTGCTGAGCTACTAATGGGTCTATTTGGGCACAGGTTTACAAGGAGTAAGATAATTTAATCATAGAAATATATCAAATAAAAAGGATATACATGTTGGAAAATGGTTCAAAAGGTTAAATACGTGCAAGTTGAAGGCACCACATGAAATCTGGGTTGTTCCCTGCCACCTCACTACCATTAGATGTGCACAAGTTAAACCCAACAGGCTAGTGGGAGATTAATTTGTGGACATCTTTGGACCTCATGGAGATAGTGGAGCCTACAGGATGACATGGAGATGAATCTGTGTGGTCTAACTTGATTTTTCAGTGGTGATAGTCATCTATAGTCAAGTTTTCAAACTTTATTAACTTGATCTAAGCCATTCATTGGGCTATCTTTTTGCAAGATCAATGGCTAGAATTTAAAGTTTGAGATTGAGGCCAAGTGAGCCATTCCAGTTTATGTGAGTGAACTGTAATGGAAGATAAGATGTTGAACTACCAAATTGGTCTACTTTAATTCAATAAAAAAATTTTTAAATCATAATTGCAATTCATTAAAACATTCAATGCAACTAAGGATTTCTTGTTGTGCATTCAAGTTCATTTGACGTCCATAGAATAGGGTTCTCAAAGTGTCTACAAAATAGTAAGTAAAATTAGTACCCTATTTTTAATTGTTTGGAATTTTTTTGAAAGTTCCCACTACTTCATTTGGTCAATAGAATTACTATTTTTCTTGCATTTCTTGTAAGATTTCACATTCACATTGAACAATAAGTTTGTTTAGTCTTTTTGTTTCTATGCGTCAAACCCATGCCCTAGTCACAAGCTTCTAGTTTCTTTGTAAAGTAAAACCCTAGTTTGCAAGAAACTTTATTTCCATGGCACCTCCATGAGCCCAAGCCTCAAAATAATAGGATAATAAAATACCACTTTCCCAATACCTCACTGATAAATTAAAACCATCAACATTTGATAAACCCAAGGGTCAATTGTTGTTCCAAGGTAGTCAAATAGCAGAAGGCCTCATTGACAAACAATGTACTATCAATGATGCCACATTACAATAGATTGGATGGGCACAGTTCAATTACTAGTTTGGAAATAGGAATTGTGGTATACCTATTGGTAACCCTTAGAGATTGGACATGGGAAAACTAGTTGTACATAATGTCAACATGGATGTTGACCTTCTAAGGATGGTGACATGTAATTATGACCTAGTTTCTATGGTTGTAAGAACCTATGATGGCATTGAGATGGTAAATGTTACTAGGGATAAAATAGATGAGGTCTTCAAGTTAACTAAATGGACTAAAGATATGTTAAGATTGATGAGAAGGAACTAAGAGCTGAATATGAGAGAGTGAGGACAACTTTTAAGATCTCAGTATTGCAAAAAAAATTGGCGTCTATAAAGGGACAAGGGAAGATCATCTTGGGCCCATATAATAAAGAGCCTTTCCCTATAAATTACTTTGTGACATATTTCCAAAGGATATTTTATTCCATATTGCAGATCTTAGGGTTTGATATGACTACAAGCATGCCTATGGAAAAAATGTACAAGGCCTTCCATTTTCAACATCCCACTTACAATACCCTCTATGAATTTGCATCACATTTGGGTGAAAGGATACATGAGGGCTTGATTGCATTAAATAATGGAAAGGATGGGGTAATATTCTATGGTATTCCTTGTTCATGCATATTTTTTTGTACAAGGGATCTAGGTTCTTTGGTAAAGATATGAAATTGGTTAGAAAAGAGGGTGATATTGACTTGCCAATCCAATGTTGGAATAGGCTCTTGGATAAAAATGATCACCAATTTAGTTTTGTGGTGTTTGAGAACATTTTTTCTTCCAAACTAAGGAGGCCCTTGATCATGAATATTCCAAGGATCCTTGCAACAATAATTGATATCTTGAGGCCTAAAGACAGGAGGCTTGATATGAACATTGAGCACAATTGGGAAGATGTTATTCCCTACCCAAGATATACAATTCTTAGGGTTTATGGCACAAGTGTTTCACCCCATATAATTCCTAGGGTGGTTCCATTTAGAGTTGGTTTGCTTGAGGTGATGTGGCAATTGGGAGATGTAGAGGATAATCACTTGCAAAACTAGAGGAAGGGAACCTTTTTCCCTACATACACTATTTTTTCTGACTTTGTCATGAAAGAGGAAGGATGGAGAAAAAATGTTGATATACTAAAAACACTTGGGATGAAGAGGGTCAAAGAAAGTAATCATAACCCTGAAGGTTTCATTATAGGGCTAAATGATAAGATCCAAAGTTCTAAATTTACCAGCAATTTCTACTTTTTTGAGGATGTGATCAGGAATATTTTTGATTTCCAAAAGCAAGATGACAAGAAAATGAAGTGGATTGCATTTGAAAAATTGGAGAAACAAATGTAGTTAAAGGATCCATAATTTTTAGTGGTTAAGGACATCAAGGATGAAATTCAAAGAGATAAATAAGTGTTTCAAAATTTTAAGCAAGTTGTGGGGAGGTTGAAAGAGGAAAGGATAATTCAAGACAAGGGAAAAGCTATAGTAGGAGAGGAACAAGGAAAGGGGAAGGCCCTTGATGTAGAAGAAAGACCTACCTACCAACCCCCAAAGAGAATACTAGTATTTACAAGGAGGAAGGACAAGGTGACGGAGAAGAAAACAATAACCACCCCTTCTCAATTAGAGAGGTCAAGAATTCCTTCACCAGCACATGAATCACCACCTTTGTCTCCCCCAAGGTCTATTTCTCCACAAATCATTGAACTTGATTCACCACCAAGGGTGTCATCACCACCAAGGAAACCACCTTCAAAGCAACAAAGGGTAGAATCAAGTGGTTTGGTGGACTATCCTGAGGACTTTGAGAATGATATTTTTTTTATTGAAGAGGAAATTTAGCAAGGAATACCTTCTCCCCCTAGGGAGATGGTACCACAACAAATGGGCCTCAAACCGAGCAAGTTGGACCTAGTTGGTATGAACAACACTGATGATGTGAGAGAAGAGGCATGCAATAAATTTATGGATGATGATTCTATCAAGTCATTTGATTTCATGGAGTCTGCATGGAGAGCAAAAAGGGAAGAATATGTTAACAACATTACTAAGAAGAGAAGTTTGAACCCTCAATTTATGGACAAATTCATTGAGGCATAGGTTAGGGAAGAAATAATTGAAATTTTTCAAGGCATCACAACACAAGAGGGAAGAGAATTAATAAGAAAGAGTGGTATTATTTTTCTTCCAAAGTTGGATCTTGCCTCTGCCATCTCTTTTGATATAGTGAGGAGATGAGACAGGTCACTTTACACCATAGAAGAAGCAAAAATTGTATTCTAGGGGTCTAGTTTCAATGAGCAAAGGGATACACTTGCAATTTGGGCCCTAGTACCAAATACAAAGAAGCCTCTAGTTGTAGAGCCATCTGTAGATTATAGGGGAGGATCAATTATCAAGAGAGTGTCAGACACCCATACAATTGAATCAACCAACATGTCTGTGAATGTTGCCTAGTTTACAAGGAAATGGTGGAGTCTATGATTGTAGAAAGAGATAAGTTTAGAAAAATGTATAATGACATGCTAGTTGAATACAACAAGGGTCAAGAAAAGATTGCAGAATTACAAATAAAGATGGAATTGTTGAAAGAACATATGGAAAAGATGTAGGTCAATGCACCAATGAAAAATTATTTTTCTTCTCTTGCTTCACCTCAAGAGAAAATTCCATCTACCCCTATTCCTCCTCCAGAAGTTGCATTGGCAATTGTGTCATACAATTTGGGAAATGTGCCAATATTAGTTGAAGGACCAAGTACTATAGGTACACATCAAACTAAGGAAGTCAACAGGGAAGACCTGATTGAAAAAATGAAGAGCTATGAAGAGATGTAAATAGTAGGATGGATTGATTCTTGCAAGCAATTTAAAGATTGTGATAGTGGTGTTGGAACATCTCAATAAAGGAATTGACAAGAGATTGATTAACATCCATGCTAACTACTCCTCCATATTCTATGTTATAAGAAACTTTGATAGGGATAAAGAAGTGGCTATCGCACTAATGGAGAAATGGATTCCCAAGTACTAGGATCTTAGGATTATGGTTTTTTGGATCTAAGCATGATACAAGTAATCCAAACAACATTCAACCCACTCTTAAGCTTGTAAGTGGAATCCAAGAATTCCAAGGAAAAATTGAACCATTGGAGGCAAAGATTAGAGAGCTAGTTAAGAGGTTTGATGTGTTGAATGTTAGTCTGCTCCCTGAAATATTGAATGAAAGTGGTGAAATTAAGCCATTGTAGGAGTGAAAAGATCAAGAAAATGAGGGGATTTCAACTAAAGCAACCTTAATTTGTGATGGAGCTGACATGCAAATGCTAAGGAGTAGTATGGACATGCTCACTCAAGCAGGGATTTTCCTTGAGGAGTTTGATAGGTAGGATAACTAGGTAGTGACCAAGTATGCTCCATATAGGGAAAAAGCTGACAAGGTTATTGAATTCAATTGTCCTTCTGAGGAAGATTTTCAGCTTTGGAAAAGAAAATATCTTGATGTCCTAGATGAGTAGGCTATTGATGTTGTGAGGGTAACTGAAAATTTGGTTATAGGTCTACAACAATGAGAATTATAGTAAGGAGAATACAATGCATGGCTTGGAAATAGTATGGATTAGGCCTTAGATACAACAATGCTCAAAATATTGTATTCTCTCTAGTTTGAAATTGATGAAAAGGATTGTAGATGTGGAGGTACTTTGGCTTCTTCCTCTTTCTTTATTTTATGTTTTTCTTCCTTAAGGCTTGGAGCATGTGGGTAGAATGCTACAACAACTAAATGGTTCCTTTTTGAAGGTGGGAAAAAATCTTCATCAACAAATGCAAATGGTTTTTTTCCTATGTGATATTTCCCTCCTTTGAGTTGTAAATGTAACTGCATTAGGGAATACATTTGTAGCGGTCAAATGAGAGTATGAAATGTGTGCATTCTATCCCAAAGCTTGTTTTATCCTTCATTTCTATAAGAAGGAATTCATGGCCAAATGTATAGGTTGTTGATTGATCAATGGGTAATTTTATAATAGAAAATATAGAGAACAGTCTAAAGTTTTGTCTCAGGTTTTTGAGTTATGTTGATATGCAACTATAATTTTTGATAATACTACTAGCATTTGAATATATAAGATGGTGAAAATTAAAATCCATTTCTTTCCTAGTGTATTCGTTATATAAGCTATTAATAAAATGATCAAGGGTTATTTTGTTAATATTCATTGTGTTCCAATGAATGTATGGTTCTATCTTTGTTTTATTTCAAAGAATTAATTAAATTGCTTGGATGAAGCCATAGGTTCATGTAATCCGAGTATCCAGATCTGTATAAGAAGTTTTGGTTTAAGATACAATGGTATGATGTTGTAATATAGTATTGTATATGCTTTATTGTGCTAAGTATTAAGCTCTTATCCAATTATTCTTGCATTGAGATTTACTCAATTTCCTAGGTTAAGACACTGGTATAGGTTTTATGTTTGTGATTCAATTTTCTTGATCATTTATCAGCGATATAAACTCATAATTGAACTTTCTATTGTGTTGTAATTGTTTGTATTTCATGTCAATTTTATCATTCATTGCTCTAGATGTTAAATGTATAAAGGATCTATCAAATTCTTGAAGGATTTCACCTATTGAGCTCTGGTTGTGAGAATGCATCTATTATTTTCAATGTAGTTGGTTATTAGGTGCTTGAATCTATAGGTACATTGTGGGATCACACTCCCAGGTTTTACAGAGCCCAAAGTGTAGGAGGAAAGCATTGTTGTTTTCACTCATTCATTGGCCAATCCCTCTAGGCTGATAAGAATTATAAATAGAAATTCCATAGGATTCTTTGAAGATCATCCGTGTTCTTGAAAAAAAACCAACAGATTGGTGACTCTATTGGGGAGCTATTTGTGAAAAGTCCAAGTGTTTTTTCCAAGCACTGATAAAATATGTAAGGATATTTGTAATTAGATTCATATACATTTCCAAATGTGATATCAAAATTTTCATGAACTTTTCAAATTTTCCCACCATTTATCTTTCTGAGGTCATCTACCTAAATTTTTTCCAATCCTTGCATTTCCTTGAAAATATTTCACCTATATTGTTAAATGTTGGCTAAGGAGTTCTTTACATTTGCAAACCCTTGTAATTCTAAGAAGATCTGCATAGGTGATATCATTATTTACAATTCCCAATTATTTTGGGTGGCGAATTTGAATTCTCTACACCAGTGTGCATTATTTGAAGAAATAAAAAAAATTGAAGAAGAAGAATTGCCAAAGAAAGATGAGGAAAACTAGCACACAAATGAAGAAGCACCCAGAGGAAAAGCTGGAGGGTGAGCTTCAAAAGACTCCTAAGAAGTCATAGAAATATAAGGATTCAAGTACAAGTATAATCCACATCCTATGCCTGAATCAACTCAATTTCCTTCAAGAAATTGTAGCATCCATGAAAGTTGACAAATTTTTTTAGGGTTGGATTATGAGGATGAAGAAGATTGCACAACTAAGAATGTTGTAAGTGTCCATAAATCTAGACCCAAACAAAGTAGAAGTAGAAGTAGGAGCCACCATTGTAATATTACTACTACCGATGCTACTATTGGCAGTATTCTCCCTCCAACATCTAATAGATATTCTCCTTTACCACATGACCTACTAACTGAATCCATTGATAGTGCCCAAAACCTAATAGATTTAGCCAAATCCTTAGATTTAGAAATTACTCTCTTAGATCTTGATGAAGATTTTGGAGATATTAATGCTGTCTAAAGAGAGGTTAAAATACAAGTTGAGATATGTAAGGAAGCTAAGGTAGTGGAAAAACTTCCTACAGTAATCTTGAGAGGAGAATAAGGCAAAAAATTTGAAAATCTTTAGTAGCTACAAAAAATTAAACAAAAATAAACATAAATATCATGCATACGATGACATAGTGATTTACGTGGGGAAAACCGTTTCAAGAGAAAAACACCACACTCCAAAATCTGCCTAATATATTATTCAATAAATCACAAAGATTATAGTATACTTGCAGAGCAAGCTTCTCATAGGAGTATCACCACTCAAAGATCAATAGACAATATGACCACTATCAGACTCTCAAAATACACCACTGTCTCTATTGCATCCATAATACAATTCCCTCATAAAATAGGGTTACATTCTAGGGCAAGACAGGCCAACAAAATATTTTCCATTAGATGTAAAACCTAATAACGAATGGTCCAAATTTAGAATACATCATTATTTAATGTATGTTAGCCATTTTAGGAGTTTCCTAGAAAAGTTAACATGCTCACACTTTGCTCTTTGCTATCAGTGTTGATGCAGGAGCATCCAGGGTGTAAGAGAAATCTTGCATCACCCAAAAAATATGTTGTTTCTTTTCAATAAGGGCTAAATTTGGTAGGGTTACTATTTTTGTAAGTTTTCATTTATGCACAGTTGGACACAAAATCTTACACAGACCTCCTTAATGGTAAATTGAAGCCAATGGTGAAGAAATCACTTCAATACCATTTGTCATTTGAGAGATATTAAAATTTTAATTTTCAAAAATCCTAGTAAAATCTTTAGGGTCAATTTTGAGGCACTTAGAGGCTCCAGATGGGCCTGAAAATTGGTGGAAAATGAAAGTGGATGGCCTTTAGGCCCTACTTTCTGGCAATTTCTCAAGACCTTTTTGAAAAGGTACTATAATAGAAAATCTGACGATTAGATCAAAAGTTATGACCCCACAAAGTTGTAATACCAAAATTAATAAAATTTCAAAATATCTTCCCGCATAAGTTACACTCCAGAAGATTGTAGGGTGCTTACACTTTCTAGAAGATTCTAGGGCGGTTACACCTTCCAAAAAAAGGATGTAAAGGGGGAGTACATGGGGGAGGAGAGAGGAGAGTAGATGGTGGCTCCAATTTGCAGACTTGCATATTTATGTAATCAGAAATCCCATGTGATGGAAAATATAATGTTGTAATTTCATTTTCATTTTAGTGATAATAAAAAATATTTTCTTTCCTTCTTGCATTTTATTTGTGCCATTATTTGTTGTTTTTGTGAGTTTTAGATTGTAAGGGTGGTACCTTTCATCAATTGTATACACCTATCGGTGTAACTAGGAAATATATATAAATATATATACATCCTATCAACAATAAATCATATATAATTGTAAGGTTGAGACACATTTTCCCAACAAATCTCCCACTTTTTGAACACCTTGCAAGAGCAATGTGAGGGTGTAAACATCCTCTCTTTAAGGTTCGAAAGGTCCATAGTATCTAAACACCATCCGAACTTGTCTATACTCATAGGCTTAGTTAAATAATCGACAACATTCATTAAAGTCTCTACCTTAACCTACTTCACCTTTCCATCTTCAACCATATTTCTAACAAAATGATATTGTACATCAATGTGCTTGGTCCTTGCATGAGATTTCAGGTTCTTGGCTAGACATATCACACTCTGACTATCACAATAAATTTTCACTGCACCTTATTTTATTCTAATATCTAAACACAGTTTCTTAAGCCAAATGGCTTCTTTACAAGAATGAGTAGCTACTATATACTCTGGTTTAGTAGTGGAAAAAGCAACCACAACATGTCGCTTACTCATCCAACTAATTGCACCACCAAATAAAGTAAACACATAAACACTGGTGGATTTTCTACTACCAACATCACCTGCCTAGTCTGAATCCACATAACCATGAATATCAAGGAAAATTTCATCTTCAATCATATTACTATGATAACATAAGGAATAATACGAGGTAACCCATAAATATCTGAAGACTCTTGTAATTGAATCCCAATGAACTCTACTAGGATTAGACATATATCTAGAAAGAACTCCCACTGCTTGGGCAATGTTTGGTCTAGTACAAACCATAGCATACATCAAACTTCCAACTGCACTCTGGTAAGACACTCTACTCATGTCTTCCATCTTTGATGGAGATGTTAGACAATCTGAAATAGTTAACTTTATCCCAACTGAAACAAGAACACATAATGGTCTACAATCTTACATATCAAACCTTTGTAAAATTGAATTGACATACTTACTTTGGCCAAGCCATAACTTTCTATTCACACTATCTCTTTTGATTTCTATCCCAAGAATGTGTTTAGCTACACCAAGATATTTCATTTCAAATTTAGTAGCAAGTTTAGATTTTAGTTCTAAAATCATACCTTTCCCTCTACTAATAAATAACATATCATCAACATATAATGCAATAAACAGGAAACAATCACCATCAATTTTATAATAAACATAATGATTTGATTTAGAATGCTCAAATCCAAAACTCAATACATATATATCAAATTTTTGGTACCACATCCTAGGACTCTATTTTAGGCCATACAAATATTTCTTCAATTTGCAAACCAACTTACTTTTACCTTTGACCACATAGTGCTCTGGCTGTGTCATATAAATATCCTCCTCTAAATCACCATGAGGGAAAGTAATTTTCACATCCATTTTCTCAACCTCTAAATCATAAGCAACAACAATAGAAAGTAAAAGTATAATGGATGTCATTTTTGCAACAAGAGAGAATATCTCACCATAATCAACACCCTCAACTTGAGAGTAACCCTCAACACCCTCAACTTGAGAGTAACCCTTCGCAACCAACCTTGCTTTGTAATTCTCAATACCTCCATATGAACCAATATTTTTCTTGAACATCCATTTGCAACCAATAGGTTTTCTTCCATCAGGAAATGGTACAAGATCCCATGTATCATTCTTTTTCAAAGATGCCTATTCTTCATCCATAGCAATCTTCTAGGATTCTACATCATTCATACCTAGTGTCTCTTCTACAGATTTGGGTTCATCCATGTTAGTATTCAAAGCAAAATACATCTCCAATCATCAAGTGAATACCTTTCAAGTGGTTGTATATGTCTTGTAGACCTATGAACAAGTTGAGTTGGAGGTTCTTTCTCCTCTTTTGAAGATCGAGAGCTAGATGAGCTCTCCTCAACTTCTTGTCTATCCTTGGGTCTCATTCAACTTTCTCAGGTGTAGAATGAAATTGAATCACATCTTCTTGTTTTCTTTGTTCTGGCTGCAATGTAATAGAAGGCTTAGTTTCTCTAAAAATAACACTTCTACTTTGTATTACCGTTTGTGCAATAATATCCCAAAGCTTGTATCCTTTCACACCATAACTATATCCGATGAGGATACATTTCATAGCCTTGTTCTCCAACTTTGTTTGCTTCTCCTTTGGTACATGTACTTATGCCTTGTAAACAAAAACTATAAGATGTATTAATGAAGGCTTACGACCTGACCATTCCTCTATAGGAATCTTATCAATAAGAGATGATGTAGGAGATTTGTCAATCAGGTAACATGTAGTGGAAACAACTTCAGCCCGAAACCGTTGTTCTTGGAAAACACCACTCAACATACTCCTAGCCTTCTCCATCAGTTTCTTGTTCATTCTTTCTGCAACTCCATTCTATTGTGGAGAATATGGAGTTGTCTTTTGTATATGAATACCACAATATTTACAGAATCTATCAAAATTATTAGAGAAAAATTCACCACCATTATCAGTCCTTAAAAAAATTATTTTCTTTCTAGTCTACAACTCAACCATTTCTTTAAATTCTTTAAATCAACTGAAAACTTCAAATTTACTCTTTAGAAAATATACCCATATGTCCTTCTACTATAATCATCAATAAATGAAACATAATATATGGATTTACCAATTGAAGGAACATCTACATGACCAAACACATCAGAATGAATAAGATCCAATACACCACAAGGTTTATGAGAACTTGAGTAAAATTGAATGTGGTTTTGTTTTCCATAAATGCAATGCTCACAAAAATTGAATTCAAGATTACAATCAGAAAAACCTTCAACAAGGTTTTTATTTTTCAAGGTCGTTAGACCCTTTTCTCCAATTTGGCCAAGTCTCTAGTGCCATAACATAGTTTTCTCTTTAGGTAACTTTTTCTTAGAAGAAAGAGAACCCTTGGGTACCCAAAAGCCATTACCATAACACCTCTTACCATCTTGCATCCTACATCAGAAAATACTACCTGCACACCCACATCTATTAGTTTTCTCATAGATAAAAAAATTCCGTGCTAGTCTAGGGATATGCAACACATCACTAATACTTTTTATTCTACCATTATGAAATCTGATTTTAACTTTACCATGATCAACAATATCTAAATGAGAATCATCACCCAAGTACACCTTACCTCCATCAAATTCTTCATATGCACAAGACCAATCTCTATTAAAGGTCATATGAAAAGATGCACCTGAGTCAATTAACCATGCATCATTACCTGCACGATTTGCCAAAGTTGCAATGAATGTGTCACCATCTTCCTTCTTGGAATCAGAACCAAAATCAAATTTCTTCTTTTTCTTCTTTTCTTCTTTGCATTCCTTACGAACATGTCCAGGCTTACCGCAATTCCAACAAATAACATTGGACTTTCTAGGAGATTTAAATCTCCCCTTGGACTTGGATTCTTCACGCTTCTCATTCTTCTTTCCTTTTTCCTTAGGTCTTCCATGAACATTTAGGGCCTCCTTGGAAGTGATGGATACCTTCCTCCTCATCTCTTTAGAAATCAAAGAACCCACCACATATTTAGTCTTCAATATAACAAAATTACTCCCAATAGCCATAACAAGAGAATCCCATGAATCAGACAAAGAATAAAGAAATATTTGACATTTCTCCTCCCCATCCATTTTGACACCAATTGATGCCAATTGAGCCACCGACATATTGAATTCTTCTAGGTGGTCTATGATTCATCCACCCTCTTTCATTCTCAAGGAATACACTTCTTCCTCAAGAAAATATTGTTCACTAAAGATTTGGCCTAATACATCTCACTAAGCTTCTTCCATAGTTTTTGTACAAAGGTATCCTCATGGAAATTAATTAAAACAGAGTCTGCCAAGCACAATCTAATTAGACCCTTGTCCTTATGGTCCATAACATCATATTGAGCAGCTTGGGTAGGATTTGTAGGCCTTGAAACATTCTCATCAACAACATCCCACAAATCTTGATCTATCAACAGATCCTCCATCTTTAGCTTCCACATCTCAAAATTATTTCTAGAACATTTCTCCACCTCCATTCTCCTTGATGAACTTGCCCTTTGAATTTTTTTGCAACAAGACCACAAGGTGTCTTTTGCACAAGCTCCCACTCAAATTTGGATTAGTTCAAAAAACCCAACAGCCCACAACTGAAACCAAATGTGATCAAGCTTTGACACCACTTATAAGGAATCTAAGGTAGCAGAACAACTTCCTACACTAATCTTGAGAGGAGAATAATGCAAAAATTTTGCAAATATTTAACAATTATAAAAAATTAAATAGAAATAAACATTAATGTCATGCATACCATGACATAGTGATTTATGTGGGGAAAACCCTTTTGGGAGAAAAACCCGACACTCGAAAAGCTGCCCAATATATTATTCAGTAAATCACAAATATTACAATATACTTGTAGAGAAAGCTTCTCAAAGGAGTATCACCAGTTAGAGATCAAGAGACAACACGACCACTATCAGACTCTCATAATACATCACTGTCTCTACTGCATCCATAATACAATGCCCTCATAATATAGGGTTACATTCTAGGGCAAGACAGGCCAACACAATATCTACCATCAGATCCAAAAAATAATAACGAATGGTCTAAATTTACAATACATCATTATTTAATGTATGTTAGCCATTTTAGGAGTTTCCTAAAAAAGTTAACACACTCACACTTTTCTCTTTTCTGCCATTGTATACACCTATTGGTGTAACTAGGATATATATATATATACATCCTATCAACAATAAATCATATATAATTGCAAGGTTGAGACACATTTTTCCAACAAGATAAGAAATAAGGAGGAGAGGGAGGAGAACTTAGAAATGCCATGATTGAAAGAGAGACATTAATAAGACAATCAGAGCCGATGAAACTCGTGAAACAAGGAGATCTTGAACCTAATACCACAGGTCTTGTTGTATCTAAAATCCTTGATAGAAAAACTCAATCTGATCCCATAAAGGATACTAATACCACCACCTGGACTAAGTTTGCAATTACCAACATTGTTGCTCCATACCCCACACCTATTGCACCACCCAAAAGTTGATAAGGGCAAGAAGCCTATGAAAAATTTGGTTATAAATGAAAAATACACATCTCAAAAAATCCTCTGCCTCATAAATCAAATTCTATTGAAGATCAATTAAGGAAGGAAAATGAGGATTTAAAGAAGGAATTAGAAAGGACGCAAATTATGGCAACTAATGTTGAGACTAAAAAAAAGAATGATTTCTTGAAGACATCATGCCTAGTAGAGGGTGTCATAGCATCCAACTCACAAGATCCTCCTCATTCCTCAATAAAGCCTACACCCACAATGGATGGGAATACTTCATGTCATATAGATCAATCCATCCCTGATTCCAGGTCTCCAAACACAAGTAACACTAATTGTACTTACAATCAATTTACTAATAGAAACATGGATCATAGGAGAGGAGGTGGTGAAGATAGTAGAAGTAATGAGGTCAGAGAGAATTAGTTTTATAAGCAACCTATGCAATTGGAAAGGTATAGGAAGTTGTGCTTTGATGGGATACCTAGATGCCCAAATCCCATTGATAATGACATCAGGGTTGTGTTGAGGAAATTCACTAAAAATAATGCAATGTACGGGAATTGTTACTTGAGGGCCTTCCTTAAATTGCATGAAGATTATGAGGTAGAACATGAGGATGTCGTTATGAATTTTTTATGAAGTCATTATTACACCCCAATTGTAAAATTACTATTTACTATTACTATGTAGGGTAAAGTGTGAATGTAATGTGAATTTAGTGGATGAATAAATTATGTTTGTATTTTGTTATCACTACTTAATGAATGAATGCAATGTCATTTAATGTTATATGAAGGAATGCATTTATGTTAATGGATGAATATTGTGTTAATATTCTCAATTTGGAGATGTATTATGTATACTGCATATTTTGTGACCAACTGACTACCATGTGCATGTGTTAGTGATTGCAGGTATATGTTCAATTCCTCCAGGTGGAGGGTAAGTATCACTTAGGATAAGGTCTCAGTCAGGTAACTAGTAATGTAACCTATCTTAGCTTACACACACCACAATAGAATAATTGAGTTAGGTTATAAGTGGAAAATTGGCAAGTCATCCCTAGTAAATATGTTTGCTTTAGTAAGAGTCTAATTTACTATTGAGTACATTACTGGGTGATGCTCATCTATTTGAGCTTGAGAGTTCTTTCCCTTGTTACCATGCTTGTATTGATATATGAAACATACGAGGTATGTGTATGCATACACACATACACAACAATGATAGACAATACACACAAAGGAATACATACATAAGGGTACATAGGTAGACATACCTATGCACACTCATGCATGAGTTTCTTATGCACATGGAACTATCTGATGGAACCAACAACATGTATATGTATAAGTATAAAATATTGCTCATAGTCTCATATCAATACCATAGTAATTATTTATGATTTAGTGTGAGAATCAAATGTGTATATAGATAATGTAAATACATATATCCATATGCATATGTATCCAAATATGTGTATGGTAGCAAATGGACATGCCCATACGAATGTATCAATACATGTATACATATGCATACATGTACATAAAGGCATACATATATGAATATATATGTATGCACAACCAATATATTAATATAACAATGCGATAATTATTTTGATGTATTCCTTTGTATATTGATTATATATACATGCTTTATGGACATATGATAAAAATGGATATTTATTAACATATACATATATACGTATACGTGTATATATATTTATGTGTGTTAATATATATGTTAGAGTATATATGTATAAGTTATGTATATATATTTAAACGATACTTGCTTTGAGATCCACCATCTAAAGCAATGATTATTGAAGTTGATTATCTTAAAAAATTAGTGGCCGAACTTTGTGATAATTATGACTTTATTCTTTGGCCGCATTTTATGCTCTTGCTATCAAACGAAAAGAGAGGTTGTGATCCAAAAACTAAGCATAACCATTAAGTTGATATTCAAGAAGAGAATAAGTCAACCCCTTATTGAAACTGTGGACTTAGTCAACTAAATTATCACATTATTTTTCATCAACTAAAATAGTTATAAATACATGGAAACATATCGATGACTCTGTCAAACCGATTCATTAAGTGAATCGACACATATTTCATGACTTAGTTAATATTTAACCTAGTGGCACACATTTGTTGTTGACTATTTCTCAAGAGGAAACCATGCCATCTTTGAGAGAGCATAATAGTGCTTGGTGCCATCTTTGAATCCTTTAACCTATAGATGTCTATTTTGAGATACAAATTGAATTCTATCACATGGATATTTGAATTGGTTTCCAATTTCTGTCAAATATGAAGGTCAATCTATAGTTGTATTAGCTGAGCATGCTTACATGTTCACCACCTTTTCTCTATGAATCATGTGTTGCTATGCATGCAATTTTCTATCAATTACATGCCTAATCCTTAGGGTGTTTGATCTCCTACTGGTTGTATAAATAGCAGCATGAGTTCATTCATTTGGACACATCATTATTCTTCTTCTATGCATTATTTATTGTGCAAAGTCTCTACATTTTGTATACTTTCTATTTGAAATATTCTATCAAAACAATGAGTGAGAGCCTTGAGTATTGAGAGAGTTTTATTATCCTTTGAGAAGAAGCATTTACTAACTTGAGAGTTAAGAGTTGTGATACTTTGTTAGAGGATCAATATCGAGATAGTTTCTATTCTAAAAGTGTTGTGTTTGTAGCTAGTCAAATTGGAAAGATTAAACACATGCATGAAGATATTCTACTTTTTTTATTCTATTTTTGAATGAGCTATGTATTGATTGATTAAACTAGTCTTGTTGTTACTTGCACATAGAGGAAAGTATTTCTTTCTTTGAGAGAAAAGTGGAAAATATTTACTTTTTTTATGCATTGTTTGTAAGTACTCAATGATAAGAGAGACTGTTTGTCATGGGTATTATTATTATACTAGACATGAGTAGATATGGGTAAGAGAGTATGTTTATCATAGGTATTGTTATTATACTAGATATGATAAAACATATACAAGCTTAAGGAACACTCATAGCTAGATAATTAATTATGCTAGATCACTAGTAGGTTATTCTTGGGAATGTTGTCCAGTGAAGGGAGGGAAGTTGTACTTTGCTTATTGAGTTGTGTTACTTTAGGTTGTGTTAAAGATATAGGTTATCTTCGGGAGTATCTTTCCCATGGAAAGGGATTGCCTAAGTATAGATATAATGGTCTTAAGTCAAAATGAGATTTCCATATTGTAGGTGAATGGTAGACCATCACTTGATTATACTGTGTGATAACACTTTGGCCAAAGTAGTGTGATTGTTTGGGAATCCACTGTAGATAGTGATATTTCTGAGACTCCACTATCAATTCACCATGTCCATTTAAATACATGAGGGCTACCTAGCATAGTTTATAAATCTTAGTCATGTAGGACACAACACTAAGCTCATAATGGTATGTCATATGGGGTTACCCAACCAAAACCTTCATTGAAGGGATGGGCCATCTATCATTGATAGATGTGCAGGGGATTGCATATGAGTTTGAGGTTGGTAGAAAAGCACTTGAGTGATGCTTCTCCCAGCAGGTGATAGAACACCAAGGTTTTGAAAGACAAATTCTTAGACTATCTATATCTTATGCTATGAAGCTTGAAGGAGCTATGTGTTTAGTTTTGTACTTTATTGGAAATATTGTACTTGGTGAATTATTGTAATGGAATGGAAATCCTTATTTTACATTGTTATAGCATCTTTTCTCATACATTTTCAATAATGAAAGGATTTTTTTTTATTGCAATGGCTTGTTACATAGTTTATTTTACTCGCACAATAGAAACATAGGAAATTTAATTTAGTGAACGTTTGGCATGTTGCATGTGGTATTAGAGTTACCAAGTTTAGCTCTAGAACCTATGAGCTCAAGATTATTTATGTCCAACGTTATCTAATGTTGTGAATTCTTGTGCCAAGATGGTGCATCTTAGATTAACAGATCAAAATTCAATAATAGGAAATGCATGCTACCTCAAGGATAAGAAGGAAAGAGAAGCCATCGTTATAACCATAAATGGAACCAACTACGAAAATACCATTTGGTTGAGTGACACCAAAAAATTCAGTCATGTACTTTCTCAAATCAATGATGTGAAGAGGAAGATGAAGATGGTGGCTATGTACAACAATCTACCTTCCATCACACCAGAAAAGTCTAAGTCATTATCAAATTCCAAGGATATGCCCTTGGAAGGAAGTGTCATCCCAACATTCATCTTTAGGGACCCTAGAGTTCTTCCATTGGTAGAAGTAATAGTAATTTCCTCAAGTAACGAGCCCAAGGGATATGTACCTCAAGATTAGCCAGATGTGAAATGGTCTCATGAACAAATGTATGCAAAAAGGGTAGACTAAATTGTTGATGAACACCATATTGGAATTGAAACTCATAATTATGTATCAGATGATAAATTTGAAGGCTACTATCCATTTTGGGAAAGATATGAACAATTAAGGAATGACTAGAAAGATAGAGATGAGCAACACTCTCAATCTATAGGATATACTCCATTAAGTTGTGTCAAAGAGTGAATATGAGGGATACTCTCCACTCGATTATTTGAATATTCACTCCATGTAATCAAAGGATATTGAAATCCTTATGTGATGAATAAAATTATTTATCAAAAGCATGTGCTTAATCTTATGTGGAATTCTTTTTGTGCATATGAATTCCATTTTTAATTTTTTCCATAAGATAGTTGATAATGTAATTTAGTCTAACATGGATAATTTTTTTTAGGTAAAACCCAATCTTGTGAAGATGGTGAGGACATCAATGAATCTTGGCAGTAGCTAAGAAGTTGGGCAAGGACCAATAGGAATTGAAGCTAGAATTGACCAAATTTTGGCAAGGTTAGATAACCTTGAACAAGAAAAGGCACAAGCTAGGGTTGAGAAAGAGGTTCTCGTTAATGAGAATGAAGGTGAAAACTCTTCTCATGGATGTGACCAAACCCATGATCATGAAAAAGAAAGATCACCAACACCATCTAAGGAAAGGAATAAGAAGTGTATGGATTTCAAAATTTCAAAGTATATGAAGAAGATTGTTCCACCCAAGTTTGAGGGAAGTACCAATGGGGATGAAGCTAAGGCATGGCTTGTTCAAATGGTAAAGTATTTCAAAATAAAAAATTACACTGAGACCACTAAAGTCGCTTGGGGTGCATACCAGTTAGCTGGAGAAGCTTCAACCTGGCTGATGAAAAAAAAGTTGGAACTCAATATCAACTCATGGAAGCTGAAATGGGGGGAATTTGTTGAGATTTTCCACAAGCGATGGTTGCCCCAACTATACTATGACCAAAAACTCATGGTTTTCTAGAGTTTGAAGCAAGGAAATATGTTGGTCAATGAATATTGGGAGAAGTTTACCCAACTTCTGCATTATGTTCCTATATATCACAAGGATGAGTGCTTCCACATTGGAAAATTTATAATGGGACTTAACCATCAAATCAGAGGAGAAGTGGATATGCATGGTCCTACAACCATGGATCTTTTATATGAAAAAAAGAAATTAAGAAGGAGCAAAAGCTTAGGGCTATCTCCAACTGAAAGGAAAGTAAAGACTGTAAGAAGATTGTGAAAATTCTTGATAAGCCAACTCCAAATAAGGTGGAGGTTGTGAAAAATGTACCTAAGCAAGGAGAAAAGGGTAACTACAATAGTGGAAAAGAGTTGAGAAGGGAGTGAAGAAGGAATGGTTCCAACCGAGGAAATACCAACAACTATGGTGGAAACACTAGTGGATCTAGAGAACCTATGAAGAAGAAGGTACCATATACAAGATGCTATACTTGTGGGGGAGACCATTTTTCTAGAGATTGTCCCAGTAATCCTTCTGGTAGTTCACTACGTACTCAATGGGTAATGTTCCAATAGAGGATACATGCAACAATGGATGACCACCAAGCAGAGTATTAGGCACTCCCATTGAAACTCTAGGTTTTATTTGGTTTACCTATTTTAGTTCTCATTGATACTAGTGCAATTGCAAATTTCATTTCACCTAGAGTAGCTAAGAAATTATCTAGAAAGGCTAGACACATGGAAACTTCTTGGGATGTAGAGTATGTAAACTAGACAAAAGCAAAGGTGGAACAATGTTTGTTCGAGGCTAGGATAGAGATACCTTATTTCTCTACAGAAGTAAACCTTTATGTTGTACCATTAGGATCCTATGATGTTATTTTATGTATGAATTGGTTGTGGAGACATAGGGATAAGGTAGATTGTCATGCAAAAACCATAAAATTCCTAGATGATTTTTGAAACTGAGAGAAGTTCCAAGGGATACCTAGAGAGGTAAAGATTCATCAAATCTTGACAATGCAACTTGTGAGAGATGAGAAGAAAGGGTGCAAACTATTTTCCATTAAAATTGAAGAACTTGGAGAAGATCTTGATAGCTTGGATTCCCAAAGCTTCCAAGAAATGGAAGATAGTGAAATAGATGACACTAGAATGTTAGACATGGAAAGATATGCTATATTGAGAAAAAATTTGGATGTGTTTCCAAAGGTGTTACTTGGGTTACCACCAAGAGGATATTGGATTTCTCTATAGATATAATTCTAGGGTCTGAAGCTATTTCCAAGGTGCCCTATAGGATGACAACAACTGAGTTAATGGAGCTTAAGGCATAGTTGGATGAACTACTATCAAAAGGGTTGATAAGACCAAGTGTTTTGCCTTTGGGAGCACCAGTTATTTTTGTGAAAAAGAAGGATGGTACCATGCATTTGTGCATAGACTATCATATACTTAACAAATCCATGGTAAAGAATAAGTATTTGTTGCCACACATTGATGATCTTTTTGATCAAATGAGAGGAGCTATCATATTCTCAAAGATAGATCTAAGATCTAGATATCACCAGTTGAGAATTAGAGATGAAGATATCTTTAAGACTATGTTCAGAACTAGATATGGGCACTATGAGGTCACAGTTTTACCTTTTTGGTTAAAGTACCTTTCACTCAACCTAATCTGAATGCTAGGTAGAGAAGATGGTTGGAGTTAATAGTTGACTACGACTTCAATATTAGTTATATAAAAGGGAAAGAGAATAGGGTTGTGGACACCTTAAGTTGAAGATGTCATATTGCTTCAATAGTAACAATTCAAACTGAATTTAAGGGACAAGTGTTGCAAAAGTGCAAAGAGGATGAGTACTACTTGCAAGTCAAGTAGGCACTCGCTAATAATCCACAAGATTCTAGGTATGAGGGTTTTCATTTTAAACCTAATGGATTACTTAGATATAAAGGTAGGATGTATGTACCTAATGTAGTAGAGTTAAGGAATTTGGTATGGAAAGAAGTTCATGAAGTACCATACTTTGGACACCCTGGAGTGACCAAAATGATGGCGGATGTGAAGCCATTATATTTTTAGAAAGGGATGAAAGGGGATGCTGCTAATTTTGTGGCTAGGTGTCTTGAATGTAAAAGGGTGAAAGTAGAGAATCATCATCCTATAGTCTTGTTATATCCACATGACATACCAGAGAGGAAGTGGCAAGTCATAAGTATGGACTTTGTGCAAGGATTGCCTATGCCAAGAAATAAGCATAATGCCATTCTTGTGGTAGTAGATAAGCTTACCAAAGTCACACATTTTATACCTAGGAATCCAACTGATGGATCCCCTATCATGGAAATAAAGTTTGTGCAAGAAGTGTTTAGGTTGCATGAAATTTTGGAGAAAATTATCTCAGATAGGGATGCACGAGTCACTTCTAGGTTTTGGAAAACCTTGTATTTTGTACTAGGGACTCAATTGAATATTAGCTCAACATATCATCTGGAAATGGATGGAAAAATGGAAAGGGTGAATTAGGTTTTGGAAGACCTACTGAGAATGTATTGCATGAATCAGTAGTACAAGTGGGAAGATTACCTATCCTTAGTTGAATTTTCTTATAATAGTTAATATCATTCTGTAATAAAGATGACTCCTTTTAAAGAATTGTATGGTTGAAAGTGTCAAACTCCTATAAGTTGGGATAGACATGAGGATAGAGTGACTCTTGGGCCTAATATATTGGCTGAAATGGATGAGAAAGTTAAGATTGTGAAGCAAAGGTTGGTTGAAGCTAATTATTGTTAGAAAAGTTATACCAATGCTAAGAGAGTGCCCCAAAATTTTTCCATAGGTGACAACGAATTGTTGAGAGTGAAACCTCACAAAAGCTCCATTAAATTTGGAAAGTCTTCCAAGTTAGACCTGCACTATGTTGGAACTTTTTAAATTCTAGAGGAAGTGAATCCCATAGCCTATCGAATAACATCACCACTAGCTCTTGCTAGAATGCATAATATCTTCCATGTGTCTTACCTTAAGAGGTATGTACTTGGTGATAATCATGTGATTGATTGGACTGCTTTATAAGTATAGTACCCTAGAGTGGTAACACTTGAGCCCGTCAAGGTGCTCGAAACACGTAAGCTTTTCTTGCATAACAGGGAGGTTTTGTAGTGCAAAGTCCAGTGGGATCATTATGCAAAAGACTCAATCACTTGGGAAGATTATGTTGAAATTCAACAAAAATTTCCTCACATTTTAGATGCTTATGAGAATGCTTGAACAATATGTTGATTGTTTGTCTTGTTTTATGTTTCTACATAAAATCATTGGGGACGATGATCACAAGGGAGGGAGTATGTTACACCGCAATTGTATAATTACTATTTACTATTACTATGTAGGGTAAAATGTGAACGCAATGTGAATTCAGTGGATGAATAAATTGTGTGTGCACTTTGTTATCATTGCTTAATGAATGAATTCTATCTCATTTAATGTTATATGAAGGAATTCATTTATGTGATTGGATGAATAATGTGTTAATATTCTAAATTTGGAGATGTATTATGTATATTGCATATTTTGTGAACAACTGACTGCCATGTGCATGTGTTAGTGATTTCAGGTATATGTTCAATTCCTCTAGGAAGAGGGGAAGTATCACTTAGGAGAAGGCCTTGGTTGTGTAACCAGTACTGTAACCTATCTGAGCTTACACACACCACAATAGAATAATTGAGTCAGGTTATTAAGTGGGAAATTGGTAAGTCATCCCTAGTAAATATGTATGCTTTAGTAAGAGTCTAGTTTACTATTGAGTACATTATGGGGTGATGTTTATATATTTGAGCTTGAGAATTCGTTTCCTTGTTACCATGCTTGTATTGATATATGAAACATATGAGGTATGTTTATGTGTACACACATGTATAGCGATGATAGACCATACACAAAAGAATGTGTACATAAGGGTGCATAGATAGACGTACCTATGCATACTCATGCACAAGTTGCTTATGTGCATGGAACTATCTGATGGAGCCAACAACATGCATATGTATACGTATAGACATATTACTCATAGTCTCTTATCAATATCATGGTAATTGTGTATGATATGGTGTGAGAATCAGATTTGGATATATATACATATATATATCCATATGTATATATGTATCCAAATACGCGTATGGTAGAAAATTGACATGCCCATATGAATGTATCGATACATGTATACATACACATACATATACATAGAGGCATATATATATGAATATATATGTATACACAACCGATATATTAATATAACAATGTGATTTCTATTTTGATGTATTCCTTTGTATATCAATTATATATACATGCTTTATGGACATATGATAAATATGGATATATATTAACATATGCATATATATGTATACATGTATATATATATATGTATAAGTTATGTATATATATTTAAATGATACTTGTGTTGAGATCGACTATCTAAAGCAATGATTATCAACCGATTATAATGCTTTTTACATTTGGATTTGAAGTCGATTCTCTTAACAACTTAGTGGTTAAACTTTGTGATAGTTATGAATATATTCTTTGGCTGCATATTATGCTCTTGCTGTCAAATGAAAAGAGAGTTTGTGATCTGCAAACTAAGCACAACCATTAAGTCGATATTCAGGAAGAGAATAATTTGATGCCTTATTGAAACTATGGACTTAGTCAATTGAATTACCATATTATTTTCCATTGACTAAATTAGTTATAAATACATGGAAACATATTGACAACTATGTCAAACTGATTCATTAAGTGATTCGACACATATTTCATGACTTATTTAATATTTAACTTGGCGGCACACGTTTGTTGTTGACTATTTCTTAGAAGGAGGAAACCACACCATATTTGAGAGAGCATAATAATCCTTTGTGCCACCTTTGAATTCTTTAACCTATTGATGTATGTTTTGAGATACAAATCAAATTCTATCACATGGATATTTGAATTGGTCTCTAATTGCTATCAAATATGAAGGTTGATCTGTAGTTGTTTGAGCTGAGTATATGCTTACATGTTCGCCAACTTTTCTCTGTGAATCATGTGTTGTGCATGCAATTTGTTATCAATCACATTCCTAATCCTTAGGGTGTTTGATCTCCTACCAACTGTATAAATAGCAACATGAGTTCATTCATTTGGACACATCATTATTCTTCTTCTATGCATTATTTCTTGTGAAAATTCTGCATTTTGTATACTTTTTTATTTGCAATATTCTATCAAAATAGTGAGTGAGAGCCTTGAGTATCGAGAGAGTTTTATTATCCTTTGAGAAGAAGAATTTACTAGCTTGAGAGTTAAGAGTTGTGAGACTTTGGAGGATCAATATCAAGATAGTTATTGTTTTAAAAGTGTTGTGTTTGAAGCTAGTTAAATTGGAAAGCTTAAACACAGGCATGAGGATATTCAACTTTGATTTATTATATTTTTAAATGAGATATGTCTTAATTGATTAAACTAGTCTTGTTGTTACTTGCACATAGAGGAAAGTATTGCTTTCTTTGAAAGAAAAGTGGAAACTATTTACTTTGTTTATGCATTTTTTGCAAGTACTCCATGATAGGAGAGACTGTTTTTCATGGGTATTATTATTATACTAGACATGAGTAGATTTGGGTAAGAGAGTATGTTTATCATAGGTATTGTTATTATACTAGATATGATCAAACATATGCAAGCTTAAGGAACACTCATAGCTAGATATTTAATTATGCTAGATGGCTAGTAGGTTACTCTTGGGAATATTGTGCAATGAAGGGAGGGAACTTATACTTTTCTTATTTAGTTGTGTTACCTTAGGTTGTGTTAAAAAGATAGGTTATCCTAGAGAGTAGCTTTCCCATGGAGAGGGATTTCCTAAGCATATATCTAATAATCTTAAGTCAAAATGGGCTTTCCATAGTGTAGGTGAATGGTAGACCATCGCTTGATTATACTAAGTAAGAACACTTTGGACAAAGTAGTGTGATATTCTGAGACTCCACTATAGATAGTGAGATTGTTGAGACTCCATTGACAGTTGACTGCGTCCATTTAAATTTATGAGGTCTACCTATTGTAGGTTATAAATCCTAGTCATGTAGGACAAAACACTAAGCTCAGAATGGTATATCATATGGGGTTACCTAACCAATACATTAAGTCGAAGGGAAGGGCCATCTATCATTGATAGATGTGCGTGGGACCAAAAATGAGTCTAAGGTTGGTAGAAAAGTGCTTGAGTGATGCTTCTCCTCCTCAGTAAGCGACAAAAGACCAAGGTTTTGAAAGGCAGATTCTTGGACCATCTATCTCTTATGCTATGAAGCTCGAATGAGCTATGTGTGTAGTTTTTTACATTTTTGGTACTTGGTGAATTATTGTAATGGAATGGAAATCCTTTTTGTACATTGGTATAGCATCTTTGTTCATATATTTTCAATAAAGAAAGGAATTTTTTTTATTACAATGGCTTGTTACATAGTTTATTTTACTCGCACAATAAAAACTTAGTAAATTTAGTTTAGTGAACATTTGGCATGTTACATTCATTAATAGAGGATGAAAGGGATTGGTACAGAGGCTTACTAAATGGTAGTATTGGCTCATGGGATGAATTTAAGAGAGTTTTTAGAGAGCAATATGGAGTTAAGACTGACCCTAGGTTTATGCTCAATGAATTCAATAATATTACTAAAGGAAAAAATGAGATGGTGTCTAATTTTAACATCATATTTCAGAAGGCTATGAATAAACTACCACCAAATTTGAGGTTGAATGATTAGGTGTGCCTAGTTACTTATTGTAATGCATTCAATGCTAAAATGAGCTACCACTTGAGAGATAAAGACCCAAAAAGTTTGAGGGGTGCTTTCAAAATTGCTCTGCAAAGTGAAAGTAATAGAAGAGCTTCAGGCAAGGTGGGAAGAAGAGATGATGTTAAAATTTTGAAGAATCCTAAGTATAAACAAGAAAAAACCTCTAGCTCAAATCCTACTTATGATGAAAGATGGGATAAAGTGATGAGTACTCTCAAAGATATCAAATATATTGTCACAAAAAATGAAAAGGGACTACGAAATGACAAACAACATTTCCAAAAGAATGAAAAGTCCCTAAGGGTCTGTTAGCTCTCAAAAACACATGAAAGATGCCTCAAGAGGCTACCAATCTCTTGATACGTTTTAGGGTAACAGACAAGGTCAAAAGCTTTCAACCTTCTACTCTTCAGGTGTTGCAAGACCTAGGTGGGTATACCTAGCTGAATGAAGCAGACTTTATGTTCTTATGATTATATTTCTTGCAACGAATTGTCCACAATGGTAGAGGGAAGTGAACAAATGAAATCAAACTTGATAGCAATAGCAATCTTCTGATCTAAATCCTAAAATGCTCAATTAACAGAATAAAGAAACTGAATGAATTCAAAATGATTAAGTGCAGAGACTAGTGCCTTACTGGGTATGCAGAGTCAAATGAAATCAAGATGAACAACACCTCTCTGGAGAAAACTCAAATTATCTAGCATACATTCTGTTTACAACTTGTATAAACATGCAAGATTGTGATTACTAAGCTCTACTTTAACAATCCAAATGAATCTCTCTGATTACTATGATCAACTAAAAGGATTTAATCTTTGCTTGAAAGAACCAGTCAATTAACCACATAGATACAACAAATGTGCACTGATGAATTGAGTATAAACTTGTTATATCAATTTAAACAATCAGAAAGAATCCATCTTGGAGACAGCTTAGCAATGCTTTTATTAAATTCAACAAATAATTGACACCAGAAATGTGCAGCAACGTCAATTGACTTTCATAAATACCTCCATTCTGAAAATATGCATCATAGTCTTTGATTTGATAAATCTATTGTATTGTATCCATATAATTTTCCTACTGTATATCAAATAACTAATAGTTGATGATGATTTACAACTACACAACATGTATTTATACACTAGCATTAGAAGAACATATCATACTGAGATCCCATGTCGGCCTTCCACAAAACTCAGGCTCAATTCATGTTGGCCTGCAACGGTATCTAAATTTTATTAATCATCAATGAGACAGTCGGCGAGATAATCCAACAGGTATGCAGAAGGCAATTGTATCGTCAATCGTTCCTTAGTTCTTTCTGTTTCGCCGTGACATATCTGAGTTGGAGAGATGTCATACAAATTACCTTATGTCTCCCTGAGATGTATTCCTTTGTTTCACATGTATCGCTGTGACCTTTTGATATCGGGGAGACCCTATGCAGATTAGACCATGCCATAACGAAACACTCCAAGCTCATTTTTAGATCGCCAAGACAATACTGAGTCAGGAAAAGGCTTTGTAGATTATCCCGAGTCTTATCAAAAGCACCTCGTGATACATTTATTTCGCTGAGACAAGCATTCTCACACCGATGCAATCTGCATCTCAGCGTGAGAAAACAAATTAGCAAGACTGGACGCGATCGCCAAGATGTTACATCGATGGCCATTAGTCATACCAAGATGCATATCCTTATGTTGTTAGTCGGTAAGACAATCCAAACTCACCAAGACCACATGCCGAAAGCTTTAACTCTTACCGATACGTGCATCCTTCTGCCACTAATCGGTGAGACAATGTGAAGTCGCTATGACTTACTCTGAAGAAAAAGTCTCTCATTGACGAGCCTCTTGTGTAATATCGGCGAGAATGAAGGTCACTCGCCAAGACGTTACCCCAAAGAAAATCAGTTGCCGATATGTATATGCATCTACCACCAGGTCGGCAAGACTAGGTGAGTTTTCCAAGATGCTTCATCGAAGGAAAAACTCTCACCGATGCATCTCCATATATTGGTCGGTGAGACATAAGGCACTCGGTGAGACGATATACTGAAGACCAAACTCCTCTGATAGGTTCCTCCACGGTCACCGAAACCATGTGAATGTCATGCCAATAGAATCCTATAGGTGAATGTCAATCACTGTAACAATGAACAAGTCCTGCCAATCACCTACAACAAACATATGTTAACACAAAAGCATCACGGGTCGGGGAAACCTAGATAGACTTATGCCGATATGGACCACAATGTGAATAATACCTGACTCAATGGATTCAATGGGGTCACATGACAAAAATAAGGGTGAAAATATCATGAAATGAGGAAAATGTGCCTAAGGTAGGACTCAAATGGAGACTTAGGGGGATGAAAGATATGTAAAAATCATCAGATTTTTATAGTTCCAACAGTGGCTCTATCTGGGGATGAATGAGAGTAAGATCATTGCAAGGATCTAGAACATTGGGTGAGCAGACCAAACACAAATTGACGAACAATGAGAAAAATGGAAATGGAAATGAATGGAAAAATGAATGCAAAATGGAGGGGAAAAAAATCCTAAACTACTATGCATGGAAAAGAGTTTTAGAGAGGATAAGCAAGAGTTGTCCATGCACTGGCAACCCTTAATCCTCTGTGTTGCTTAAGAGAAAAATTGCTTCAAGAATTTCCCATGAACAGGAAATTCTTGATCTTCACCAGCCATATTCTGTAGATAATATGAGTCTTCACCCTTTTTTCTAGCAACAACAAAAGGTCCCAGCCACAAAGCTTCAAACTTACCATGCTTTCCTTTTTCCTGAAACCTTGCGTTCCACATCAACACCAAGTCATTTTCTTCAAACTTTCTATCCTTTTCCTTCTTGTCAAATAAATACTTCATCTATGTCTGTAACTTTATGTTTTAATTTTGGGCCACTCTCCTTATTTCATCAAGTTCAACAAGTTGCTCCATTCTTTCTTCCATAGGTTCAGGAATATCCAAATCTTCCTGAAGGACAAACTTGTAGACTGGTAACAAATTCTGCAAAGGCATCCTGGCGTGTGCTCCATACACCAATTCAAATGGGGACTTTCCAATTGCTCTTTTCATAGTAATCCTATCAGCCCACACAACCAGTTTCAATTTTGCATCCCAAGCTTTCTTGTTTTGACTCAACATCCTCCTTATAATCTTCAAAAGACTCTTATTGCTAGACTCTGCTTGACCATTAGCTTGTGGATGGTAAGGAGCTGCATAAGAAATGGTAATTCCATATGTGTCACAAGAGCTTTTGAACTCATCTGACTTGAAACACATCCCATTGTCTGTGATTAACCTTAGTGGTGTACCAAATCTGGTGATAATGTTGTCCATCAGGAAATTAGTCACCACCTTACTTGTAGCCTGTTTAGTTGGGATTGCCTCTACCCACTTGGTAAAATAATTAGTGGCAACTAGTATCCACTTGTGTCCTCCACTTGACTTCTCTTGTATCTCACCAATGAAATCAATTCCCCATTGATGAAAAGGGGCATCAAATTGCAAGGGTCAAAGTGGCAAAGCACCCTGATACTTCAATTTTCTAGATAACTTTTGGTAGGCCTCACATTTTCTTACATGTGTAAAAGAATCATTAAAAACCTTTGGCCAGTAATATCCTGCCTTGAGAATTTTATGTGCAGTTTTCTTTGCTAAATAATGTCCTCCACAAACTCCTTCATGCATTTATCTTAAGACATGCTTGGCCTGTAACTAATCCAGACATAATAACAGTATACCATCCCTGTTCTTCCAAAACAGATCCCCATCCATGAAAACATATTTAGATGCCTGCAACTTTAGAGTTCTCTTTTGGCTGTCACTCAATCCCTCTGGACACTTCATGTACTTAAGGTAATGCATGATACTAGTATACCAAGGAGTGTGCTCAATGCTTGCAATTGCAGTCCCCTCATCTACATTACAAACTTGATATGCTTCAATTTTTGATTCTACCATCAACCTAGCCAAACCTTGACCTCTCACCAACTTAGCAATCTATATCTCCATGTCAAATTCTTGAATCTTGTTGATCCATCTACATCTCTTTCCTGTTACTTCAGATTGTGTCAAGATATCTTTAACAACTGCATGAGGGACATAAGCAATCACCTTTTCTCCAACAAGATATGGTCTGAATGCTTTTGTGGCCTTTACCAATGCAAATGCTTATTTTTCCATTATGTCATACTTCAATTCTGACCCTTGTAATGACTTATTGAAGAAAGACACAGGTTGTTCATGACCTTCCTCATTTTTTTGTAGCATAACAGCAACAATAGTGTGCATTGAAGCAAATGAAAATATCTGAAAAGGCTTTGCAAAATCAGGAGAATTAAGGACAGGAGCTTCCTTGATGGCCCTTTTGATAAATATAAAAGCTTCCAAGGCTTTTGCAGTCCATTCCACTTTTTGTCCTTTCTTCAACATTTTTGATATGAGCTTAATGATCTCAGCAAAGTTAGAAACAAATCTCCTAACAAAATTAATTTGTCCAAAGAATGACTATATAGCCTTAACAGTTTTGGGAACATGAATTTTATCAATAGCTTCAACCCTCGCAGGATCTATCCCAATCCCCTCTTTTGAAACAATATGTCCTAAAAGCTTACCTTTTGTGACTGCAAAATGACATTTCTTAGGATTTAAGCTGATACCGTATTCTAAGGCTTTTATAAATACCTTTTCTAGATGTTGCACATGATCTTCAGCCTTCTTCGAATAAGCAGTCAGGTCATCCTGGTACACCACCATGATAGCATTGATTAAATCTTCAAATGCCACATCCATAGCTCTTTGGAAAGTCGCTCCAGCATTAGTGAGACCAAATGGCATTCTTATGTATACATAAGTTCCCCAAGGAGTTGTGAATGTTGTTTTATATTGCTCAGACTCTTTGACCTTGACCTGGTTGTACCCTAAAAACCCATCCATCATGGACAACAGCTTACACCCTGTCACCTTATGCAGTATAGCCTCTATATTGGGTAGAGGATAATTGTCGTTGAGGGATGCCATGTTCAGATTCCTGAAGTCCACACATAATTTGATATCTCCGTTCTTCTTCCTCACAGGGACCAAATTTGAGACCCACGTTGAGTGCCTAATTGGTTTGATAATTCCTCCATCTCCGAGCTTTGTCAATTCTTCTTGCATTTTAGGCTCCAATGTTGGATTTATGGGTCTTTGCTTTTGTCTGAATGGCTTAGCATCTAGATTTAATGATATTTCATGCTGAAAAAAATCTTCCCTGTATGCTTTTAGATCTTCATAAGACCAAGCAAAGACATGCTTATACTTTCTCAGCAACTCTATCAACATTCTTTTAATTCTAGGGCTTATCTTCTTTCCTATGTACACTTTTCTTGGTGCTATCTCAGTCCCCAAATTGATTTCTTCAATATCTTCCCTCTTGACTGGGGTTTGCTTCATGAGAGACCAATCATTTCCATCATACAACCGCTCTAATGCCACTAAGCCCTTAGGAAGCTTATTTTTTTTGAGCTGCAAGATCTCCTTTCCAAACACTGTTTGTTTCCCATCCACTTCCTCAACAAAAGCATTGAAGTCAATTTCCTGTGCTTCATATTGATCTATACAGTGGAGAAATTTCAAAAGGTTAGTATCATCATTGAAGACCTGCCAACTATAAATATTATTAGGAACATTAGGCCTTGTCTTGAACTCAATCTGTGATACCCCAGCCAATGTGATATCATCTCTTTTGAGTGCCAAATTTGCTAAAAAAATAGCCATTATGTTCTTTTGATTTGTCAATCCACTCAATTGAAAATACATCAAACAACTCAATTGTGTCCCATACAACATTCCTATATTGCTTCAATATTTTGTGCTTTGCTGCATACTTTGACTTAATTTGTGAAACAACTAGCTCATAATCTCCTAAAACAACCAGCAACTTGATTTTATGTTTCACAACTATGTTCAAACCTGTCAACAAGGCTTCATACTCCGCCACATTGTTTGTACATTCAAATGCTAACATAAATGAATATTTAAATGTAATACCTTCAGGTGAAACAAAAACAATCCCAGTGCCATTACCTTCTTGGGTGCATGCTCCATCAAAATACATCTTCCATACTTCATTGCAGCTTTGTGCCACATGCCTTTCAATTGGATCAATATTGGTTAATTCTGGCTGGGCTATTTCAATATTAAAACTTCCAAGATCAACATCACAAAAATAATTGATATGATCTTGAGGTACACAGTCAACAAGCTGGTTCATTTTTGGCTCCATATACAATTTCTCTTCTTGACCATTCACTGGAATAGTAGCATAAGATAAATCAAACTGGACATTTCCCCCAACTGCTGCTATCCATTATCTTGACAAGAGAATCCCAAACTGAGGCATATCAATGAATGTTATATCTATATTATAAGCCACATGTGGATAAGTAGCCAGTTTAACTTCAACATCTTTCATTATACCCACCACAGGCATAGGTCGGTTATCCATTGCATAACACTTGCCTCCAATGGTATCCACCCACATGCCAAGCTGCTTCATTACTCCTACTAGCATAATATTTATAGCAGCACCAGAGTCTATCATGCAGTTCCTTAATAGTTTGTTATTTATGAGTAATGTAGTGAAAAAAGGATCAACTTGTGGGGAAGTTGCTAATACGTCACTCAAGCAGACTTCTAGGATACTTACTTTCTCTTGCCTATTGACTGCTTTAATAACTACCTTAGTTTCAGAATTCATTATCAATTGAACAACACTATTTTTGTATTCCTTAATTTTCATCATTTCAAGTAGTGGAACAGACATTTTTACCTGGGATAATGCCTGAGTGAAGTCAAAAGAAGAGCCCTCCACCTTAACAATTTTATTTTGTTCTGACATTTCTCCTTTGTTTTCTTCCTTCTCTTTTTTACTAGGCTGGTCAAGTTTTTGTATTTCTTTGTGAAATTCCTTAACTTCCCGCTTTTGGACAGGCTTCTGTTCATCTTTATCAGGTAGATTCTTTTCTGGCTTCTTCACAGTTCCTTGTGTTGCGTTATGATCTTTCATAAAAATCCCCCCAAGAACGCCTTCCACCTCATTTACTTTTTTGATTCTCAGCTAGTATTTACTCTTTGCTTCCTCAACCGTAGCAACAGTTATTCTCTCTATTTCATCTTTAGTAAGTCTCCTCATACTGCATTGAGCAGGCGCCTCAACAGAATGTGGCTATGTATAATCTTCTTCAAAATCATAAAAGACCTACTGTTCAGCCATATGGACATTGTATATCTGATTTGAAACATCGTACTCATAACCTTCATCCTCTGAAGATGAATACCTCTCCTGAACATGATGAAATGTATTTGAAGTCAAATACACTGTGTGATCTTCTCCATTGTTTGCCATCAACATTCCCTCTTCTTGCATCCTTTGGGCTACAACACAATAGTCTAGGGAATGTGGTTTATCACAAGCTTCACAGAAGTAATTGTTACTCACATATAAGTTCCCTTCTTGCTCATTGGATCAGGAGTCTCTTGGCTTCTAGGCCTAGCTGTTATAGGTTTTCCATCCTTCCAGTCTATATTATAAGGCATATCATGCAACCTCGGCCTCTCATTTTTATATGTATTCTCCTATCTATACTAATAATTGTTGCTTTGCTGAGGAGCCCTAGGATTGTCTCTTTTATTGACTATCCCAACAGCCTTCCTATTGCTTTCAATTGTAAGTGCAATCTTTTGTGCTTCAGCCAAATCTCTCGGGAATCTACTATTCGTACCTTGTTTTAGGATCAAATGCATTGAAATAAACACTCAAAGCTACAGAATCTGGCAGCCTTGATCCAGGAGGTACCTTAGTCTGCAACTTGTTGAATCTTCAGTTGAAATCATAAATTGAGTCATTCTAATTTTTCTGAATTCGCATCAATTCATGAAGAGCTGCATTTGGTGCATTTAGATTCCCATATTGCTCTAGGAATATGTCCTAGAATATTTGAAGAGAATTGATTGAGAATGCTGGCAAGCTGTTGAACCAATCCCTAGTATCTTCAATAAGTGACATCATAAACAACTTCATGTGTAAATCTTCATATGGCACATCTATGTCTTGAATGAAAATGTTGAATCTCCTTAAATGCTCTTCAGCAGTGATTGCATTACTCCCTATAAATTTGGGCACCATACCCCTCCAATTGCCATCCATAGGGTAAGGGTATAACTGAAAACCTACTAAATCAAACTGTCTGATCATGGTTGCATGCTAGTGAGGGGGAGGAATAGGTGGACACTGATGCTGGTGCATGGGATTATTGTACTGTGCATTATACTGTGGGATAAAAGGCTGACCAGGAGGTGGATGCATATGTTACTGAGTAGGAATGTGAGGTGGATGATTTGGCTGATTATAGTGATTTCATGTCTAATGGTGAGGAGACACAGGTGGATTTGAAGGCCCTGCACCATGATTACCCTGCTTATGAGGTGGTACATACTTTGGGGGGAAATCAACCATCTAATCAGTAACTTGAGTTTTATGCAATTTAGCCTCTAATTCCTCTATCCTATTCCTCTACAATTCAAACTGTGCTTTTACTTCCCCAGGAAGCTCATGATCAATAAACACATTTTGGTTACCCTCCATCTTTTGATCATATTCATGCTAAATTTTGATTCGTTCAGCCTCAAGTCCAGCTTGAAACTCAGCCTGTTTCTGAGGATCAAGAAAAGAAAAAGGATTTCTTTGATCTTCTTTAGTACAAGGTTTTGCACTCAAATTGTTTCTCCATGTATCATAGTGATCATATGTTTCACAATGTGCTCTTGATGTTTTTTCTTTGTCAGTCATGCAAATGTCTTCACTTATCATTTTTCCTTTATCCACCTTGTTGTCTTTGTGTGTCCATTTACTGCTGCCAACAGGAGCTCCAATATGACCTCCCCTGTATTGAGATCTTCTTCCATTCATGATGAACAACTATAAAATTTATGTCAGAGTTGCCACTCACTTTTGTCAAAAGTGAGAAAATATTTAATGTTTCTTATTCCCAGCGGAGTCTGTATAAAGTTTCTGACTCTATGATTAAGGCCTTGATTCTAAATGTATTCCCCAGCAGAGTCACCAATTTGTTAGCTCTAAAAAATGCAGGAAAGATGCATCAAGAGGTTGCCAATCTCTTGATACGCTTTAGGGTAATAGACAAGGTCAAAAGCTTTCAACCTTCTACTCTTCAGGTGCTACAAGACCTAGGCGGGTATACCTAATTGAATGAAGCAGACTTTATGTTCTTATGATTATCTTTCTTGCAGTGATTTGTCCACAATAGCAGAGGGAAGTGAACAAATGAAATCAAACTTGATAGTAATAGAAATCTTCTGATCTAAATCCTAAAATGTTCAATTAACAGATATAAAGAAACTGAATGAATTCAAAATTATTAAGTGCAGAGACTAGCGCCTTATTGGGTATGCGGAGTCAAATGAAATTAAGATGAACAACACCTCTCTGGAGAAAACTCAAATTATCTGGCATACATTCTGTTTACAACTTGTATAAGCATGCCAGATTGTGATTACTAAGCTCTACTTTAACAATCCAAATGAATCTCTTTGATTACTGTGATCAACTAAAAGGATTTAATCTTTGCTTGAAAGAACCAATAATTTAACCACACAAATACATCAAATGGGCACTGATGAATTGAGTATAAACTTGTTATATCAATTTAAACAATCAGAAAGAATCATCTTGGAGATAGCTTAGCAATTCTTTTATTAAATTCAATAGATAATTAACACCAGAAATGTGTAGCAACATCAATTGACTTTCATAAATACCTCCATTCTGAAAATATGCATCATAGTCTCTGATTTGATAAATCTATTGTACTGTATCCATATAATTTGCCTACTGTATATCGAATAACTGATAGCTGATGATGATTTACAACTACACAACATGTATTTATACACCAGCATTAGAAGAACATATCATACTGAGATCCCATGTCGGCCTTCCACAAACTTGGGCTCAATTCATGTCAGCCTGCAACGGTATCTAAATTTTATTAATCATCAATGAGACAGTCGACGAGACAATCCAACAGGTATGTTGAAGGCAATTGTATCGTCAATCATTCCTTAGTTCTTTCTATTTCACCTGAAATATCTGAGTTGGAGAGATGTCATACAAATTAGCTTGTCTCCCCGAGATGTATTCCTTTGTTTCACATGTATCGATGTGACCTTCTGATATTGGGGAGACCCTATGCAGATTAGACCATGCCATAACGAAACACTCTGAGCTCATTTTTAGATCGCCAAGACAATACCGAGTCGGGAAAAGGCTTCATAGATTATTCAGAGTCTTATCGAAAGCACCGCGTGATACATTTATTTTGCTGAGACATAAGCATTCTCATGTTGATGCAATCTGCATCTCGGCGTGAGAAAACAAATCGGCAAGACCGGACGGGATCGCCAAGATGTTACATTGATGCCCATTAGTCATACTGAGATGCATATCCTTATGTTGTCAGTCAGTAAGACAATCCAAACTCACCAAGACCACATACTGAAAGCTTTAACTCTTACTAATACGTGCATCCTTCCGCCACCAATTGGTGAGACAATGTGAAGTCGCTATGACTTACTCTGAAGAAAAAGTCTCTCACCGACGAGCCTCTTGTGTAATATCAGCAAGACCAAAGGTCACTCACCAAGACATTACCCTCAAGAAAATCAGTTGCTGATATGTATATGCATCTACCACCGGTCGGCAAGACTAGGTGAGTTCTCCAAGACGCTTCATCGTAGGAAAAACTCTCACCGATGCATCTCCATATACCGGTCAGCGAGACATAAGGCACTCGGTGAGATGATATACCGAAGACCAAACTCCCACTGATAGGTACCTCCACGTTCGCCGAAACCACGTGAATGTCATGCCGATAGAATCCTATAGGTGAATGCTAATCGCTGTGGCAATGAAAAATTCCTGCCGATCACCTGCATTAAACATATGTTAACACAAAAGCATCATGGGTCGGGGAGACCTAGATAGACTTATGCCGATATGGACCACAATGTGAATAATGAATGACTCGATGGATTCAATAGGGTCACATGACCAAAATAAGGTTGAAAATATCATGAATTGAGGAAAATGTGCCTAAGGTAGGACTCAAATGGAGACTCAGGGGGATGAAAGATATGTAATAATCATTAGATTTTTATAGTTCCAACAGGGTCCAAGACTATCCTTATAAGAATAATTTGAAAAATGGAAAGCCAATACAAAATAATAATAAAAAAAGCATAGGATCAAGTCACACATGATCCTTTGCAAAAGCATTATGTGAATTTTTCTGATGAAACTCCTTGGTGCATGGTTTGTCAATTGCCTCACTCTTCTCACCAATGCACAGTTGTAAAATTGGTGGAAGTTGAACAAGGTGCACCAGAAGACTATGATCATTCTCATGAGATGTTGAAGTTAATGTGATTATGAGAAAGTCTAATTTTTCTAGTAATGATTGCTCATCTGATAAGGATTCTCATGAACTTGATGTGGACAACCAAAGGCAAAGAGCCAATGTATATCACTAGTAGGTTCTCCCTAATGAAGACAATGAAGATGGCCATGAAGTATGCAAATTGGAAATAGTTGAGGATGATGTGTCTTTAAGGATACCCTTAGATGAGGAAATTGCAAAGTTGATAGTAGCCTTGGTAGCTCATGCAAGAGGCTCTCACCACTTGAGAAATAGAATGGTGGGTGGAGAATAGGGTAAGGTTGGAAAATTTTTCATCAAAGAGCAGAATACAAAAAATAAACAAACCAAGGTTGATAATAAAGTGAATGGGGCTAAAGTCAAGGAAGAAAAGGGGGAAATTTTTTGGGCAAATAATGCTGAAAAACCAAAGGTTGATGGAGAAGGCATATCTCCTGCTATGAAGGTAAAGACAAAAAAGAAGAATTTTGATCTTGAGAAGAAGGAAACCAAGCCTAAAGCTAAAGTGAAAGGTGAACAATAGAAGGAAAACAACACTGAACAAGGTATGATACCAATTAATCTACCTAAATATACTCCTATTGATATGTTTCAATTACTTTCACAAGTAAAGGTTTTTGTCCCCTTCCTTGAAATGATGAGGATTGATGATCATAAACAAAAGGAAGTAGCCCTTATCAATGGTGCTACTATATACCACAATAAATTAGTGGTGTCTACTCCACCAAAAGAGAGTGGAAAAGAAGTGAAAGAAAAGGAGGTTGAGGGAACAATTACTAAAATCCCTCACATTTACCTAGGAAATACAATAATCACCTATCCTAGTAACTAATGGTTACCTAGTTGTCTCTGGTTGTTCACTACTGGTTGGTCCTGGTAAGCAGTGTGTTGCAGTCTGGTTGATGGTTTCCTGGCCATCTTAGGTTGTTCTTGGATTAAATTTTCTCTGTAATTCCTAGTTTCTTTGGATTCAAGGTTCTTGTTAAAACCTTTCTTTTGTTACATATTTAAACTTTCTTATTAATCTTTCATAATCTGCTTTTGGGTCTCTGTTGGTTGTCTTTGCTTTAATCTATCACAACTTGGTCTCTTTGTGTGGGTTTTGGGTCCCTGTCCAAACCTATTTGTTAATGGTTTTGGGTCCATTCAAAACCTATTGTTAATGGTTTTCAGTCCATTCAAAACTTGTTTTTCCCCATTAATCAAAACATAGAACCATTTTTTGTAACTTTAATTGTTGATGGAAAGTTCTTGAAGAACTGTATGATTGATTCAAGAGCCTCTAATAATATTATGCTACTTAATATCATGAAGGAGATGGGATTGAAAATTGATAGCACCCATGGAAAGTGTTATGCTATGGATTCTAAAGAGTTCTTTGTAATTGGTGTGATCAATGAAATCCCATACAAGTTAGCTGCATTTCCAAAAAAGGAATTCAAAATGAGTGTAACAATGGTAGAAATTTCACCAAATTATGGAATGTTTCTACCAAGAAGATGGAGTGCCTCCATGGGGGGTAGTATGCAGTGTAATATGTCTTTTGAAACCTTCCCAATTGATGGAAAAGACATAAAATTGGTTAGAGAATCAAGTGTTCCAAACATGATTGAACTTGCTCCTAAAGATTATAGAATCTACTTTGTTGAATTGACATGGGTTATTTTAGGATAGAAGAGTTACCAAGGGAAAATGATAGGAAACCTACACTTATTGAAAAGGAGATGTAAAAATCATCTGATAATAATGATCTTTGGACCATGTATTTTGATGGTGCAAGTTCCAAGGAAGGATTGGGTGCATGAATCTTATTGGTTTCACCTAGTGGCAATACATTCAATTTTTCCTTCACTTTGTCATTTTTTTGTACACACAACGTGGCAGAGTATGAGGCCTTACTACTAGGGTTAAGGTTAGCAAAAAAACATGGGATAAAAAAGCTAAAAGTAATTGGTGATTCAAAATTTTTGATATCCCAAGTTAGATCTAGATTCACATCAAAGAATAAGAGATTGAAGCAATACATGAATTTTTGTTTGGGATTCCATAGAACAATTTTATGCTTTTGGAATTGATTGGATGGAAAGAGGCCAGAACCAAGTGGCATATTTCCTAGAAAATATTGCACTTAGGGATGATGATATAAATTTTGCTAGTATCTCCAAAGTGGAGGTACAAACAAAGCCTTCAATCCTTGATAATATACAAAATGGACAAGTATTTAATGATAATGAAGGAATATTAAGATTTTTGAATTGTGTAGACTAGTATGAAATTTAGGAGATTGATTTTAGAGCTTTTGTTGAGACAGTGGATGGAAATAACATAATATTTGGTAATGAAATTATTTAGTTAAAGACCTATAAGATCCCTAAAGGCTTTGTAACCTTGGAAAGAGTCTTTGATAACCAAGATAAAAGAAATGCCAACATATCTTCCACCCATCCAAAATATTTAGAGGAGGTGAATTTAGGGACTAAAAATTATTTGAAGAAAGTTTATGTGGGTAGGAAAATGAAGCCCGAGATCAAAGAAATGCTAATTGCTTTGCTGAGGAAGTACAAGAATGTATTTTCTTGGTCCTATGATGACCTGAAGGAATACATGGAGGAATTGCTTCAACATGAAACTCCTCTAAAAGGAGATGCAAATATTTTCAAGAAAAAGAAAAGATCTATCAATCCCACCTTAGCACCAAAGATGCAAGAAGAGTTAGTAAAGCTAAGGCACACTAGCATAATTAAGCCTATTAGGCACTCATCTTGGGAATTTAATCTAATCCCAATCATAAAAAATAATGGTGATATCATATTATGCATTGATTTTATAAATCTCAATGTGTCCTCCTTAAAGGATAATTATCCATTGCCTAACATGGAAGTTATGTTGCAGAAGGTGATTGGTTGTGAGCTCTTGTCCATGATGGGTGGTTTTTCTAGTTATAATCAAGTTATAGTTAAGGATTATGGGAAAAATAAGATTGCATTTACTAGTCCATGGGGCACCTATGTTTATGTCAGAATGCCATTGGCTTAACCAATGTAGGTGCAACTTTTTAGAGGGCTATGAATGTAGCCTTTTCTAATTTTATTGACTTATTTTTGGCAATCTACTAAGATGACTTGACTACATACTCTAAGAAAGAAGAAGATAATTGTATGCACTTGGAGAAATTTTGAATCAAGGCCCTTGAATAAGGTATCTCACTTAACCCAAAGAAATGTGCCTTTGGAGTCACTGAAGGAAAGTTATTGGGACAAATTGTGTCAAAGGAAGGAGTGAGAATTGACCCTAAAAGGGTAGCTAGCATTGATAGAATTCCTTAAGAAAAGAATGTGAAAGGCATTCAATCATTCTTTGGGTAGATTAACCTTTTAAGAATGTGTTGGTTATTCTTTTAGAACCAAACTTAATTTCATTCCTTACCTATAAATCTGCTAGAACTCAATTGTTAGCAAGGTTGAGGATTGGCCAACACTCAAGTGAAGCATTTATAACACCACTTCTTCTCTTCTGGATTTGTGAGACCCAGGAGGGTAATCCCATTCATGCTCATAATATCCCTACTTGATCAATAGAATTTCCATACATAGATGTATTCCCTAGGAAGTGAAAATAAATCATTATCATTAAAGGTTTGGCAAACCTCTTAATAAATTGCTACTTATTGCAAGAAATATGCTAATACTAAAGGTTTGTACGGTGTAATATTAAGTATGTTGTGAACTCATTCCCATTCTAAATCTCTGGCTAGGTTCATCACTAGCTTAGTTAACCACAAGATAAACTAACAGATAGACCAATGCCTAATCTAAGGGAAAAATGGAGTCATATTTTGCAATCAATTAGTAGTACAACTATAATTTAACATCAATAATTAGGGGACTATTAACATGGTACTTTGTGGCATCCAACTCTCTACATTTTAAAAAATTACTTCCTTACCAAGTCTTATATCCTTTTACCACAAACTAATGGCCTCATTTTAGCATTAAATCAACTCATTGAATTGAAGCACAAACAAACCCATTCACTCAATGCAAATGACAAAAGACAAATGAAATTATAATTAACAATTTAATTCATAATTTGCAAGAAAATACATAGGAGAGCACATATTTTAGAACTAATATTTTCTTTCATTACTAATATTGCTTTGTAAAACTATTTTTAAGATCATCATATAGTATGACTTATGCCCTAGACTGGCTTATGATATATTCACTAACTTATCTATTTACATTCTATTGTTCTCGGAGCATAGTTATCACCTAGGCCTTTCTTAGACTCAAAATTTTTTGAACTCCCTTTTTTCAGCCATGAAATCCCCTTTATAAACAAGGGAGCAACAAGCATCCAACTAAGTTACAATTTCATTTCACTTCATTTCAAAACCTAATTTCAACTGATTTTCAAGAAACTCTCTAGGTGGTTTTATGCAATCATTTGAAAACAGGGAAGACAAAAGACAAAACACATGCACAAGGTAGCATTAGTTGTTTCTGTCACATCCACATTGAATAAAAAGATTCTATATCATATTAGCCAGAGGATGTCCATATCAACATAGAAGAGTAAAAGACCAAAACCATGGACATATTGAAAAGAACACCTCCTATGCAAAGACCATGGTGTAAACTAAAACAAAAACAAGGAGAAGACTCTATTTTGAGTCATCAACATTAGAGAATGCTTGACCACTCCTTGTTCGCGATGAAATTAGAGGAATCATCACCACATCTTCATCAATGCTCTCATATGGCACCAATGAGAGAAGATACTTCCCATATCCATAGTTAGTGTCACCTTTAGCATCCGAAGGACTATCAGAGAGAACAATGGGAGAATTATGTTTTCCCAGGTAGGCCTTATGAATCTTGTCTTTTCTCCTAGCCTTATTCGCAGGCTTAGTCAACTCCTTTCCCTTAAACTTGATCAATTCTTTTGAAATGGTTCTATTTCTTAAGTTTTAAGTACTCTGGACATTTTTTTTCTTCTTGTGACCTTGAGCCCTCCTCTTACCCTTTGAAACCTTAGAGGTTTCCTGGTTTTCTTATTCATCTATAGACATATCCTCATAACACTCAAACACATTAAGTTGGCTAGACCTCCTAATGGGTTGAATTGGCATACCAGTCTTTCTCATATCTAAAATGAGGAGAAATTGACAATTTAAAAGACTCTGAATAAAAGCTGCAAGGAAACACACCTACAAATCTAGACAATTACAACTAGTCCAAGAAAAGGAATTCCTAAAAGGACTAGAGTATGAATGATAGAGATCCCAATTGAAGACTAACTCACCCAGGACAAGAACATTCACTGTTCAACTCAGAGAGAATTAAAACCCTCACACTTCTTCACTAATCCACACCTCACATTCACTAGAGTAGTAATATGGTGAAACGAACAAGCAATCTACATTAAATAGACAATTTAGAGCATGTAGAAATTAATGATTCAAGAACTCCTCATGCGAGCTAATTGAGAAATTAGTAGCTCAGCTTTAAATATGGGCCATTGATCTTAAAGCATTTAAAACTTCATCCATGGCAATCATGAGCATTGTTTTTCGGCCTTTAACAACTTGTTCCTAGAAAACAATGATGCCTCCTCAAATTTTGTCATGTTTTTAATCTTGATTAATCATACGTGATCTAACAATTAACATGCATAACCAACTCAATCCGTGCTCCTTCATTAATATCAACGAAGTACATGAAACCAATTTTTTGGAGAGAACAGTTCCTCATACACCCATCGCTCATCGTGGGCTTCCCCTAAATTCTAGGGTGCAATCAGTGATGAGATTATTACCATGATGAAGTTCATCTCGTTGGATCATCTTGCTTTAAAACCATATCAACTGTTCTCCACTTATCCTGCTACTTTATTTTTTTCTTTATACGATGTCCTCAGGATTTTTCCACATTTCCTTTTCCAGCAATAGCTATTACCTATCGCTTATACATCTCATCCTTCATTGGCTCCATGAATGATGCAAGCATCCATGCGACTAAATCTTAACCCTTGGATCTATGGCCCATCCTTGATCACGTTCATTTTCCCATCGCACATCACTAATTTAACTGTGCACTTTGGATCTTATTAGCGATGAGAGATACATTGAAGAGTCCAGGATAAGACATGTACACCTGCATGAGAATCAATGATACAAAAGACATCACACATAATATTTATTTAGATTAGCGAAAGAAACTTGAAAAAAGAACTCCATTTCTCATCACTATTTTGAAACTTAAGCTTTGGAATGAATCCATGATGAGCGATAAAATACAAAAGCACTAGGCCATCGCTCATTGCTAATTCTCCTCATATAGTTTGCAATCAATTAGTGATGAGATAACCACATAATGATACTGAAAATATGTATCACCTATCACTAATATAGAACTTAGCACTCAAAACTTATCTGTGATACGTGAAGCATAGGAGACCCATCATATTGTTTATCGCTATTTTGAAACTTACCATTTGATAACCATCTGCGATGAGTGATGAAATGAAGGTCATAATATCAAAGGCCATCACTTATTGCTATTATAATACTCAAGGCTCAAAAGCCATTAGCGATAGCTGAACCTTCAATGATGCAAGGAGAAGCAAGGAGCATCGCTCATCATGCATTGACATCAAGAGCTCCATAAGCTATTTGCGATGAGTGAAAACAAAGAAATACAACTCATTGCTTATCATTGATTTGAAACATACACTCTAGAAGTAATTTGCAATGAGTGATAAAGAGAGATGGCCAACGGGACTTAAGTAAAAACTTTTAAGCATGTGCTTATAAGTTTTTCTAATAGGATGATACAAGAGAAAGGGATGAAAAGTTTCTAAGTCATAAAATGCAAAGGATGTAAAGGCCAAAAAGGCTATTTACTTAACCCTATAAAAATAAGAAAGTCAAACTTAGGCATGGGTAACTGGTTTCCCTATGACTGTGAATGGCATAAGATGTTTTAATGTGATTGGAAATAGGCAATAGGAAGTCAATCAGAAAAATAAAATGTTTCAAGCATTCAGAGCCAAGGGTTTCTTAAGGAAGGATTCCAAGCCAATACAATAACCCTTGAATAGTGATGACAAGAAAAACCCTAAGCCCTTAGATATCAGCCCAATATTTAAATGTAACAAGGATTTGAGATGGAACATAAATTTTTTGTAGGTTCCATTAGTGGCTCCAATTGGGGACGTCTGTTTCTCCAGAGTAGAGTGAGAATCTATAATCTTAGGTGAAGCAAACCAAGAATAGAGGACAAAAAAAAAAAGGACAAAGCAAGAGAACCAAAACCAAACCAAAAAACATGTGTATAGTATCTACATAAATTACAGGGCCAAACTAGTCTTAAAACCAGTGTCTACCTCTATCAAAAACCTTGTTTTCCACCGTTTGTACCATGCCCAAGCTAAAAAAATTATCATGAAGAGTCCACTAGCTGATCATGTTGTGGTTACTTTACTCAACCATTATAGACAAGTGCCCGATTTTGTAATTATTCCTCACATTCATGTCCCTCTATGCATTGTAATCAAGTGTTAACTAGAATATATGATTAGTGTAGCACTCCACCTGACTCAAATTGTCTTATATTTCATCAAATGCTCACTTGATTGGTTTGGGAAAGTGAAGCATTCATAGTCCATTTGACTGATGTCAGATTCATTAGGATCGACACCATACCCATCTTGTGCAATAAACAAGAAACACTAATAGATAGACTCCTTTCAAGCCGGTGTTCATATTCATCATAACAATATAAATCAATTATGCTACCCAATACTTCATTTTCTTGAAAAATCAATTTCTCATAATCTAGGGCACTTTCATTTTTACTTAAAGAAAAATCCTTCTTATAAAAGGCATCATTTATATCATTCTAGACATTAGAAATAATTTCTATTTTAGGATCAAATACCACAATTTGATTCTTCTTTCCAGTCATCATCTTTCAACTAGAAAAAAAAATGATGGATCAACTAGCTCATAATTGATATGATCAAAAGTAAGGTATTTAACTGCATTTTCAAATTATATGTCTACTGATTCATGATGACCATTTGAACATAGCTTTCATTCTTCTAAGTAGAATTTTTCATTTCCTTCCTCATCAGAACTTTGGTCAAGAACGACCATGTCTATCTCTGTCTCAAGATCTACACATCCTAATTTTGCTTTATGTAAACATTTAGAAACCCAATCCTGATGACTATCAGTACCAATCCCATCATTGGAATCAGGTTCCAGTGTCTGAATATAGGCACTCTTGTCTTCAGATTTCACACCAATCAGATCATCAAGATGTTATGATTATGAAGTAGTTAGAGTACTTTGCAAGGGTCTATCACATACAATATGTTTATCTACTGGTAAAGGAAGAATTTCATGAGTATTGGCATAGTCAAATTCCTTGAGTAATAAAGGTGCTTTCAAGTTCTCCTCACACAGAGGTTTGTATTCCTTATGAGAGTAATTAAAATTTTCACCTTCATTACCCTAGTTATCACCTTTTAATAATACACCAATAGTGTTTCCAAGTATGAAAATATCATCATTCATACTGTTATGCATACATTCACCTTTAGACACATCCTTATCCATCCTTTGAGTGAAGTCCTGATCTTTGTTACTATGGTTAACATACCATTTTGAAACCTTATTGTTTGTTCATAGTCATGCTTTTCTTGCTCAACAATTATGATCCAATCAACTATTTGATCAAAATCTTGAGGCTTTAATTCCTTAGGCAAGGTACTAAGCCCTGACTCATAGATGCCATAGAATAAGTCAATGCAAACTAAATCCTCAGGTCTTAACCTCTTAGGGATTTCTAACAAGGAATCCAAAAACCTTGCTAATAATTCATATGGTGATTCCTCTTTATACCTCTTCATGCTAGATAATTTTAGAATTATCAATTCCTAATCATTATTATTTGAACACTGTTGAAAACTGTCTTGAATTTGCTCAAGATCAATATGTTGTGAGAATGAAAAAAATGAGACATCAAGATTGCTATCACATTGATCATCCTTTTCTTATTTATTTCATCTTTATAATGTGTATCCAGAGAACAAACACTTGCAGCCATATACCCCTTCACCATTGAGTATTTAATAGTATTTTCAATGTCCATAGCAATATAATATGCTCGCTGCAATATTGTAGGTTCCTTATCCCTTATCAAATAAGTCATCTTACTGTCAAAAGCACCTAGATATGTAATTAAACACTTTGCATCACTAGGTCTCAAATACCCAGGAATATCATTTACTGCTTTCATGAATCTAAGATTAAAAGAAAGAACTAATTCCTCTTCCTCATGCTAGATTTACCTAAATATTATTCTTATCTCATTTGGACTAATCCTTTCACCAACTTGTTCTATAAATGCTATCATAAAAGTATCCCATGAAATTATAGAACATTCTGGTAGATATGAGTACCAGTCTTAGGCATCCTCTTTTAATGACTGAGCAAACAACTTCATGACAACATCCTCATGATTTATTTCAAAATCACCCATCAGATCTATGAATGCATTTAAGTGTTTGGAAGATGACTGATATTTTTTCCCTGTAAATTTTGGTAAATGTTTCTTAATATCATCAGGAATCTTGTTAGGAAAACCTTTGATACCTCCAAAGCTTAAAGAATTCTATTTCTCAATAGAGAACCTCCTTTGATGGTATTTTGGGAATTGCATGTCTAACATACTTGTATTTGATATTTTACAAGAAAATATAGGGGAATGGTACATTTATCTTGTATCTTTATTTGTTCTTTAAATATAAACCCTATGGTAAATTCCCAACTCAAATGTACTTTGTGCCTTAAGACCTTTTAAAAGGAAAATTACAGAAATAAGCATACTGGTTTCATTCAATTTAGATATTATAAATTTCAACTCAGATGTATGCAAAATGATCATCACTATTCCATTCCTTAGTGCTTTAACTCACTTAATTAGGAATAAAGTATTTCTTCCATATCTTTAAAATGGATTTTAGACACAATTATTTATTCTTTCAAGTCAAAATAGGGGAAAATACCTAGATATATTGGCAAATATCACACTTTATCAGGTTTTTTGCATAGAGTTGCCACCTCCTTTTTAGTGGATCAAACTTCAACCATATGAAGTCGCTTCCACAAGTTGATTTCACTTTAAGATTCATTTTATCTCAATACTTTCACTAGTACAGAGGTCTTTGGAGTCACCACTCACTGTTAGTGAGAACTTTGTATTAAGAACCTCTATGACTCTATCAAGGAAAATTGATGTACTGTAGATATTTTCTCAAATAAATCCCTAGTAGAGTCACCATTTCTATTGGTTATTTTCTTAGAACCAAAATTAATCTCATTCCTTACCTATGAATCTATTAGAACTCAATTGTTAACAAGGTTGAGGATTGGCCAACACTTAAGTGAAGCATTTAGAACCCCACTTCTTGTCTTCGAGCTCTATGAGACCCAAGAGGGTAATCCCATTGATGCTCATAATATCCCTACTTGATCAAGAGCATTTCCATACACAAATGTATTCCCTAGGAAGTGAAAATAAACCAATATCATTAAAGGTTTGGTAGACCTCTTACAAAATTATTACTTATTGTAGGAAATATGCTAATACTGAAGGTTTGTATGGTGTAATTTGAAGTATGTTGTGAATTCATTCCCATTCTAAATCTCTAGCTAGGTTCATCACTAGCTTAATCAACCACAAGATAAACTAATAGAAAGACCAGTACCTAATCTGAGGGAACAATGGAGTCATAGTTTGCAATCAATTAGTAATACAAATATAATTTAACATCAATAATCAGGGGACTATTAGCATGCTACTTTGTGGCATCCAACTATCTACATTTTAAAACATTGCTTCCTTACCAAATCCTATATCCTTTTCCCACAAACTAATGGCCTCATTTTAGAATTAAATCAACTCATTCAATTGAAGCACAAACAAACCCATTCATTCAGTGCAAATGACAAGAGACAAATGAAATTATAATTAACAATTTAATTCATAATTTCCAAGAAAATACACAGGAGAGCACATATTTTAGAACAAATATTTTCTTTCATTAATGATATTGCTTTGCAAAAATATTTTTTAGATCATCATATATTATGACTTATACCCTAGAATGGCTTCTGATATATTCAATAACTTATCTATTTACATTCTATTGCTCTCTAAGCATATCTATCACCTAGGCCTTTCTTAGACTAAAAATTTTCTGAACTCCCTTTTTTCAGCCATGAAATCCCCTTTATAAACAAAGGAGCAACAAGCATCCGACTGAGTTACAATTTCATTTCACTTCATTTCAAAACCTAATTTCATCCAATTTTTGAGAAAATCCCCAGGTGGTTTTATGCAATCATTTGAGAATAGGGGAAGTCAAAAGACAAAACACATGCATAGGGTACCATTAGTCATTGTTGCCATGTCCACATTGAACAAAAATATTTTGTATCATATTATTTGGAGGACCTCCATATCAAGATAGAAAAGTAAAAGACCAAAACCATGGACATATTGAAAAGAAAACCTCCTATGCAAAGACCATGGTGTCATTAAAAACAAAAACAAGGAGAAGACTCTATTCTGAGTCGTCAACATCATAGAATGCTTGACCACTCCTTATTCATGATGATATTTGAGGAACCATCACCATATCTTCATTAGAGCTCCTATGCGACACCAGAGAGAGAAGATACTGGCCATATCTCGAGTGAGGGTCACATTCAAAATCTGAAGGACTATCAGAGAGAACAATGGGAGAATTGTGTTTTCCCAGGTAGGCCCTATGACTCTTGTCTTTTCTCTTAGCCTTCTTTGTAGGCTTAGCTGACTCCTTGCCCTTAAAATTTACCAATTCTTCTGAAATGGTCATGTTTCTTAAGTTGTAAGTACTCTGGACAATTTATTTCTTCTTGTGACCTTGATCCCTCCTCTTACCCTTTGAAACCTCATAGGCTACCTAGTTTTTTTGCTTAGCTACAGACATATCCTAATAACACTCAAACACATTAAGTCAGCTAGACCTCCTAATAGGTTGAATTTGCATACTAGTCTTTCCCATCTCTAAAATGAGCAAAAAGTGGCAATTTAAAAGACTCAATCAAAGTTGTAGGGAAACACACCTACAAACCCAGACAATTACAATAGTCCTAGAAAAGGAATTCCTAAAAGGACTAGAGTGATGAATGATAGAGAGCCCAATTGAAGACTAACTCACCTAGGACAAGAAAGTTCACTATTCAACTCAGGGAAAATTAACACCCTCATACTTCTTCACTAATCCACACCTCACATTCACTACAGACTGGAAATATGATGAAAATGAACAATAAGCAATCTACATTAAATAGAGAATTTGGAGCATGCAAAAGTAATGATTCAAGAACTCCTCACAAGAATGAGTTGATAACTTAAAAACTCAACTTTGAGTCTAGGTTGTCAATCTTAAAGCATTTAAACTTCATCTATGGTGATCATGAGCATCATTTTTTAGACTTTAGCAACTTTTTCCTAGAAAACAACGATGCTACCTCAAATGCTACAATGTTTTCCCTTTATCTTGATTAATCATACATGATTTTAAAATTAGCATTCATTACCAACTCAATCTGTTCTCCTTCAATAATATCGGTGAAGTACATTAAACTAGAGTTTTGGAAAGAATAGTTCCTCATACACCCCATCGCTCATCACAGGCTTCCCCCAAATTCTAGGGTGCAATTAGTGATGAGAGTATTACCATGATGAAGTTTAGCCCATTGGAACATCTTGCTTTAAAACCATATCAATGGTTCTCCACTTATCCTGCTACTTTATTTTTTGCTTTATACGATGTCCTTAGGATTCTGCCATGCTCTGATACCACAATATAGAATCTCTATTGTGCATGCCTAGTTGCAACACTTTTCTTTGTGGTTGATTATCTTTCCTAGATGCACAGTCCTTGAAGCTGCAGTCTTCAATAAAGGACCTTTGAACCAGGAAAGATAATCAACCACAAAGAAAAGTGTTGCAACTAGGCATGCACAATAGAGATTCTATATTGATATGATATTGATATTGATATTGGATATATTACAAATGAACAAGATGTCTGATTATATAGGCAAGAATGAAAACCTAAGATGCATGAGATGTTGCCAAGTGTTATAATCTAACAACATGTGACAACATGTGAACCCTATCTAGATGATCATTAAATATTGAGATAAGTTTTAGAAGGACAACTCATCTTCCAAAAGGAATCTTATCCCACCAAACAAGGAAGGGAATATTATCCCATTTATTAAATGATTTATCTAATAATGCAACCTAGGACTTAATTAATTAAATGCAAGACCTAAGTTAACTTATGCTAGTGTAATAATTAATTAATTAATTACACTAACACCCCCCGATAAGTTCAACTTAGGGAGGAAAATGCAATGATTATGCATAGATGATCGATGATGATTATGGGTCCCGGCTACGAGGCCATGTTAGGTACCCATGTACATGAAGATGCATAAAATATCCTACAACCGGAGAAAAGGGGAAAACCCAGTGGGAACAAAACACCTCTCCAAAAAGGAGATGAAAATGTAGAAAAATGTGAGATAGGATGGGAAGGATGGACGAATCCCAAATACCCCCCAAGAACACCATCCGTCACATGGATACAATATAATCAATTCCCCCCCATAGGAGGGAAAGAGAGAGACTATATAGCTTCCCTAGAAGATGAGATCACCTGCAAAAATTGGAAGTGTTTGAAGACAAAACAAGATCCAATGTCAACAAACAACTTGTCTCCCTTTCGGAAGAGACAAAACCAACTGCAAGTGGAGAGATGCTTCCCATTCCAGATAGGAATTGAAGGAAAGAAGGATGAAGGTGGATGATGGTGTCTCTGAACTCTGCTCAGATGCCTCCTTGCCTAATGAAGAAGAGGCCACAATCAAGGAAGAGAGTGACAAACCAAGACGATGCAGAAACAGATGTTGAACAATATCCAAAGACAGAGATGGAATGAATATGATGGAGACTTGACAGCCCCCCCTGAATGAAGTGTCCTCAAAACCACTGAATGAAGACTAAAGCAAATCCAATGGTAGATGTTGAAGAAATTTCAAATCCTGAATGGAAGGATAGGGAAGAAGTCTCAGATATGAAATCTCTGAATAGAGGAGTGATACCCCCTCAAGAATGTTCTCCAAACCTGTAGAAGTAGTTAAGTCATTGATGCCTGAAACAAAGCCATCCTGTGATGCCAAGTCTGAAAAACTGAATGTGTCCTGATGGATGATGATGGTGGAAGCCTCAATCAATGAATCCGGACAAGGAATAATTGAATGTGACACTAATACATTTTGAACCATTTTTTGACGACAGCCTGTTGGAATTTTGATGGCTGTTTGTCGCTGTTTTTGCGTCAGAATTTTGATGGCATTTGAAACGTCAAAATTCCGGGCCAGCATCCGATGTTGGGTTAGAATTTTGACATTTCAAATGCTGTTAAAATTCTGACGCAAAAACAGTGACAAACAGCTGTCAAAATTCTGACGGGCTGTCGTAAAAAAATGGTTCAAAATGTATTAGTGAGGGATACCAATTGTCTTTGATGAAGAAGAAGCACTGAAAGGAACCTTGTCAACCTCTTCAGAAAGATCAAGGAAAACAACCTCTTGCACAACAATATCATCATGGGAAAATTGATTTGAAACCTGACATTCTGAATCATGACCATCGGGGAATGGTGGAGTATTTGAAGCTCCATATATCTCCCAAAGCTTAGTCGAAAGAATGTGAGGACAATCACAATAATCAATATAACTCAAAACATCACAATCAACTTGCATCTCAATGATCTCCAAAACAGAGTATCTGCTACAACTCCAAGCAAGTTCATGAATACCTTCACTTGGATGAGGAACTATACCAAATAGATGTGGTAACAAATCAAGTGAATGAAGATGGAGGCAGATCCCATCTCGCCATTGCAGATAGTTACCCTTGTGCAACATAGTCAAAGGAGAATAATATGCAAGCCACATAATGAAATTTCTCCACAAAAAACAAAGAAACTGACCTTCAACAGTAAATAAATACTTCCAAGTATGATGTACAACTGAAGTGATGCTAACCGAATCAAAAAATCTTGTCCCAAGCTTAAGAATAACCAGGTTATTGATCAAAGGCACCAAATTGAAAAAAATCTCATGCAAGAGTACCTGGAGTTGAAACTAATCAAGGGGCTAGACTAATGAAAAAAAGCTCTGAATCACCTTCCTGATGCCGCTGGAATCACCAAAATCTGACACACGGTTGAGAAGATATGCAGCTCTGAGTCCAGATTAGGGTTTTTTCTTCAGTTGGATGTAGAAATGTCTGCAAGAAAAATTTCATAGAACGGATGTCACCACTAGAAAGTACGTTAAATTCCCTTTCCGATGGTATATCGTTTTCCAAATTTTGATATCCTGGGTGAAAGTTGTGATAAAATGAAAAAATGCCTTGATTTGGCACTTAGTAGGCTAAACTGGTGCAAAAAATTAAGCACTCGAAGCTAAAAAAATTAGCCCCCGGTCGCTGATATGACCAGGGGGTGGGCTTTTGCAAAAAAGAGTGGCTGCCAGGTGGAGCGGCGGCCAAGCGGAGCTGGGTGGTGCCGGGGCGGCGCCGCTGGTGGAGTAGAGCCCTCGGTCGTCGGTGGGAGCCTGGATGGACCAGTAGTAAGTCGTTGTCGGCAGGGGCGGGGAGGATGGCCGGTGGTAGAAACACTGGCACCGGCGGGAGGAGATCACAGTCACTAGCAGGAGAAGCAACCGGCGATGGGGTGTAGCCGGCGGATGGTGTAGACCCTGGCAAGTCCAACAGTCGGTGGTGATGGAGCCGGTGAGAGAATGGAGTGGTCGACAGCGAACAATGGGGACCAACAAACAAGTACCCCTGTAAAAAAACACTTTTCTACAAATTTTAATATTTATTTTTAATGGCCAACAACAAACAAATATATTTTATTTTTAATATTGCTTTGAAAGAAATTAAAAATCAATATGTCGACAATAAAATATGCAGAAAAAATAATCCTTATTGCATGTCGATGAAATATAAATCAAACCCACAATTTTTAATATATGATGCCGATGGGAAAAGACAATAGCAGGTCACCTGATTAAAAAGAATCAAACCCTTATATTTGAATAAAATGCCGACGGATGATGCAGCCCCTTGAAATATTTTTCTGAAACTATAGAAAAATATAGCCCAAATATATATATATTTTTTTTGCCAAAGAGATATTGATAAATCCCAAAAACAAAATGGCTTGCAAAATAAATTTTTTTTCCTTAGAGGACAACTGACCGGGATGATTTTTCGCTGCAAATTTGTATCGATCATACCAGTTGATTTTGCAAACCCTAAAAAAATACCTCTGAATGTAATTTTGATGAATGGGCAAAGCATCCTAGGGTTTCAAGGCCTTCTGAAGACAATGGCGAGCTTCGGATCTGACTCAATCTGCTTCAAAATCAGCTTGGTCCCCGGGTGGAAACAAGTAGCCTTCAATGGAAACCTTCAAGCCTGCGGAGAATCTCGCACACCAACTTTCTTGATCGAGGGTTGAAGTTTCACTGGATAAGCTCTGATACCATGTTGAGATTATGGATGCACAGTCCTTGAAGCTGCAAGTCTTCAATGAAGGACCTTTGAACCAGGAAAGATAATCAACCACAAAGAAAAGTGTTGCAACTAGGCATGCACAATAAAGATTCTATATATGATATGATATTGATATTGATATCTTACAAATGTACAAGATGCCTGATTATATAGGCAAGAATGAAAACCTAAGATGCATGAGATATTTCCATGTGTCTTGATCTAACAACATGTGACAACATGTGAACCCTATCTAGATAATTATTAAATATTGAGATAAGTTCTAGAAGGACAACTCATCTTCTAGAAGGAATCTTATCCCACCAAACAAGGAAGGGAATATTATCCCATTTATTAAATGATTTATCTAATAATGCAACCTAGGACTTAATTAATTAAATGCAAGACCTAAGTTAATTTATGCTAGTGTAATAATTAATTAATTAATTACACTAAAACCATGTTTCCTTTTCTAGCAATAGCCATTACCTATCACTGATACATCTTGTCCTTCATCGGCTCCATCAGTGATGCAAACATCCATGCGATAAAATATCATCCCTTGGATCTATGGCCCATCCTTGATCATGCTCATTTTCCCATCACACATCACTAATTTTACTTCACACTTTGCATTTTATTAGCGACGAGAGATACATCAAAGAGGCCAAGTTAAGACACATACACCTGCATGAGAATCAATGATACAAAAGACATTGCACATAAGATTTATTCAGATTAATGAAAGAAACTTGAACAAAGAACTCCATTTCTCATCGCTATTTTGAAACTTAAGCTTTGGAATGAATCCACAATGAGCGATGAAATGAATTGATCAATTTATTTAGATTAGGCTAGGTTAAGACACATACACTTGCATGAGAATCAATGATACAAAATAAATCTCACATAATATTTATTCAAATTATAAAAATAAACTTGAACAGAGAACTTCATTGCTCATCGCTATTTTGAAACTTAAGCTTTGGAATGAATCCATGATGAGCGATGAAATACAAAAGCACCATGCCATCGCTCATCGCTAATTCTCCTCATATAGTTTGCAAGAAATTAGCGATGAGAGATCCACATAATGATATTGAAAACATGTATCGCATATCGCTAATATAGAAACTAACACTCAAAACTCATCTACAATACACAAAGCATAGGAGACCCATCATATCACTCATCATTGTTTTGAAACTTACCAATTCATAACCATCTACGATGAGTGATGAAATGAAGATCATAAGATCAAAGGCCATCACTTATCACTATTACAATACTCAAGGCTCAAAAGCCATTAACGATAGGTGAACCTTCAGTGATGCAAGGAGAAGCAAGGAGGATCGCTCATGATGCATTGACATCAAGAGCTCCATAAGCTGTCCATGATGAGTGAAAACAAAGAAATACCACTCATCGCTTATCCTTGATTTGAAACATACACTCCAGAAGTAATCTACGATAAGCGATAAAGAGAGATGGCCGATGGAACTTAAGTGAAAACTTCTAAGCATGTGCTCATAAGTTGTTCTAACAAAGGGGACCCTCTAGGATGATATGAGAGAAAGGGCTCAAAATTTTCTTAGTCATAAAATGCAAAGGATGTAAATGCCAAAAAGGCTCTTTACTTAACCTTATAAAAATTAGAAACTCAGAATTAAGCATGGGGAACCAGTTTCCCTATGACCATGAATGGCATAATATGTTTTAATGTGATCGACAATGGGCAACAAGAAATCAATCAACAAAATAGAATGTTTCAAGCTTTCAAATCCAAAGGTTTCTTAAGGAAGGATTCCAAGACAATACAATAACCCTTCAATAGTGATGACAAGCAAAACCCTAAGCCCTTAGATATCAGCCCAATATTCAAATGTAACAAGGATTTGAGATGGAACATAAAAATTTTGCAAGTTCCATTAGAAGATTTGTTACAAACTTTTTAGAGATCACTCAACCCATATCAAAGATGTTGAAGAAGGGTGAGAAAGTGGAGTGGACTAAAGAGCCAAGTAAATATTTTCAATCAATTAAGCAAGAAATCAAGGAGTCCCTAGTTCTAAGGACCCTTGATTTTTCCAAGCCACTGCAAATCTTCTCATTTGCATCATTCCACGCTATTGCTATATTTTTTTTACAAATGAATCAAGAAGGTTGTGAACAACCCATTGCATTTTTTAGTAAGTCTCTTCAAGCTACATAGTTGAAGTATGAAATGATTGAAAAACAAGCATATGCACTAGTCAAAGTTGTTAAAAATTTCAAATCCTATCTTGTGGGAGCTATGATTGTTGCATATGTTCCCAGTGTTGTAGTTAAAGACATCTACACCCAACAGGAAGTCACAGGTAGAAGATGTAGATGGATAAATAGGATATAGGAATTTAACATTGACATCGAGATCACCAATTTGTTAAGAGGCCAAAGATTAGCCAGGCTAATGGATGAAACAAATTTGGATGCCAACCAGATAAATCAAGAAGATTATTTTGATATGTCGCATGTTTTTGATATGTAAGAATGTGATTGGTACAATTTTTTTATCTATTATCTACAAAAGATGTAATGCCCTAAAGGGATGATAGACAATGAAAAGAGGAACCTTAAGTTATAGGAAATCAAATACATAATCATCAATGGTGAACTATGGTGGAGAAATCTAGATGGTTTCATGTTGAAATGTGTTGATAGAGCCAAGGCCTCAGAGCTGATAACTGAAATGCATAGTGGAGTATGTGGAGGACATTATATGGAAAAGAACATCACTCAAAAGATCCTAAGAGCTAGGTTTTGATTGCTAAAAGTCTTAAAGGATGCTCAAAAACTTGTGAGAACATGTGATGCATGTTAGAGGTTCTCTAGGAGGCTCAAATTCTTAGGTAACTTACCACTTAGACCGGTTGCAGTTCAGGCACCTTTCCAGTAGTGAGACATTGATTTTATTTGAGAAATATCAGAAAATTCTAGTGGAGATCACTCTTGGATCCTTGTTGACACAAATTACTTTACTAATGTTGGAAAAACAAGGACATACTACTGAGAGGGGGGGTGAATTAGTTGTCACAAAATAATAAACTTTTCAAACTTTACTTAACTTATTCTCAAATATGATGAATAAGAAATTAACAATAAGAAATTAACACATCAGAGAGACAAAGAACACCAAGATTTTTTTACGTAGACACCCTGTTAGGGGAAAAACCATAGTGGATGTTAGTCCACAATATTATACCTGTTAAAAGTATAATGAAAAAAATAAAGGAGAATGCACATGCATTCAGGCACACTACCTAGAGCTCACTTCTCAGTTACAGAAGGGGCTCATTTCCCAACAATACATAATAGGATTAAATCTGGAGGGTACGAATTGAGAAAATAGCTTCTGCACAAGCCTGATTATAGTTCCAATTAAGCACAACAAACTCCTTCACTTTTCACTCAAACTACTTCACACTTCCCTCAAGCTTCTTCGCGCTCTGCTCTGCAATCAAATGATATTCGCACATACACACATAGGAGCACACCCAACACACTTTACATCGATGAAACAATCACTCTTATATATCTGCATCATGGATTACATCAACAACCTAGTTGGCCAGAAAAATAAAACATATTTGCAATGTTAGCTCAAATTTACAATTAAATTTTCAATGTGGATCTAAACACCGTCGGCCAATACAATGATGCGACCCAAAACAATATTCACGAGCGCACCCAACATTCAAATTTTAATTTTCAAGGATCCACAACATGTTACCACCATCATGTCAGCCAGGAACATGAAAACCAAAACATGCACAAGAAAAATCTTCGACCACGAGAAAAAAATCAATGTGGACTTACAATAATGATGGAGAATGATTTAGAAGCATCCAAGAACACTAGGAAGTAATAGAGAAGCACCCACAACAACTGAGATTATCAGAATCACACAAACTTCACTCAGGAAAATTGACAGAGACCACAAAAATAATGTCAGACCACAACATGATCAAATCTACACATGGACCTCTGACACTTCCGGTAGATGATCTAGATACTCTAAAAAATAAACCTTTTAGTCCATAGTAGCTGATCTTCAATGTACAGAACAAGACGCCTTCATGACCTACATAGTTCCACTGGGAACCTGGAACACTTTCTTTTAAAATTTTCTCAATATCCTCAACATATACAACCTTCAATACACCAAATTCTAATAGTGTTTATATCAATGACAACCACATATCAACAACACATGCACAACATCCAACAATCTCCCCCTTTGGCATTGATGGCAACACATGATGTGAAAAATACCATCAACCCAACACACTTGCTTCTTAACTATTTTTCTCCCACAAGGCTCTTCTCCTCGGAAGATTTTTCACATTGCACTTCTCCCCCTTTGACATCAATGGCAAAGGTAACCATGAAATTTCCATATACACGCTTTGAACCACATATCACACATATGACTACTCCCCTTGAGTAGCAGCCACAAACATCAATCTGGATTAGAATATAGCAATGTAGCTCACTGATTGATGCATGCAAATGCATCTTTTAGTTCTTATCAAGAGGGGTAATTACCCCTAGCATTCCTCTGAGATACTCAAAAGTATCCTTCGGCAACAACTTAGTAAAGATGTATGCAATATGTTCTTTGGTAGGCACATACTCCAATCTGACTTCTTTCTCACTCACTTTCTCCCTCAAGAAATGGAACTTGATTGATATATGTTTAGTCTTAGAGTGTAGCACCAGATTCTTTGAAATATTTATTGCACTTGAATTATCATAGTATATGGCAATAGGATCTTCATATATCACCCTAATACAGTTGTTTCATTATCACCTGAGTAAGTTGTTTGCAGTAGCAATATACTTTGCCTCAGCAGTAGATAAAGAAATGGAATTCTTCTTTTTCTCAACCAAGACACCAATTTCTTCCCTAGGAAGAAGGCACCACCACTAGTACTCTTCTTATCATCTACATCTCCAATAATTTTATTTTCAGAATGATTTAGCTTTACATACCTTAGAGTTTTAGGATTTTCTCAAAATTTGATTCTTCTGTACTTTCTTCTACACTTGCACTTGTCTCTGCTTCTTGACTACCTTGATTTAGTGGAACAAATGGGACATATGGAACATATGTCACAATTTGAAGTTGATTCTATGTCTAAAAATTCTTTCCTTTGTTTGTACTATCTTCATTTGAATCATATCCACAATATCTAGATGATTTAGCAGAGTCCTCATCAACTCTGCATTTGCACTCTCAACCATCTTTCTCAGTATTATGTTATAGCACCAGTAGGCCTTTTCTTTTAGTAGAGTAACGTAAAAATATTCCTTCATCGCTTCTTGCATTAGAATTGCCTATATCATCATCTCTCTTGATATAACATTTGCTTCCAAAGATCTTGAAATATTTAATAGTAGGCTTATAACCAAACCATAGCTCAAAAGGGGTCTTACCAGAATTACCATTAACATTTACCTAGTTTAAAGTATACACAATAGTGCTTACAAATTCACTCCAATAGATTTGGGGCACATTTCCTTCTATCATCATTGTTCTAGGAGCACCCAAAATTGTTCTATTCTTTCTCTTTGCAACTCCATTTTGTTGAGGGGTTCGGGGAGCAGATAACTGTCTTTTGATTCCATGTTCTTCACAAAAAGAGTTGAACTCCCTGGAGGTGAGCTCACCACCTTTGTCAGATCTCAGATACTTGATTTTCATACCTTTCTCATTCTCTGATATAGCCTTGAAAATTTTGAACTTTTCTAGTGCTTCACATTTTTCTTTTAAGAAGGAAACCCATATCATTCTAGAGTAATCATCAATAATCAACATAAAGTACCTTTCTCCATGAATACTTCTAACTCTGGAGGGACCACAGAGGTCAATATGTAGCAGCTCCAACAAATCATTTGAATGAAACTGTTTGCTCCGGAAGGAGACTCTAGTCTGTTTACCCATCTGACACTCACAAATTGTGTTAGCAGGCTTCACTAACTTAGGTAGATCTCTTACTACTTCAGTGGAACTTACTTTGACAATGTTATCAAAATTTACATGGCATGGCCTCCTATGCCACAACCAACTTTCATCTACTTGAGCAATTAAACAACTCCCACTAGCAGTAATCAGGTGAAAAATATTACCTTTTGTCTTTCTACCTATAGCAATCATATTGCCAGAACTTCCACGTATCTTGCATCTTCTATCTTTGAATTGTAGATCATAGTATTTGTCCACCATTTGTCCAAAACTAAAAATATTTTTCTTCAGGCCTTCAACATAAAGAACATCATTAGTGTTATCCTTACCACCAAGGAAAATATAACCTCTACCATGAATCACACCAGCATTGTTGTCTCCAAATCTTACAACACCACCATCATACTTCTCCAAACTTACAAATTTGTTTTTATCAACAGTCATATGATGTGAGCATCCACTGTCAATAACCCACTCATCCTTTTCTTCAGCTCAGGCTACAAGAGCTCTCTCATCTTTAGTAGATTTAGTAGCCACATGACTATTTTCAATGGTAACAATGAAAACCCATTCATCTTCATTTCTATTATCTTTATCAGACTCATCATCAATCACTCCTTTAGCAAAGTAACATTTATTTTTGAATCTAGACTTGTTAGGCTTAGATCTAGGAACTCTTTCAGGACATCTTGATGCAAAATGACCTCTTTTACTTCAAGAAAAACATTTAATAAGCAACACTCCTTCATACTTACCTTTTCCTTTTCCTTCTTTCTTTACAATCAGTGCTTCCAATTCTTCTACCTCTCTTTCTTTATCTTCAAGCTGTTTTAGTTCTTCATCATACTTGGATATCTTTCTGGAACACTCTCTCGGACCATATTTTTTCTTGTTACTTCTAGATACAGTAGCCTTGAATGCAGATTCAGTCTTCAGAACAAATTCACTTAATTCAAAAGCAACAAGCTTACCAACTAGCGTGTCTCTTGTCATCTTTGTTACTGACATGAGCTCTTCAATAGCGTGAGCCTTCAATTTGTAGGAGGGAGGCAATGATTTGAGTATCTTAGCCATAATTTCATCCTCATCAAGAGAACCAACGACACATCTAATACCCATCACTATTTCATTTACTCTTTGCATAAAAGAAGTGATATTTTCATCTTGATCCATCTTCAAATTCCCATACTTGCCTTACAAACTCTGTAGCTTAGCCATCTTCACTTGTGCATCTCCTTCATACAAAGTTTCTAGCTTTGGCCAAATCTCATGAGCTGTCTGTAGTCCTATCACATTTTCCATCTCCGAATTTGTCAGAGCACTCACCAAAGCTTCAATAGCCCTGATATTGTTTTCAGCTTCTTTGATCTCATCAGTAGTGGAGGGACCATTCTGAGGAATAATATATGGATCTTTTGTAATCTTCCAGAAAGCTTCACCAATACACCTTAGGTGACATTACATCCTGACTTTCCACAGTGAGTAGTTAGTTCCATCAAATCTAGGATTGTCCTTCTTGTATGTTGCCATCTTGGATAACCTCAAGCTTTTAGAATTCTTCAAAGGAACTTTCTATGATACCAATTGTTGGGAAAACAAGGAAAAACAACTGAGAGGGGGGGGTGAATCAGTTGTCACAAAATAATAAAAATTTCAAACTTTACTTAACTTAATCTAATATTTTATGAGTAAGCAATTAACCATAAGCAATTAACACATCAGAGAGATAGAGAACACCAATATTTTTTATGTGGAAACCCTGTTAGGGGAAAAACCACGGTGGATGTTAGTCCACAATATTATACCCTGTTAAAAGTATAATGAAAACAATAAAGTGGAATGCACATGCATTGAGGAACACTTCCTAGAGTTCACTACTCAATTATAGAAGGGGCTCACTGCCAAACAATACATAATAGGATTAAATCTAGAGGGTACAAATTGAGAAAATAGCTTCTGCACAAGCCTGATTACAGTTCCAATTAAGCATAGAAAACTCCTTCGCTTTTCACTCAAACTACTTCACACTTCGCTCAAGCTTCTTCACACTCTTCTCTGCAATTGAATGATATTCACACATACACACATAGGATCACACCCAACACACTTTACACTGATGAAACAATCACTCTTATATATCAACATCATGGATTATATCAACAACTTAGTTAGCTAGAAAAATAAAACATATTTGCAATGTTGGCCCAAATTTACAATTAAATTTTCAATGTGGATCTAAACACCATTGGCCAATACAATGATGCAACCCAAAACAATATTCACAAGCATGCCAAACATTCAAATTTTACTTTTCAAGGATCCACAACACGTTACCACCATCATGTCGGCCAGGAACATGAAAACCCGAACGTGCACAAGAAAAATATTTCACCACGAGCACACCGGTCAATGTGGATGTACACAAATGATGGAGAATGATCTAGAAGCATCCAAGAACACCAAGAATTAACAAAGAAGCACCCACAAAAAATGAGATTATTAGAATCACACAAACTTCACTCAGGAACACTGATAGAGACCACAAGAATACTGTCAGACCACAACATGATCAAATCTACGCACGGACCTCTGACACTTTTGGTAGATGATCTAGATACTCTAAAAAATAAACCCTTTAGTCCACAATAGCTGATCTTCAACGTACAGAACAAGATGCCTTCATAACCTACATAGTTCCACTGGGAACCTGGAACACTTTCTTTTACAATTTTCTCAATGTCCTCAACATATATAACCTTCAATACACCAAATGCTAATAGTGTTGACATCAATGACAACCACATATCAACAACACATCCACAATATCCAACAACTAAATGGGTGGAAGAAATTCCAACAAAGTGAGCAACAAGTAAGGTGGTCATTGATTTCTTGATGGAAAACATATTAACAAGGTTTGGAGTGCCTAAGAAAATTATTTTAGACATTGCAATGTGCTTTAGGTCTGAAGAATTCACAAATTTATATTCTAAGCATGGGATTTAGGTTTCCTATTCTTCACCATATCACCCACAAGGTAATGGTTAGGAAGAATCAAGTAATAAAAGCTTGATGAAGATCATTAAAAGGATCATCGAGAAGAATAAGAGAGCATGAGACTCCAAGTTGAAGTTAGCTTTGTGAGTGGATAGGGTAACAATCAAGAAAGCATCTGGATATGCTCCATTTGATTTGGTCTATGGCATTGCAGTCAAATTCCCTTAGAATAATCTTATGAAGATGTACAAATTTATCTAAGAATGTAATGAAGATGTGTGCAATGAGATGCATCACATAATTGATGCCCTGATGGAGGTGGATGAGATGAGGAGACATGCTTCAAAAGAAAAATGCTAAGTTAAAATTGTAGGTCAAGAACTTGTATGACAAGAAAGCATCTTCAAGCAAGTTTGAATTAGGATACATGGTATAAATGTGGAATGCCAGGTTTGAAGACAAGGGAAAACATGGGAAATTTGATGCACTATGGTGAGGCCCTTATCTAATCAACAATACCCATGGTGATGACTACTAATTTTTCCAAGATCTAATTGATAAAAATCTTGAACTGCCAGTACATGGATAGTTCTTGAAGCCATATTTCTCTTGAAATGTGTTTTTCTCCATGTACATTATAAATTTTGCATGTTCTATATATAGGTTTGGTTTACTTTGGTTGGGTCTGGTTTGGTTTGATGACCTTGGGTAGTTTCCTAATTTTTGGTTCTCTATATTGGTCTGCTCTTCTAGGAGATGTGTGAGATTTTTCCATGCCTGTTGTGAGGCATGGATCCCTAACTAGAGCCACTAGTGGAAGCTTCAAAAATTTCTTCATTTGTTCCACTAGTTTTATGCCTCTGTGATCTTATTTGGTTCACTGGTTAGGGTTTTAGGTCTATGGTTTAGGGTTTATCTTCCATTCATTCAAGGAAACCTAGCCTTTACCTCTTTTTCTTATATTTTTGAGTTGACTTGTTACCGTCGATTCCTGATTGTGTTAGTTTGGCTTTAAGTCATTGAACTCATCCCATTTATTGGCCTCTTTTCCTAGTCTTGCTAGTCATTTCGTCACTGGAAAATATTATGCATCAAAGTTTTAAAGGGTTTAATATTTTATCGACTATCTAAAGTCTTGACCCTAAGTATATGTCCCCCATTTCCCATTGACCTAACTAGGTCCCCCTTTTAAGTTACTAAAATTTTGCACGTGTAGATTTGAGCTTTTAATAGAGGCGGTTGGATTGTTTGATTACATCTTGACCATTCCACAATACCCTGTGGTATTTTAATATTCATTAAAAATACCAATGGGTTGGAAGATGGGTGGCACATGTCCTTTTCCAAGATGGGGCCCATCATCTTCTAAATGTAGCAAGCATCAAGTCTTAGCGAATAAATGACTATGATTGAGTGTCATCGTTTAATTAGAGGCCTTCCCCGCTTGCCCACAGAGAATCCACTAACACTTACAACTCTCAACAAGATGATGGGGAGGTGCCACATGGAATAATTCAAGCCATTAAGGAAACTATAATGAGACAAAATATTTCTACAATATTTCAACATAAGTGTTAAGGAACATCAACAACCAAGCTACTAAAGGGTCTATTTGGGAACATGTCTAAAAGAGGAGTAAAATGTTTTAATCATAGGTGTCTATTAGATCAGAAGGATATACATGTTGGTGGATGGTTTGAAAGGTAAAATGTGTGCAAGTTGAAGGCACCACATGTAATTTGGGCCATTCCCTACCACCCCACTACCATAAGATGTGCATGGGTTAAACCCAATGGGCTAGTGGGAGATTGACACGGCGAAATCTTCAAAGTTCATGGAGATAGTGCAGCTTGTGGGATGACATGGAGATGAATCCATGTGGTCTAACTTGATTTGTCAACAATAATAGTCATCTACGGTTAGGTTTTCAAACTTGTTTGACTTGATCTGAGCCATTCATTGGACCATATTTTTACAAGATTAATGGCTGGAATTTGAAGTTTGAGATTGAGGCCAAGTGAGTCATTTTGGTTCATACGATTGAATGTTAATGGTGGATAAGACACTGAACTACCAAATTGGTCTACTTTAATGTCATAAAAACTTGTTTTAAATTATAATTGAAATTCATTAAAACATTCAACACAACTAAGGATTTCTTGTTATGAATTCAAGCTCATTTGACATCCAGAGATTAGGGTTCCCAAAGTGTCTACAAAACATTAAGTAAAATTGGTACCCTATATTTCAATTCCTTAGAAATTTTGTGAGAGTGCCAACTCTTTCATTTGGTCAATAGAATTACTAGTTTCCTTGGATTTCTTTTAAGGTTTGATGTTCAAATTGAATGATAAGTTTGTTAAGTCTTGTTTTTTTTGTGCATCAAACATGTTCCCTACTCATAAGCTTCTAGTTTCTCTATGAAGTAAAAGCCTAGTTTGCAAGAAACTCTATTCCCATGGCACCTCCATGAGCCCAAGCCTTAAAATTAGAGGAAAATAAAAGAATCCTTTCCCAAGACCTCAATAATCAATTAAAACCATCAACATCTAATAAACCCAAGGGTTAGTTTTTTTTCTAAGGCACTCAAATTGCATAAGGCCTCATTGAAAAATAATGTACTATCAAAGATGCCACATTGCCATACACTGGATGGGAACAATTCAATTATTTATTTGGAAATAGGAATTATGGTATACCTATTGGTAACTCTTGGAGATTGGAAATGGGAAAACTGGTTGTACCTAATGTCTACATGGATGTTAACCTTCTAAGGGCAGTGGCAACTAATTATGACCCAGTTTCTAGGGTTGTAAGAACCTATGATGGCATTGAGATTGTAAAGGTTACCAAGGATGAAATAATCGAGGTCTTCATGTTAACTAAATGGAGTGAAGACATGGTTAATATTGATGAGAAGGAACTAAGAGTTGAATATGAGAGAGTGAGGCCAACTTCTAAGTTCTCAATATTGCAACTTTTTTTTTAGCATCTATAAAGGGACAAGGGAAAATCATTTTGGGCCCATTTGATAAAGAGACTTTCCCTATAAATTATGTTGTGACATATTTCCAAAGGATATTTTATTCCTTATGCTAGATCTTAGGGTTTGATCTGACAATAAGCATGCCTATGGCTAAAATTTACATGGTCGCCCATATTGAACATCCCACTTGCAATACCCTCTATGAATTTGTATCATATTTTGTCAAAAGGATACATGAGGGCTTGATTTCATTAAAGAATGGAAAGGATGAGGTAAGATTCTAGTGGTATTCCCTGTTCATGCATATTTTTCTATACAAGGGATCTAGTTTCTTTGGTAAGGATATGAAATTTATTAGAAAAGAGGGTGATAGTGACTTGCCAGTCCAATGTTGGACTAGGATCTTGGATATAAATGATCACTAGTCTAGTTTTGCGGTGTTTGAGAACATTTTTTCTTCCAAAATGAGGAGGGACCTAATCATGAATATTCCAAGGATCCTTGTAACACTACATGATTTCTTGAGGCCTAAAGATAGGAGGCTTGACATGAACATTGAGCATAATTGGGGAGATGTTATTCCCTACCCAAGCTATACAATTCTTAGGGTTTATGGCACAAGTGTTGCACCCCATATGCTTTTTAGGGAGGTGCCATTAAGATTTGGTTTTCTTGAAGTGATGTGGTAATTGGGAGATGTAGAGGATAATCACCTACAAAATCAAAGGAAGGGAACCTTTTTCCCTACATACACTATTTTTTTTTACTTTGGCATGAAAGAGGGAGGATGGAGAAAAAATATTGATATACTCAAAACACTTGGGATGAAGAGGGTTAGAGAAAGGAATCATAATCCTAAAGGTTTCATGGCAGGGCTAAAGGCTAGGATCTGAAGTTATAAATTTACCCACAATTTCTACTTTTATGAGGATGTGATCAGGAATATTTTTAATTTCCAAAAGCAAGATGATAGGAAAATGAAGGATTTCATTTGAAAATTTGGAGAAACAAATGCAGTCAAAGGATCCATAATTCAAGACAAGGGAAAATCTATAGTAGGAGAGGAACAAGGCAAGGGTAAGGCCCTTGAGGTAGAAGAAATACCTACCTACCAATTCCCAAAGAGAATCCTAGTATTTACAAGGAGGAAGGAAAAGGTGAAGGAGAAGCAAACAATAACCACCCCTTCTCAATTAGAGGGGTCAAGAATTCCTTCACCAACACATGAATCACCACCTTTTTCTCCCCCAAGGTCTACTACTCCACAAATTATTGAACTTGATTCACCACCAAGGTTGTCATCACCACCAAGGCATCCACCTCCGAAGAAATAAAGGGTAGAATCAAGTGGTTTTGTGGAATATCCTAAAGACTTCGAGGATGATATTTTTGTTACTAAAGAGAAAATGCAACAAGGTATACCTTCTCCCCCTAGGGAGATGGTACCACAAAAAATGGGCCTCATACTAATCAAGGTGGACCTAACTGGTATGAACAACACTGATAATGTGAGAGGAGGCATGTAATAAATTTATGGATGATGATTCATTTATCAATTCATCTACTTTCATGGATTTTGCATGGAGACAAAAGAGGGAAGAATATGTTAACAACATCACTGAGAAGAGAAGTTTGAATCCTCAATTTCCAGACAGAGTCATTGAGGACCAGGTTAGGCAAGAAATGAGGGCAAGTTTTCAAGGAATCACAACACAAGAGGGAAGAGAATTGGTAAGAAAGAATGGTCTTCTTTTGCTTCCAAAGTGTGATCTTTCCTCTACCATCACTTTTGATATAGTGAGGGCATGTGACATGCCACTTTACACCATAAGAAAAGAAGCAACATTTTCATTGCAAGGTTCTACTTTTAGTGAGCAATGGGATACACTTGCAATTTGGGCCCTAGCCCCAAATACAAAGAAACCTCCAATTATAGAGCCGTCTATAGATTACAGGGTATGATTAATTATTAAGAGAGTGTTAGACACCCCTATGATTGAAGCAGTCACCATTTCTGTGAATGTTGCCTAGTTTACAAAGGCAATAGTGGAGTCTATGAATGCAAAAAGAGATAAGTTTAGAAAAATGTATAATGACATGTTGGCTAAATACAACAAGGGTCAACAAAAGTTTACAAAATTGCAAACAAAGATGGAATTGTGGAAATAAAAAATGTAAAATATGTAGGCCAATGCACCAACACAAACTAATTTTGTTTCTCCTCCTTCACCTTGAGAGAAAATTTCATCTAACCCTATTCCTCCTCTAGAATTTTCATTGGAAATTGTGCCATACAATTTGGGAAATGTGCCAATAGCAATTTAAGGACCAAGTACTTTAGGTGCATATCAAACTGAGGAAGTCAGCAGGGAAGACCTGATTGAAAATTTGAAGAGCTATGAAGATATATGTAAATAGTAGGATGGATTTATTCTTTCAAGAAATGTAAAGATTGTGACAGTGGTGTTGGAACATCTCAATAAAGGAATTGACATGAGATTGATTAGCATCCATGATAACTACTCCATGTTCGATGCTATAAGAAAATTTGATAGGGATAAAGAAGTGGCTATCCAACTAATGGAGAAATGGATTCCCAAGTACCAAGATCTTAGAATTATGGCTATTGGATCTAAGCATGATATAAATAAGCCAAACAACAATCAACCCAATCTTAAGCTTGTGAGTGGAATCCAAAATTCCAAGGAGAAATTAAACTATTGGAGGCAAAGATTAGAGAGCTAGTTAAGAGGTTTGATGAGTTGAATGCCAATCTACTCCTTGAAATCTTGAATGAAAGTGGTAAAGTTAAACCCCCATAGGAGTGGAAAGATCAAGAAAATGAGGTGATTGCAACTCAAGCAGCCTTAATTTATGATGGAACTGACATGCAGATGCTAAGGAGTAGTATGGACATGCTCACTCAAGTAGGGATTTTCCTCGAGGAGTTTGATAGGGAGGCTAACTAGGTAGTGACCAAGTATGATCCATACAAGGAAAAAGCTTACAAGGTTATTGAATTCAATTAGCCTTCTAAGGAAGATTTTTTGCTTTGGAAAAGTAAATATCTTGATGTCTTGGACGAATAGGCTACTAATGTTGTGAGAGGGTAACTACAATTTTGGTTATAGGTATGCAAAAATGGTAATTACAGTAAGGAGAATACAATACATGGCTTCGAACTAGTACAAATTAGGCCTTAGATACAACAATGTTAAAAATATTGTACTCTTTCTAGTTTGAAATTAATGACAAGGATTATAGACGTGGAGGTACTTTGGATTATTCCTCTTTCTTTATTTTATGTTTTTCTTCCTTAAGGCTTGGATCATGTGGGTAGAATGATGCAATAAATAAATGGTTCCTTTTTAGAAGGTAGGAAATATCTTCATCGAAAAATGTAAATGGTTTTTGTCCCACACAATATTTTGCTTCCTTTGAGTTGTAAATGTAACTCCATTGGGGAATATATTTGTAGAGGTAAAATGAGAGTATGACTTGTGTGCATTCTAGCCTAAAGCTTGTTTTCTCCTTCATTTCTATAAGAAAAAAATCATGAAAAAATTTACAGGTTGTTGATTGATTAGAGGGAAATTTTGTAATATAAAATATAGAGAAGAGTCTAGAGTTTTGTCTTATGTTTTTGAGTTTTGTTGATATGTAATTGTAATTTTCGATAATAGTACTAGTAGTTGAATATAGAAGATGGTGAAAATTAAAATCCATTTCTCTCCCGGTGTATTCATTATATGAGCTATTAATAAAATGATCAAGGGTTATTTTTTTATTCTTCATTTTGTTCCAATGAATGTATGGTTCTATTTTCGTTTTAATTCAAATAATTAAATAAATTGCTTAGATGAAGCCATAGGTTCATGTAAATTGAGTTTCAGGATATGTATAAGAAGTTTTGGCTTAAGATACAATGGTATGATGCTATAATGCAGTATTGTATAAGCTTTATGGTGCTAAGTATTAAGTTGTTAGCCAATTATTCTTGTGTTGAGATTGACTCAATTTCGAAGGTTAAGGCACTAGTTTGGGTTTTGTGTTTGTGATTTGATATTCTTGATCATTAATCAGTGATATAAACTCTTTAACTTTTGATTGAGTTGTAATTATTAGTATTTCATGTAAAGTTTATCATTCTATGCTCTAGATATTAAATTTATAAAGGATCATCCAAATTCTTGAAGGATTTCATGTATTTAGCTCTGGTTGTGAGAATTCATATATTATTTTCAATGTACTTGGTTATTAGGTGCATGAATCCATAGGTACTTTATGGGATTTGTTGGTTGTTTTTTATGCACCAATCAGATCTAACCAAGTACCTATGAGCTTGCCAAACTCAATTCTCAAATACTTGTGAGATAGATGGACAACAAATGAGATGTAGCACTAATGCTCCATCTCCTGCACTTCGAGCTCTATAAAACCTGAGAGGGTAATCCCACAATGTATATCCTATGACTCTTCTAAACAATTAACAAATACATTGCATAACAAAGAAGATGTATTCTCATTAGAGGCTAGGAAGATGAAAAACTTCAAGAAATTGGCATTTCCTTGAGATAATTACACATCTAAATCCGAGAATACAAAAAAAATCAAACCACAAAAAATGATAGATCAATTTAAAGATTATTTATAAGTGATGTTCTCAAATTGGATGACTAGAACCATAGGAATTCTTATAAGAATTGAGATCAGTGCCATATCTACGGTCTAGGAGTCAAAGCAAATTAAAATTCAAGGTAAATTTAATCCTAAACATCCATGATCTATGTGAGGTTGTTTTGCAATTCAAAAATTAATAATCAGACTCTAAGACTACTTATCAAATCCAATCAACCTACATATGAATTAATAGTTTGATTTAAGCATTTTAACCGACCCCTTGAATCAAAGCTAAAATAAAAAAATACATCAAAGCACAATAACAATGAATATTAATGAAATGATCTTTGATTTTATTTTTCATTAATAATTCAGATATAGAGTAAAATTGGAGAGACTATAGACTCTAAAAACTTGCATCATCATTTAGATATGCTCAGGAACCATACAATTGACAAAATTTACAAACTAGACTCAAAGCTTAAGATAAGACTTCAAACATATTCGCTTTGTGTTTTCAATTGCACAATTCAATTCTAGAATTCAAAAAGAGACCCACACTAATGGCCTTGAATTCCATTTTATAGAATAAGGGAGCAAAAACAAGCTTCAGGCCAAGAGTACACGTCACATCCTAATTGAACTGCTATAAGACATATTCCCCATTACAGTTATATTTGCGCTTTCAATTGGAGGGAATACATATGAGAGAAAGATTATTTCCATTTGTTGAATAGGATAGAACCACCTTCCAAAAGTAACTTCCTTGTATTATAAAAAATTTATGGCTCCTTCTTTGTTGATCAAAAATTAGCCACATCCACACCAAGTCAATAGAAAAGTATAAAGCAACAAAAACGAGTGATCGATTCATCCAGATAATCACTCATGTCATCAACCTTTATAATAAGAATAGAACAATATTTTGCAATACCTTAACCAAATCCTAATCTATACTATTTCCAAGCTATGTATTGTTCTTTTCTATCCATTACTCTTCAGGCTCCTTATCACCTGAAGCACAAAAACCTATTCAATGAACTTCTCCAACGATGAATTATATTCCTAATCAATGGGCCATTGTGTACTCAACAAAATCTACACCTTCTCATCATCCTGTGTGTACCTAGCATCAATCAACACTCTAGCCTCCCTGGCAAATATTTCCATCTTTGTTTCAACTCCAGCCATATGACCGATATTTGAAGTTAACCTAGAGTAATGAATTTCACTTAACACACTTTTAGCATGAGGCAACCACTCTTCTAATTCATGTTTCCACTTGGAAAATTCCATCAATTCTCCCTTATCATCAAATATTTTTGGCATACCTTGTGCTTCCATATCTCTCAACATCTTCAATTTGTTACTAAGTTTCATTCCTAACTTGCCATGGAAAGTCGTTATCTCATTGATCACATCAATGGTATTCAATATCTCAGGAATGTGAGTGGGGACCTCTGGATGTTCATTAGCTTTATACATTATTTCCTTTAGAGTTCCTACTCTAGTACTCCACTGACTCCACTTATCTTAGAAAGAATTTTGAAACCCACAAGTATTTGATGTTAGCATCATGAATACTCCTATAAGCTGCACATATATCATCAGCCTTGTTGACCAAATTAGTCACTCTATGTTTCAACAAATCATCAAAAATATTATTGGCCACTTTGATGGTTTCCAATTTAGCTTCATTTTTCTATTCCTTTTATGTTTTCAAGGCTTGATTCAAATCTTGAATCCTAAGGGACAAAGTTTCCCTATCTTGAGTGGACATATCTAAAGTAGAACAGGTCGGGGATGGCAAACCTCTTTGTGTAGTGGCCAATTTTCCGTTATGCTCATCCATCAGCTTGTTGTATCTATTCAACAACTTATAGTAATTGGCCTTTGTGGTCTGAGTAGTGTCCATAGTTAATATTGCAATGTGCATTGTTAATTGTATAGCTGTAGTAGTTGTCATCTTTGTTTCTCTCTTAACAATCACTGCTCCAATTTCTTTCTCCATAGATCATATTACATTAGGTTTTCCTGTGTTAGGGGCCATAGACCAAACAACCAATGTATGCAACCGAGGGCTAAAACCTGAACCAAAGATCTTGTTGTGAAAGGCCTTCTCAAAAATAGAGGCATCAAGATCCTTTCTAATTACATCCAATGCAATGGCATATGAAATGTCACAACGAGGAAATAAAAGTGAACCACTTGCCTTCACTAGTGCTCTTGCCTCTTCTAATGACATACTAGCTATTTCTAGTCTTAATATGTCTTCCTCTTCTTTCTAAACTTCATCTTGCAAAGATGGGTCAACTTTCTCTCTTGCTTCCTCAGTCCTTATTTTTATGTCTGTAAATTTAACATGGATAAAAAATTCCCTAAATTCCTTCGTCTTGATAAAGGCATCATCACACATAAACTCAGCATAGGATTTTATCCTGACATCATCATCTTCAGATTCATCATATATCCATTTCACAACCCTACTAGCTGGAACCACAATTTTTAGTGAATCAATCATATATTTGGGGAAATCTTGATCCACTTCTTGCTCCAATGGGTTATGTTGACTGGAGGCCTCTGAGAGATGAGCATTTTCCACATGCTCACTTTCTAGATATTCCACTAGTGGGGCCATAGTAGGCTGTCCACTAGTCCTCTTTGATTTCACATGAATGCATGGAGCAGAAAATTGACCTAGTTGACTTCTTATCTAAGCATCATGATTTTCTTTAGCAACCCTAGCTTCAATCTCAGCTTGCTTCATCTTTTCAAAGAAACTCCCATCACTAAAATCACCCAAAATCAAATTTTTCTTTGCAAATTTGTCTTTCACTTCTGAGTAAGGACTGACATATAGAGGGTTATCCTTTAATATCCATTCCTTTATGACACATATCTTTGTCCATGCATCCTTTCTTGCATTGAATTCCTCATTAGTAAACAAATTCCTGATGACATCTTCTTGAAAATAGAATTAATGATCTATTGTTCCCAATGACCTAGCTCTTCTTTGAGTAGAGATGATCCCTTCAGGATCACTGATCCTTCAAACTTCCTGGTGCAACCTATAATTACTTAGAAGGAAACCAAATGTTTTGATGCCCTCTTTTGAAGTACAACTAAAATATGCAAACTCCATTAAGATTCACAAGGGAAGCCTTCTTCAGACCTCTAAAATATTCTTTACCAATAGCATCCATTTGCCACATTACTTCCATGAAAGCTTGTCTGTATGACACATAAATGGGTAGTTTGTGAGGTGGCACCGGAGTTCCATATATCCTAATTGTAGTGTAATTGGTATGTTGATACCAATCTCCCAAATTGAATTGGTGCTTGGTGTCTTGTTCATGTTCCAATGGCCTTATAGTCTCCTTGAAACCTTGCAAAATCATTTGTACAAGATTCAAACCAAGTTGTTCAAGCACCAAGAACTTGAAGATATTACAAAACATGTTATAACCAGAATGTGGACAATGCATATCCGAGATATGCATCCACATTTGCACTGGAAACTCATTGTCCTTATTGTCAAAATCTTTGAAACTAATATAGTTCCTCATTAGCTTCATACTCTTCCATAGTAATAAGTGTATCAACAGAGAGTAATGCCTACAAGACAGCGGACAATTGTCATCCTTCAATTTTACGATTTCATCATGAAAATGTTTAGCAATGTAAGTGGTATAGTCTTAGGCCTTGTTATGATATTTCTGTTGAATATCAATTGCCATAGTCATCAATGCTATGTCCATCTTAATATCATAATATTTATGCAAAACCTAACAAATAGCATAATAAGTATTCTTGAAATAGTCCTCAAAATCAACACAATCAAAAGGGTCCACTTCAGAAGCCATGAAGGGTTGATAATTCATCTTCAAGTCATGCCTCATGTGAATAGGAAACACACCCTTTCTATACCAAACCTTATTATTCTCATATTCATTGTACAATTTTTGGAAGTTAATGGGCTTAGAGACAGATGGGTTCAACTGGAACGCCTCAATTATCTGACTTGCAGAGATCTTCAACATTGGGAAAAAATCTGAAAACCTTTTAATTGTTATGTCATTTGGGTCATAGTAGCTGACCAATTCCAATGTCAAGTATACTTCCACAAATACATTCGGGCACACCTATTTGCCTATGTCACATACCCATATGTTGCAGGTAGGGCGGTCAACTCTTCTTTGTTTGAAGGCATAGTAGTACAGGTTCCAACCACTTTGTGGCACCACAATATCACAGATTCTAGAGGTGACATCCTCAAAATGAGGAGTAAAAATACCCTCACTATTCTTTCTCTTCACTAATTTCTTCTTAATTTCCTTTTCAGGGTCTTGAGGGGGTTCTTCCATAAACTTAGGATGATCCTTCTTAATAGTCCTCTGAATTTTGGGTGTACTTGCTTCATCATTGTGAGGTTGGTCAATTGGAGGTTTAGGTTTACTCACACATTTCTAAGTAGGTTTTTTATCAATTTTAGATCAAGAGTCACTAGGCTAACTCCTTGTTACTTGGTAACAAAGCTAGGGTTTTTAAGATAATGAAATATCACCTTAAAGGACTAAAAACCACAAGGTTTTCTATGAAGACAATAATCCTATCCACTTTTACCCCAAAACCTCACCAAAAAAATCATTTTACCTCAAGTAGACAAAATTATCACATTTAGACACGACAAACCCCACTACCTATAGCATTTCAACACCACCTAGAAAACAAACCAACTCAGGAGCTAGAAAATTTACTTACCTGGGAACGCACTAGATGCTCTTCAGTGTTGGCTCTGTGCAATGCTTCACTCTTACTGCTTCTCAACTTATCCAACTCCAATGTGTGTGCTAATTAAAATTACTCAAAGGAGATGCCAAAAAACCTCTTTAATATCCCAACGTTGAAGCACATTTCACCATTAATGGTTGATGGGTTGTTTGTGTGAATGAAATGATGGATAGCCATTCTGGTTTGAATCCCAACCATTGATCATCTAGATTAAAAACATAATCAATGATCCCCTTTTTCCATCACTCATGCTTTTAACAACTATGCTTTAAAGTAGTGAAAGGATCCTTAGAACATGCCATGTAATCATTTCGTAGCATATTATAGAACTCGACCCCTTTTCCCTCATCATAGAAGCATGGAAGATATGTTTAAATGTTTTAGTGATGGGCTCCTCCTTTGATGCATTCAAGCAACCCAGACCATCACTTATCGCAGAAGTGATCACGCTGTTGGAAAAAACATCAGTGATGGGTGAAAATAATGATGTAACATGATCTCGACATGTGGCTACCATACTATTCAATCCTTCCTTTTATCATTCGTCACAGAAGCTACAAGAACCTTCAAAAACCTTTCGGCGACGGGTGATACAACACATCGCCATACTCATCGCTCATCACACACTGGTACATTTTGACCCATTTTTCGACGAACGATATTCAAAAAATGGGTCAAAATGTACCAGTGACAATATTGGGGCCATGGGTTGAAAAGACTTTGGTGATGAGCGATATAAAGGAAATGTGTATCTCATCACTTATCATAGAAAATAGCCCATTGATAAAAATAACTCTAATGATGTGTGATTTTAAGTGAATAAAAGGTCCATGAGCTAATAAGATGTTTTCAAAGAGAAGGGGTCATGGATAGGACAATGGGTCTTAACCCTCAAGGCAAATGCATACTTATTGCATTCAAGGAAAATATTTTTAGCCCATCCTAGGTAACATTAAAAGTAACAATGTAAAATTGGACAATTGAAAAACCTAAGCGGAAGGGCCAGTAAAAGGATGGCTTTGATGGCCTAAGTTACAACTTGAATGACCAGCGATCGAGTAAAGTAGGTCAATAAAGGATTAGAATTCCAAAGGTCTAAGGTGTAAGAAAATGGGAACAAGGTTACACAGCTAAAACTATAGACCTCACCCATGGACATAAATGGAACGGATCACACAAGGTGCAAAATGAGCTCAAAATTTTGAAATTTTAGGAGCTCTATTAGTGGCTCATGCTTGGGGATGCATTCCCCTAGAAGGTATGGAAAGAAGCATATCTCTTGGTGAAGCAGACCAACATAGAGGAACCAAAAAAAACTAGGAGCTTTCCTGAACAAGGCAAGCAAACACATCATAAAGTAGACACACCAAACCTATGTACACTATTTAAAAAATATACAATGTACATGGAAAAACAACCTACTTCACGAGAAATAGGACTTCAAGAACTGTGCATGTACTAGAAGCTATAGAAGTTCACTTGTCAAGGACTATAAGAAATATGAATTCTCCCCATGCATGTCTACAATCAGATATGACCCAAGCCATAGAGGATCAAAATTTCCATGTTTTCCTTTGTCTTCCATCCTTGCAATCCACATTAAGACCATACATCTGACTTCAAACTTCCTTTTAATGGCCCTCTTATCATATAGGTGTTTAACTTGAAGCTAAAACCTCTCATTTCTTTTATGAGCTTCTCTTCTAGTTTCATCAAGCTCAATTAACTCATCCATTCTATGCTACATCACATCAAAAATTTCATTATCATATTCCTAGAAAAATTTATACATCTTTATCAAGTTATTATGGGGTATTCTTGCTTCCACCTCATATACCAGATTAAAAGGTGATTTCCCAATGACTGTTTTGAATGTAGTCCTATATTCTCATAGTGCAAGTTGCAATTTTGAATTGCATGCCTTCTTATTTTTCTCAATCAATCATTTGATGATCTTCATCAAAATTTTATTACTTAATTGTGCTTGTCCATTCCCTTGAGGGCGATAAGGAGATGAATAAGAAATACATATACCTTGTTGATTGCAGAAATTAGTGAATTCTTTAGAGCTTAAGCACATGGCATTTTCAGATATGATTCTCTCTAGGACTCCAAACCTGCTTAATATATTAGTCATCAAGAAATCAATCACCACTTTTCTTGTTTCTCTTCTGGTGGGAAACACCTCTACCCATTTTGTGAAGTAGTCTGTAGCAACAAGGATCTAGGAATGAACCCCACTTGACTTTTATGAAATTTCTCCAATGAAGTCAATGCCCCATTGTTGGAAAGGGGCTTGGGATAAAACTGACCTAAGAGGAAAATTACCAAAAGAATTTAGCTTACTTATAAATATTTGGCAAGCATCACACTTCTTAACAAACATATGGGCATCTTTAATTACCGTAGGCCACCAAAAACCTACCCTTAGTATCTTGTAGGTGGTTGTCTTGGCCATATAGTGACCTCCACATGCTCTCTTGTCCATTTCAATCAAAAGGTCTTCTACTTGGTCACCATCTACACATCTGAGTAATACACCCTTTGGGCTTCTCCACTAGAGTTCACCATCAATAATGACATAATTGATAGCCTGCAACTTGAGAGTTCTTTTTTCATTCTTAGGCATGCCTTAAGGGCATTGCATAGTTTGCAGGTATTCTACAATCCTTTTATACCATCCATAGGTCTACATGTTACACATGGGTGCAAAATTCTCATGTTCAACTTGGTTAATTTGGTTGGCTTCCAAGTTGGTCTCATCATTAACTTGGCCAAACCTTGACCCCTTACTAGCTTTGTAATTTGAAGATCAATGTTGAAATCTTGGATCCTATTGATCCATCTGCATCACTGACCTATGGTTTCTTGTTGGGTAAAAATGTTTTTAACTGCTGCACTTGGCACATAAGCTACTACAGTTGCTCCAGTTAGATATGGTATAAAAAAATTTACAACCTTTACTAAGATATATGCTTGCTTTTCTATGGCATCATATTTGAGCTCAACAACCTGTAAGGAATTTCTAAAGAAAGCAATAGGCTACTCAATGCCTTCATCATTTTTCTATAATAATACCTCTGCCACTGTATGAAATGAAGCAAAGGTGAATAATTGCAATGGTCTTGTATAATAAGGAGACTTGAGAATAGGCGCCTCCTTGATTGCATCCTTTATGGCCTGGGAAGCCTTAGTAGGTTCTTATGTCCATGATACCTTCTCTCCTTTCTTCAACATTTTAGAAATGGGTCGGTCAATTTCAGCAAAATTGGTGACAAATCTTCTTACAAAGTTAATTTTCCCAAAAAAATATTAGATCCCTTTCACATTTCTAGATTGTGAGATTTTATCTATAGCTGCTACTCATTTTGGATCAATTCTAACTCCCTCTTTTGAGAAAATATTCCCCAACAACTTACCTTCTTTAACTCTAAAATCACATTTATTTGGATTCAAAGAGATCCCAAATTTCAAAGCTCTAATAAAGATCTCCAAATGAGAAAAATGATCTTCTTCCTTTTTATTGTGAGCAGTTAGGTTATCTTGGTATATGACAAGGAAGAGATCAATAAAATTTGCAAAGGACACATCCATGGCTCTTTGAAATGTTGCAACAACATTGATTAGACAAAATGGAATTCTCACATATATGTATGTTCCCCAAGGTGTGGTGAATTTGATCTTGTACTGTTCAGATTCTCTCACCATCACCTGATTATAACCTGGGAACCCATCCATCATTGAAAGTAGTTCGCACCCTATAACTTTTTGTAGCATGGCCTCCATGTTAGGTTCAAGATAGTTATCCTTTAAAGATGCCACATTAAGATTCTTGAAATCTACACATATCTTGATATCACCATTCTTTTTTCTGACACGAACTAAATTTGAAACCCATGATGAATGCTTGATTGGCTTGATGATCCCAACATCTCTTAACTTTGTAAGCTCTTCTTGCATCTTTGGCTGCAAAGTAGGATTTATTGGCCTCTATTTTTGTCCGAAAGGCTTTGCATCAGGATTTAAATGGATTTCATGTTGGAATAGATCATCCCTGTAAGACTTTAGGTCATCATATGACCATGCAAACACATACCTATATTTACTTAATAGGGAAATTAACATAGTTCTCACATGGAGTTTCATCTTCTTGCCTATGTACACCTTTTCAGGAGAATTCTCTGTCTCAAAATTTATCTCCTCTAAATCTTCCTTATGAGAAGATGCTTGCTTAATATTTGATTTGTCAAGGCCATCAAAGACCCTCTCTAGTGTGACCAGTCCTTTGGGAATCTTATTTTATTTTAATTGAATTACCTCATTCCCAAATAATGTCTCCTTCCCATCAACCTCAACTACTAATGAGCCAAAATCAATCTCTTGACTTTCATATTTATCAATGCAATGCAGAAACTTTAGAATATCATTGTCATCGTCAAACACTTTCCAGTTGTAAATGTTTTTAGGTACTATAGGCTGCGTCTGTACTCCTATTCTTGAAACACCATGAAAGGTAACATCATCTAATCTGAAAACAATATTAGCTAGCAAGTCTACCCTAACATTTTTGCCCCTTTCTATCCAATCTATGCTAAAATAATTGAAGGTCTCAATAGTGTCCCAAATTGCATTCCTATATTACCTAATCCTTTTATCTGTAGCAACAAACCTAGTCCTAACATGAGAATCTACTAACTTAGAATCCTCCAACACTTTTAACAACTTAATTCCATGTTTGGAAGCTAGTTTCAACCCCTGAAAAAGAGCTTCATACTCAGCGACATTATTTATACAAGCAAATTGTAACAAGGAGTACTTGAAATTTTTACCTTGTGGAGAGATGAGAATCACCCCTGCACCCGAGCCTTCCTTGGAATAGAATCCATCAAATTACATAGTCAAAAGATCATCTTCTTATGGTGTATCCAAGACCCCCTTGTCAATCGGCGTAGGCTGGACTTCTTCCTCTTCCTATTTCAATTATTCAACACAGAAAGTGTCTAAACTAGTGTCTACAAAGTAAATTATTGTTGTCCAGTGTCTAAACCAGTGTCTACAAAGTTAATTATTGAATCATGTGGTAAACCCTTGATTCTCTTGCAATCTTAACTTCTTTTTAATCTATTGAAAAATTTGGAAATGATAGGTCACACTAAATACTCCCACCCATGGAAGTGCTCTAGTTTCTTGACAATAACATCCCATAAGTTGGTGGGATGTACACCATTGTGATACTTATAAACAAATATTTCCTAGGGAAGGTTGCAAGTTTATATGGAACTCGATTGATTACTCCTATAGCAGGAACTTCCCTTGAGTCCATGGCATAGCACTTCCCATACATGCTATCAACCTTTAAGCCCATTTCTTTCATGATTTTTACAGGAATTACATTTTTTGATGACCCTGAGTCTATCATGCAATTTCTAAGCAACTTACCATCAATTATAAAGATTAGAAAAAATGGATTGACTTGGCTTGGATTGGCAATAATAGTGGTCCCTAGATATACTTTAGGGTTTTCATTGATCACCACTTTGACCTCAGTGTTCCTCTCTTGACTCCTGTTTGATTCAAGTTGATCAGCCACCACTTTATACTTCCCACTTGTAGCAATGCTATTGATAAGAGCAATAGTATTATCCTTATGCTCATCTATTCTCATCATTTATAGTAGTGGGACTGTGACTTTAACTTGATACAATACCTAGAACATATCTATAGGAGAATAATTTGGTAACTCTGGGAGTATGAATTCATTAGGAATTACCTTCTCACCTTGTCCTTAAACCTTTTTAGCACTGGGTTTCAATTCTTTGGCCTTCTTAGCTTGGGGAGAAGCTTCACCATCAATTTTTCCCTTAGTGCCCTTCTTAGCACAAATTCTCATCTCTTTACCCTCCTTGGGTTTTGCCTCTTTCTTATTTTTTGTTTTAGTTCCTTTATTTTCTGCATTGTTCTCCTTGATAAACATGCTACCAGGGCTACTATGATTACCATTTACATTTCTATTCCTCAAATGATACTTGTTCCTTGCCTTAGAAGCCAATGCAATTGTTTACCCTTCAATTTCCTCATTTGAGGGTCTCCTCAAAGAAACATTATCTGACTCAAGAATGTAGACAGTGCAGTCATTCTCTCTTTCTTCATTTGAAAATACTTGTTTATGGTAAGAGCTCACCTCTTTCCTTTGGAAATCCACATCACTTCTGTTAGGCTCATCATCTAAGGAGTATTCCTCACAAGCAAGATCTGATTTGGTCATGAGCACGTTCACAATTCCTTCTTGCTCATGAGGAGAATTGTAAGCTCATTGATCCTCTAGTAATTCCTCTACTGATCTAGCAACAGTACTAAGGAAAGTATTCAGTAACATTTGTGGAATGATTTTGCAAAGGAGCAGGTGTACCTTGGACATTCTTTTGATTATTGTTAACTCACTCCCCATTATGCCAGTTTATATGATAGGGATAGTCCTACAATCTTGGTGGCCTTTCATTCCTCTAAAACTATGGCTTATCATTATTGGCCGACTTCTGCAACAATTTAAGAACCTGATCTAATTTTTCATCAAGGGTCACAACTTTGAATCTCTTTTCATTCTGAGCCCTTGGGTTCTTCAAAGGTTTGGGGTCATCCCTTCCTCCCACTTTACCTGATGCTCTCCTATTGTTTTCAATGTTGGCTGCCATTTTGTAGGCCTCTCTCAGGTATTGTGGATTCTTATCTTTGAGCAGATAACACATTTTTGAATCATATGCATTTTAGTATACAACTAGACATTCCTTTTCATTAGGTATCAAAGAAGCAGGGACTTTATACATTTCCTTCTGGAACCTTGCATTGAACTCGGTTTCCAATTCATTATGCTCCTTTGTAATATTTTTAAAATAATTTAACGTAAACTAAGGATTGGTTTGGTCTCCATACTTTTCTCTGAACATTAGATAGAAAGAGTCCTTGGATCAATGCTTGCATCGGGCAAGCTCATGTACCAGTCCCTAGAATCCTCTATTAATGATTGCATAAAATATTTCATGGAAACATCATCATCCCACAATTTGAAATCTTTCAAAAAGCTTTGGAAAGCTTTTAAATGGTCCTCACCATTGAGAGAATTATTTCCAACAAACTTAGGTACAATTTTCCTTACATTATCTGGAATTGGATTTGGATATCTAGGAATGTTCTCAAAACATAACTGTCTGTACCTATCAGTGTGTAATAACCTCCTTCCACCAAGTCCTTCTTCCTCATCTTGGTTATCATGATTCCTTCTTCTATCATATTTTTTTTCAAACCTTCTGGGTTGGGAATCATGTTGATCATTAAAGAGAATTGTTCTATCTTTGTTTTTCGAATGTGAGGTGAAACTAGAAGGATTTGAACTAGATGATGTTTTTTCATTCACATGAGGAGGATGATATGCGAGCTTGAGATCTCTAGGTTTCAGGGACAAAACCTTTTATAGTGGATTCTAGGAAACTAAGTTTACTTTTCATTTTAGTATTTATAGCCAACAATTCCATCTCTTTCACCTTTTTCTCAAACTCTTGATTTTCTTTCATCAGCCTATCAACTAATGAGATATACTCATTATGTGGTATATCCTTTTCAGATGCACCTCCTTCATCTATCTTTACTCCACCCATGGGTTTCTTTCCTTTATCAATAATGTGGGGAACAAGATTAGTATTTTTGGGAGGAGGGTTAACTAGGATAGAAGTCTTTTTAGTAGTGTTGGTTTGTGAGTTTACAACAACATTATCAACAAAGGGAACTATAGGGATCTTTACTACAATCTCTTGAACAATGTGACTAGTTTTTTGGATAGTTTTAGTTTCTAACCTATCCAATTATTCCATTTCCTCAACCTTTCTCCTTAACATATCCCTCTGCATTATGATTTCCCTTATCCTTCTCTCTTTCTTTTCATCCCTCTTATTTCTATTCTCATTGCATCTTGAGGCTCTTTCTCTAAGCCTTTGCATATCATTAAGAAATTCTTCTTCCTTTGGTAAAGTAGAGTCAACATCTAGTTCTACTATAGCCTAAGCTCAATTGGGAATAGCATTATGGGAATATTCATCATCTCCAGTTAATAGGTCTAGAGGAATGGGAGTATATGAATGGGAAGTTGGGGTCAAATATCCCTCAACTCTAGCACATCTAGCACTACCATTATAGCTTTGTATTCTTTCTCTCTCCCTCCTTTCCATGAATTTCAAGCCTTGGTCTAAGTGTTGTTCATTCACAACAGACTTCATAAAAACCTCTCCTCTCTCAGTAGAGGTGCTATCACTAAAATCTAGCAAATTCCTTTCACATTCTAAACTAGAGCTAGAACGAATATCACATTCAAGGATTAGGTGGGGAGTAGGCTTACATGTTTCAGTATCCTTTTCTTTCACCCACTTTCCTTGAGTGTTCTTGGAAAATTCTCCTTCCATTTTTTGCTCTAGATGCTTCTTCATGTGGCATAGAGTTCCTCGCATTTGGACGTGGATCTTCTTCATGCCCATCAAATTTCTTGGTTTCTTTGTATTCTTCTTCTTTACTTCTTTGATATCTTTAAACACTGGCTTACACTGGTGCAAAGACTACAAAGTTGCCACCCAAATTCCTTGGGACCAATTCGTAGCAATTGTGTTACGATTTATGCAAATTTCACAAGATCCTTGGAAAATCAGATGAACTTTGACAAATGTGAAATTCTTTCAAATGAACTTTGAATTTAATCCTTTCAAAACAAAAGGGTGGGAAACTTAACATGAAATTTGGTGGGACACATGACAAAGATTGGAACAATATTTAGCAAAAACTACAAATAGACTGACTCTATAAGTAAACATCACCATATACTATAGTGATCTTTGATAAGGCACTCTAGGGACTTATAATTGTAAATCCTACATCCTTAGCAAAGTCACCATTCTATTGGTTGTTTTATACGAACAAATCATATCTCACCAAGTACCTATGAGCTTTCCAAACTTTATTCTCAAATACTTGTAAGACAGTTGGCCAACAAATGAGATGTAGCACTAATGCTCCTTCTCCTGCACTTTTGGCTCTGCAAAACTTGGGAAGGTAATCCCATAATGTATATCCTATGAATCTTATAAAAACTTAACATATACATTACATAACAAAGTAGATGTATTCTCATTAGAGGCTAGGAAGATGAAATCCTTCAAGAAATTGACATTTCCTTGAGAGAATTACACATCTAAAGCTGAGAATGAAAAAAAACACCAACCACAACAAATGATAGATCAATTTAAAGATTATTTATAAGTGATGTTCTCAAATTGGATGATTGGAACCACAAGAATGCTTATAAGAATTGAGATCAGTGCCATGCCTACAGGCTAGGAGTCAAAGAAAATTGAACTGCAAGGTAAATTTAATCCTAAACATCCATGATCTATGTGAGGTTGCTTTGTAATTCATAAATTAATAATTGGACTCTAAGACTACTTATCAGATCCAATCAGCTCACATATGAATTAATGGTTTGATTTAAGAATTTTAACTGACCCTTTGAATCAGAGCCAAAATCAAAACATACATCAAAGTACAATAACGATGAAGATTAATAAAATGATCTTTGATTAGAGTTTTCATTAATAATTCAGATATAGAGTAAAATTGAAGAGACTATAAACTATAAAAACTTGTTGTTAAACAGGTGCAAGACAACTAAGAAGGGGGTGAATTAGTTGTCCCAAAAATTCAAACTTAAAAATTTATCACTTACCAATTCTTCAACCACACTATTTTTTTATTAAATATGAGCATGAAACACAAATAACAAAAAGTAAATCAACACAAAGAACACCATATTTTTGCATGGAAAACCCAATAAGGGAAAAACCATGGTGAGGGTTAACTCACACTATATAGTATTTTCAAAAGAGGCTCACTGCTAAAAGAGGGACTCATTGTCCAAGTACAAAGGCTCACTGCCTACAAAAGGACTCACTGGCCAACAAGGAGGCTCATTTCCTACACAAGATTATACAAAACAGAATAAGGCTTTACAACCAAAAAAGAACTAGAAAGATGCACCTTTCATGTGCTGATACATTTTCAAAGATGCTCAGTATTTAGACTTTACTACTGCCTTTCTGATCACACCTTTACATTCATTTCTTTCTCACTATTTCTTCTATCTCTTATCTGTTGTTTACACACACTCCTTCTCCACTTCAAAATTTTTTCACCATATATATATATATCCAATCTCCATCACAAGCATCAATTAGGTCAACCTAATTAGATGCCATTCATTTATAAAAGATATCAATTGTTGGCTCCAATAGATCACAAAATATTTTCAAAATGCAATTTAACCATTGGCACGTTACATTATGTCGGCTCAGACCAAGAAATAGATCACACATAAGTTTTCATATCATATCAAAATTAACTTAACAAGTCATCTAGGAATAGTCTTCAATGCAACCAGAATAATATCACTTCATCGTACGAGCACCAAAACATGAAATAACCTGATCATGCATGCCTTTAACATCCATAAGTAATTTCCCAAAACCACAATAAAAAATTGTCAATTGAGGAGAAATGAAAACTAGAATACTAGAGAGGCACAAAAAATATTGAATCAATTGTCAAAGAAGATAAGTTAGTTATACACACCAGTTTAGAGTACCAGACCAAGCTACCAACATGGTGACATCAATGAAAACATATAGATAACCTACTCATTCTTCCAACAATCTCCCCCTTTGTCATTGATGGCAACATGTAAACAAAATTCTCCTTCTTTCCTCAAAAACTTATAAATTTTTGCACTATCTCCAACACTCTCCCCCTTTGACATCAACGGAAAAGGGCATGAAAAATGAGTGTAAACATGTCACATAAAAATTTCAAAATATTTCCAAAGACTTCAAAAACTTCCAACAGTCTAGAAATTTTAAGCAAACATACATTAAGTGAAGATGACATTCTTCACCAGGAATACCTTCTTATACCTTTCCTTGAGAACTGGATACAACTTCTTCAAGTTGAATACAATAGACTCCAATCTTGTACATGTACTTTCCAATAATAAAAATAGAGTAAAAGAGGGTGACCAAGTTGTAACGGAACATTGATTCTCAACATCTTTTGCATCAATAAGAATTTTGGAAAGATGCTCTAACCGGACTTCATCAATTTCTTTAAGAAGCCAGAAGGTCTTTGTCACATCATCTCTCTATCTTTGTGTAATGATTAGTTCAACTTGTAGTTCACCAACTCTTATTCTTTGCTTCCCTTCTTTATCTTCAAATATACTGAAATTCTTTTCAATGTTGTTCACTTCAACTTCAATCGCTTCAATTCTACTTCTGAAGTTATCTACAGTTGCAGGCCACCAAAGACAATACTTGTAAACATCTAAAATTTCTTTAATACACTTTTTTGTTTCCACAATCAATCCAGACAATCTTTTCATAGCCTTTTCACATCTCCTTTCAACCAATATTCCCATCTTGCGTCCTGGATTTTCAAGCAACATCCTTTCTTCAACAATCTCAATCAAATTTTCTGGCAAGAAATTAGAAACAACAGATAATTCAATACCTTTATGAAGTAGATAATCTACCAGTGTATCATCAATTTTCAGTTTGTCAATAGGCGAGGCAACATTCCATAGTTCACCAATCTTCTTCATTTTTCCTTTAACTATCATAGACTAGATGCCATTAGGATTAGGGGATTTAGTTCTAGCCAAAGATTCTTTCTCCTTCTCATCTGAAATGTCAATGATGTCTTTAGTTATCTCTTTTCTCTTTTTCAATTTTGAAAGGGAATCACAGATAACAACCTCCAATTCTCTTTTTCTAGAGGAAGAGCCCACTTTGAAATGACTTGATGCAGATATACTGAAGCAAGGGTTTTCTTTCAAAGATGAGAAATATGATATGCACATGTTTACACTATCTTCCAAAGACTCTAGATATCTATAAATTTTCTTTCCAATAGGGATACCACATTCCCACATCACATCATATTTTCTCAGTAGAGAATTCAGAAAGTAAAACATCAGACACACCAACAAGGATCTAAAACGAAAGGGATAATTCTCAACCAATGACATTCAAACATTTTCAAGCAAATTCTCATGTAACAGGCTACATAAATCAAACTATTTGTTCTCCTTAACCATCATGTGGGCAATATGTACGACAATCACTGAAGTTGAACTTTCACAATTTCTAAAATAAATTTTGTATGAAATACCATACAAAACATACCTAATGGTCGAATCAGCAAGTGTATCAATCAATAGTGCTCTAATATCTCTACTAATTCCAGTCAGCTCCTCCACATCTTTATACTTCACAATTTTCTTTCCAAGGAGTTCTCTAACACTGCATAATCCAATAATCACTTTGATTGCTTCCTTTGAGATCAAAATAGGGTTTGTCCAAAAAAATGCTTCCATCCTTGAAACAATTCAACAAGAACAGATAACCTCTTTATCTGTAATCCATGGGAGTTCACTCCATAAATCCATCCCTAGGGTTTTTATGTTCTATAATTCGACTTTTCTCAACCCTAGTTCAATTCCTTTCATTTTCCTATGATTGTATTCTTCTAATTCAATGCTTTTCAACTTCACAGGGGTAACACCACATGATCCGCTATCCATTTCTATGCTTTCTTGAAATTCAATGAAACTTCTTTGATTTTCTTCTTTCCTTTTGCAATTAGAGAAAAGGTTTCTAGATTATCTAATATAATCTCTTTGAATTCCTTTCAGAAATGCTTTAGGCTTGCTCCAAAATCATTCTAGGCTTTTGTTCAAGCTCTTCAAAAGCATGATTTACCAAAAAGACTTGAAAACTTCATCTTATACACCATTGAACTTTACCTAAAACACATTAAATGTGATAGACACCAAAAAGTTGTTAAAAATAGTCTTCTTATCACAGATAGCCCTTATTCAATCCGCAAATCCTCATACCAATGTATTTTCCTCTGGTTCTTTTTCCAAAGCCTCTAAATAAACATTCTTCACATTCCAACCATGTGCTAGCCTCTGACACACCATTCTTCTAGGGGGTTTTTATGATCTTCTGATAATACTCCCCCTAAGACCATGCTAGGTCTAAATTATGAATAAGTCATTTGTACCAGATGAGGGCACAAACACATTAGGAGTCTTAGATTTCTCTTCTTCTTTCTTCTTCCATACCTTAGCCATCTCTTGCTTCATCTCTTCTTTGTCAATCTTCTTTACTGGTTCATTCTTCTCTTCCAGAGTAGACTTCTTTCCTTTCTTATAGATTTTAGATACATGTCCAGGTTTGTTGTAGTTATAATAGACCACACTTTTCTAATTAAACTATCCTCCATTATTCCTCGATCTACACCGATTTTCCCTATGTCCAAATTTATTACAGGTATGGTAGTAGCCATTAAAGAATTGATTCATTTTTCCTCCATTAAAATTGTTCCTCATTATTTAACTGATCATTCTTACTTGAGATCTATATTTTGTAGCCTTATGTCCAATATTCCCACATTCAAAACATTTTCCAGAAAGAGAACCAAAAAACTAGTTCATCCTGCCCCTACATTCAATTTCTCTATGACCATATTTGTTACAAGAAGAAAAAACACCATCAAAAGAGGGGTACCTCTTTGCATTAGGTTGTCTCATAGCTGGTCTTCTTGCAAAATTCCTTCTTTTCTTCCTCTTGCCTTGATTCTTCTTCACATCTTTAGAAATTTCACTAGTATCAACTCCCAAGCCACCTTTGTCTTTACATGGTTTTTGTCCTACAAGAAGTTCTTCAAGTTTACCAAAGCTAGATCTGAAATTATTTTCACAAAGTTTATCCTTCTCTAGTTCCACTCTTAAGTTTATTATCTCCTACTCAAGTCTAGAACATTTATTAGACTTGTTCTGCACCATTGTATTCAGACATTCTCCAATCCTCTTCTTATCTTCTACTATCACTTTTAGTTCAATTATCTCTTGTTTCAATTGTCCACTTACTTCTATATGTCTTTCCTTAAATTTCTTCAACTATTCCTTCAACTTCCAAACACATTCATTTGCTTCATCAAGATTCTCTTTCAGATATTTGTTTTCTCTTTCCACTTTATCAAGATCTTCAAGAGTAGTACATAGGTCTCCTTTATCATACATTCAACCAGCCTTTAAGATCCCCCTCAAGTAGTTAAGCTCTTCACCAAGGATCCAAAATCTTTGATACCAATTGTTAAATAGGTGCAGGACAATTGAGAGGGGGGGTGAATCAGTTGTCCCACAAATTCAAACTTAAAACTTTATCACTTATCAATTCTTCAACCACACTATTCTATTATTAAATATGAGTATGAAACACAAATAAATATCAACACAAAGAACACCAGATTTTTACATGGAAAACCCAATAAGGGAAAAACCATAGTGAGGGTTAACTCACACTATATAGTATTTTCAAAAGAGGCTCACTACCAAAAGAGGGACTCACTGTCCAAGTACAAAGGCTCACTACCTACAAAATAGACTCACTATCCAACAAGGAGGCTCACTACCTACACAAGATTATACAAAATAGAATAAGGCTTTACAACCCAAAAAGAACTAGAAAGATGCTCAGTATTCATAATTGACTACTGCCTTTCTGATCACACCTTTACATTCATTACTTGCTCACTATTTCTTCTATCTCTTCTCCGCTATCTACACACACTCCTCCACTTCAAAAACTATTTGCCATATATATATATATATATATATATATCTAATCTCCATCACAAACATCAATTAGGTCAGCCTAATTAGATGCCATTCATTTATAAAAGATATCAACTGTTAGCTCCAATAGATCACAAAATATTTTCAAAATTCAATTTAACCATTGGCACTTTACATTATGTTTGCTTGGACCAAGAAATAGATCACACATAAGTTTTCATATCATATCAAAATTAACTTAACAAGTTGGCTAGGAATAGTCTTCAATGCAACCAAAATAATGTCACTTCATCGTACAAGCACCAGAACATGAAATAACCTGATCATGCATGCCTGTAACATCCATAAGTAATTTCCCAAAACCGCAATAAAAAAATTATCAACTGTGGAGAAATGTGGACTAGAATACTGGAGATGCACCAAAAATACCGGATCATCTGCTGAAGAAGATAAGTCAGTTATATGCAGTAGTTTAGAGTACCAATCCAAGCTACCAACATGGTGAAATCAATGAAAACATATAGATAACCTACTCATTCTTCCAACACTTGCATCATTATTTAGATATGCTTAGGAACCATACAATTGACAAAATTTACTAACTAGACTCAAAGCTTAAGATAACACTTCAAACATATTTGCTCCATGTTTTAATTTGCACAATTTGATTTCAGAATTCAATAAGAGACCCACACTAATGGCCTTGAATTCACTTTTATAGAATAAGGGAGAAAAAGCAAGCTTCAAGCCAAGAGTACACATGTCACATCCTAATTGGACTTCTATAAGACATATTCCCCATTACATTTATATTTGCACTTTCAATTGGAGGGAATACATATGAGACAAAGATTATTTCCATTTGCTGAAGAGGATAGACCCACCTTCCAAAAGGAACTTCCACATATTATAACAACTTTATGACTCCTTTTTCAATCCAAAATTGGCCACATCCACGCCAAGTCAGCATAAAAGTATAAAGCAATAAAAATGAGTGATGGATTCATCCAGATCATCACTCATGTCATCAACCTTTCTAATAAGAATAGAAAAATATTTTACAATACCTTAACCAAAGCCTAATCTGTACTATTTATAGGCTATGCATTGTTCTTCTTCTATCTATTACTCTTCAAGATCCTTATTACCTGAAGCACAAAAACCTATTCAATGAACTTCTCCAACCATGAATTATATTCCTCATCAGTGGGCCATTGTGTACTCAACAAACTCTGTACCTTCTCATCGTGTTGTGTGTACCTATCATCAATCAATGCTCTAGCCTCCCTGAAAAATATTTCCATGTTTTTTTCAACTCCAGCCATGTTATCGATATGGAAATTTAACTTGGAGTAATCAATTTCACTTAACACACTTTTAGCACGAGGAAACCACTCTTCCAATTCATGTTTCCACTTGGAAAATTCTACTAGTTCTCCCTTATGATCAAATATTTTTGGTATACCTTGTGCTTCCATATCTCTGAACATCTTCAATTTTTTTCTAAGATGCATCCCTAACTTCCCATGGAAATTCATTATCTCATTGATCACATCAATGGTCTTCAATATCTTAGGAATGTGAGTGGGGACCTCTGGATGTTCATTAGTTTTAGACATTATTTCCTTTAGGGCTACTACTCTAGTACTCCACTAGCTCCACTTATCTTAGAAAACATTCTGAACCCGCATGTATTTGATGTTAGCATCATGAATACTCCTATAAGCTACCCATACATCATCAAACTTGTTGACCAATTTGGTCACTCTATGTTTTAGCACATCATCAAAAATATTATTGGCCACTTTGATGCTTTCAAATTTAGCTTCCTTTGTCTGTTCCTTTTCTGCTTTCAAGGCTTGATTCAAATCTTGAATCTTGAGGGACAAAGTTTCCCTATCTTGAGTGGAGATATCTAAAGTAGAACTGGTCAGGGATGGAAAAACTCTTTGTGTAGTGGCCAATACTTTGTTATGCTCATCCATCAGCTTGTTGTATCTATCCAACAACTTCTGGTAATTAGCCTCTATGATCTGAGCAATGTCCACAGTCAACATTGTAGTGTGCATTGTTAATTGTGCAACTGCAGTAGTGGTCATCTTTGTTGCTCTCTTAACAATCACTACTCCAATTTCCTTCTCCACAAATGGTACCACATTAGGTTTTCCTGTGTTAGGGGCCATAGACCAAACAACCAATGTATTCAACTAGGGGCTGAAATCCAAACCAAAGATCTTGTTGTCAAAGGACTCCTTAGAAACAAAGGCATCAAGATCCTTTCTAATTGTGTCCAATACAATGGTAGATGAAATGTCACAATGAGGAAGTAAAAGTGCACCACTTGCCTCCACTAGTGCTCTTTCCTCTTCTAATGACATACTAGCTATTTCTTGTCTTATTTTGTCTTCCTCTTCTTTCTCAACTTCATCTTGCAAAGAATGGTCAACTTTCTCTCTTGCTTCCTCAATCCTTCTTTTTATGTCTGCACTTTTAACATGGATGAAAAATTCCCTAAATTCCTTGGTCTTGATAAAGGCATCATCACACATAAACTCAGCACAGGATTTTATCTTGACATCATCTTTAGCTTCATCAAATATCCATTTCACAACCGTACTAGGTGGAACCACAATGTTTAGAGCATCAATCCTATCTTTAGGGAAATCCTGATCCACTTCTTGCTCCAATGGGTTATGTTGACCAGAGGCCTCTAGGAGATGAGCCTCTTCCACATGCTCACTTTCTGGATAATCCACTAGTGGGGCCACAATAGGCTATCCACTAGTCCATTTTGATTTCACATGAATGCTTGGAGTAGAACATTGATTTGGTTGACTTCTTATACGAGCATCATGATTTTCTTTAGCAACCCTAGCTTCAATATCAGCTTGCTTCATATTTTCAAAGAAATTCCCATCACTAAAATCACCCAACATCATTTTTTCCTTTGCAAATTTATTTTTCACTTCTGAGTAAGGATTCACATACAAAGGGTTATCCTTTATTATCTAGTTCTCTATGGAACATATCTTTCTCCATGCATCCTTTCTTGCATTTACTTCCTCATCAGTAGACAAATTCTTGATGACATCTTCTTGAAAATAGAACTGATGATCTATTGTTCCCAATGACCTACCTCTTCTTTGAGCCAAGATGACTCCTTCAGGATCACTGATCCTTCAAACTTCCTGGTGTAGAATTACTCAGAAGGGAACCAAACCTTTCAATGTCCTCTTTTTAAGTACAACTAAAATATGTAAACTCCACATTAGGATTCACAAGGGAAGCCTTCTTCGGACCTCTAAAATACTCTTTATCCATAACATCCATTTGCCACATTACTTCCATGAAAGCTTGTTTGTCTAACAGATAAGTGGGTAGTTTGTGAGGTGCACCAAAGTTACATATATCCTAATTGTAGTGTAATTGGTATACAGATACCAATCTCCCTAATTGAATTAGTACTTGGTGTCCTATTCATGTTCTAATGGCCTTATCATCTCCTTGACACCTTGTGAAATGATTTGTACAGGCTTCAAACAAAGCTATTCAAGCACCAAGAACTTGAAGATATTACAAAACATGTTATAGTCATAATGTGGACAATGCACATCCCAGATATGCATCCACACCTGCACTAGAAACTCATTATCGTTATCATCAAATACTCTGAAACTAATATAGTTCCTCATCATCTTCCTACTCTTCCATAATAATAAGTGCATCAATAGAGAGTAATTCCTATAGGACAACAAACGATTGGCATCCTTCAATTTTACCAGGTCCTCGTGAAAATTTTCAACAATGTAAGTGGCATAGTCCTAGGCCCTATTTTGATATTTGTGCTAAATATCAGTAGCCATAGTCATCAAGGCTATGTCCATCTTAATATCATACTCTTTATGCAAAACTTGACAAATAGCATAATAAGTATTCTTGAAATTGTCTTCAAAATCAACACAATCAAAATGTTCCACCTCAAAAGCCATGAAGGGTTGACCAATCATCTTCATGTTGCACCTCTTGTGAATAGTCAACACACCCTTTCTATACCAAACCTTATTCTTCTCATATTCATTATACAATTTGCGAAAGTTAATGGTCTTAGAGGTAGATGGGTTTAATTGGAATGCCTCAATTATTTGACTCGCAAAGATATTCAACATGTGGAAAAAGTACAGAAACCTTTTAATTGTTTTGTCATTTGGGTCATAGCAGTTGGCCAATGCTAGTATCAAGTCTACTTCCACAAATACATTCATGCACACCAATTTTCCTATGCCACATGCCCATATGTTGTAGGCAGGGCGGTCGACTCTTATTCGTTTAAAGGCATAGTAGAACAGGTCCCAACCACTTTGTGGCACCACAATGTCATAGATTATAGAGGTGGCATCCTCAAAATGAGGAGTAAAAATACCCTAACCAGTCTTTGTCTTCCCTACATTTTTCTTAATTTCTTGTTAAGGGTCCTGAGGGGTTCTTCCATAAACCTAGGACAATCCTTCTTAACAGTTCTTTTCTTTTTGGGTGTACTTGCTTCATCAGGTTGAGGTTGGTCACTAGAAGGTTCAGGTTTACTCACACGTTTTTGAGTAGGTTTTGTATCATTTTTAGCTCTAGAGCCACTAGGCTGACTCATTGTTACTTGGCAAGGAAGATATGGTTTTTAAGATACTAAAAAATCACCTTAAAGGACTGAAAACCATAAGGTTTTCTATGCATCCAATAATCCTATCCCCTTTTACCCCAAAACCTCACGAACAACAATTTTAATTTACTGCAAGTAGACAAAATTATCACATTCAGACACCACAAACCCCACTATCTATACCATTTCAACAACACCCAGAAAACAAACCAACTCAAGAGCTAGAAAATTTACTTACCTAGGAACACAATGGATGCTCTTCAATCTTCGCTCTGTGCAATGCTTCACTCTTACTACTTCTCGACTCTAAAAACTCCTATGTGTGTGCCAATTACAATTACTCAAAGGAGATGTTGGAAAACCTCTTTAATATCCCAATGTTGAAGTGCATTTCACCATTACTGGTTGATGGGTTGTTTATGTGAGAGAAATGATGGATAGCCATTCTGGTTTGAATCCCAACCATCGATCATCTAGTTTTAAAAAAAAATCAATGTTACCCTTTTTCCATTGCTCATGCTTTTAACAACTATACTTTAAAGTAGCGAAAGGATCCTTAGAACATGCCACGTAATCATTCTGTAGCAAGTGATAAAACCCGACTCCTTTTTTCTCATTGTAGAAGCATCGAAGAAATTTTTAAAAGTTTCAGTGATGGGCTCCTCCTTTGATGCATTCAAGCAACCTGGACCATCACTCATTACAGAAGTGATCACGCTATTGGAAAAAAATTTGATGATGGGAAAAAAAAAGTGATGTAACATGAGCCCGACATGTGGCTACCATATTGTTCAATCCCTCCTTCCATCGTTCGTCGTAGAAGCTACAAGAACCTTCAAAAACCTTTTGGCGATGGGTGATACAATGCACCACCATACTCATCGCTCATCGCAATAATGGGGTTGTGGGTTCAAACGACTTTGGAAATGAGTGATATAAAGGAAATAAGTAGCTCATAGCTTATTGCAAAAAATCGCCCACTGATGAAAATAACTCCAGTGATATGCGATTTTAAGTAAATAAAAGGTCCATGAGCTAATAAGATGATTTCAAAGAGAAGGGGTCACGACTAGGACAATTCATCTTAACCCTTGAGATGAATGCATACTTATGGAATTTTAGGAAAATATTTTTAGCCCATTGCAGGTAACATTAAAAGTAACGATGTAAAATTGGACAACCGACAGACCTAAGTGGAAGAGTCTTTGATGGCCTAAGTTACAACTTGAACGCCCAATGACTAGGTAAAGCAGGTCAACAAAGGATTAGAATTCCCAAGGTCTAAGGTGTAGGAAAATGGGAATAAGGTTACACAACTAAAACCCTAGACCTCACTCATGAACATAAATGCAACATATCACACAAGGTGCAGAACGAGCTCAAAATTTTGAAATTTAAGGAGCTCTATTAGGATCACCCTCCCAGGTTTTGTAGAGCCCAAAGTGTAGGAGGAAAGAATTGTTTCTTTCACTTGTTCATTAGCCAATCCATTTAGGTTGCTAAGAATTAGAAATGGAAATTCCATAGGATTCTTTGAAGATCATATTAGTTCTTGAAGAATAACCTACACATCTATCACCACACAATTATTCTATAAGTCTTCATCTACTTTGACACTTGCACTCTCAAGAATCTTCTTCAATATATTTTTGTAGCATAGGTAAGCTTTTCTTCTTGTAGAATATCTAAGGAAGATACCTTCATCATATCTTTTATCAAACTTTCCTAAGTTTTCTTCATCTCTTTTGATATAGCATTTGCTTCCAAACACTCTAAAATATTTGATAGTAGGAATTCTTTCATACCATAACTCATAGGGAGTCTTTGCACTATTTTCTCTTACTTGAAATATGTTAAGAATGTAGACAACAGTATGAATTGCTTCTCTCTGGAGAAATTCTAGTAGGTTTTCCTCTTTCATCATTGTTCTTGTAGCTTCTTGAATAGTCCTATTATTTCTTTCAACCACTCCATTCTGTTGAGGAGTCCTAGGGAAAGACAAATGCCTCTTTATCCTATGATTTTCACAAAAAAAATTAAAATAATTGGAGGTGAAATCTCCACCTTTGTCAGACCTCAAAACTTGATTTTCATGTCCATTTCATTCTCAACTATAACTTTGAATGATTTAAACTTATCTAGAGTTTTTGGTTTCTTTGATAAAAGTAACCCATGTCATTCTAGAATAATCATCAATCAATAACATGAAATACCTATAACCTTGAAGACTTCTTACTCTAGTAGGACCACAAAGGTCTATATGCACTAGCTCCAATAGTCTAGTAGTAGATTGTTCTTTGACTTTGAAACTTCTTCTTGCTTGCTTCCCAATTTAAAATTCCTTGTAGACAACATTAATGGGATTTATAATCCTTGGAAAATCTCTCACAACTTGGACTCAATTGATCCTTACTAGGGTATCAAAATTAATGTGACACATCCTTCTATGCAATAGCCAACTTTCATTAATATGAGTAATAAAGTAATGACCATCATCACCTTTAAGCTGATAAAAATTTCCATCTTTCCTTTTTCCAATAGCAACCATAGTTGTAGAGCCCTTTTTGATCCCATATCCATCATCTTGAAACATAATATTTTATCCTTTGCTACACATTTGTTGATGCAAAAGCATCCAGCGGTGTAGGGTAATCTTGCATCATCGAAAAAAAAATTGTTTTCTTTATTTTGCTTAGTTGTTTTGAGTCCCATGTTGACACTTAAGGGGTGTAAGATAGTCAGGTGTCAAAAATAGCAAAAAATGGGAACTTACTATTTTTAGTAAGTTGGCCTAAACAAGCTAGTATGGACATGAAAATTTACCCCAAGGAGTAGAGCTGAAAAATATTTCTGGTTGCAAAAGAATCACCTCAATACCCTACAAGGTTTGGGAGAAATAAAAGTTTCTATGCTAAAAAATTTCTCCAATGCAGCTTCAAATTTAGATATAAAGCTTTAGAGGCCCCGAAATAGGTCAAAAAGTGGCCAAACCAACCTATGGTGGTGTGTGTGTTGTAGAGCTCATTGAGAGCTTTCCAATGATATGCAATAATAGCAAATTGGACACTCAGATCAAAAGTTATGGCCCCACGAAGTTGGTCCTCTAAAAAGTGAATTTCATAAAAAAATCTTCCTAGGCCAGAAATCAAACGGTGGGACTTTTGGTGCCAAAACAAAAAGGGAAAATTTGATCTTTCTAGAACATTCTAGGGAAGTGATTGGGGGAAATAAAAATAATTAAGTGGGGGTTGTAGAAGGTGGCTTTGATAGTGTAGACTGTGGCTCTGAATAGTAGATTTTCTTTTTAGAGTTGAATTTTGTTGTAATGAATCAAGCCCATGAGGCTGTAGCATGTAAGCTTTGAATTTATAATTTCATTTTCTAAAAATAATTGAAAGTGAGTCATTTTTTTTGTCACATCTTTTGTGTTGTCATCTATTGTGATTTTTGTGGGTTTTGGGTGGTGTGGTCCTTATCAAGTGGTATCAAAGTAGGAGTTCTTGAGCTTGTAATAGAGCATAGAATGTGAGGTAGTTGCAACAGGACCTATGAGTGTGGGCTAAGTTCAAGATGCCTCCAAGAATTTCCCAGTATGGAAAAGGTAGATGCCAAGGTTGTGGAGGAAGAGATCCACCAAGAGATGAAATTAGATCCCTTAGAAAGGAATTAGAAACCTTTCAACAAGAGGTTCAAAGAAGAGATGTGCAATGAGACAGAGATGCCAGTGAAGATGAAATGGAAGAGGAAATGGAAGAGGAAGAGTAGGATCCAATGAATCCTAGAGAAAGAAGATTGTTGCAAACGATCTCAAGCATTGGGAAGAGACCTAAAATGGAGGTTTCAACTTTTAGTGGAAATATGAATCCTGAAGAATTGATTGATTGGATCAATGTCAGAGGAATTTTTTGACTTTGAGAAGATTGAAGATCCTTAGAGTGAGGTTTTCAAAGAAAAAATTCAAAGTTCATGCCATTTTATGGTGGAAAGAGGTCCAAATAGAAAGAAGAAGACAAGGGAAAGATAAAATTTCCAGATGGGACAAAATGGTGTCAAAATTGAGGAAACAATTTATTTTAGTCGATTATGACTTGGAGCTACTCAAGAAGATGTAGAGCTTGAGGTAAGGGACAAGGACAGTGAAAGAATACATAGAGGAATTTCACAAGGTCCTTATTCAGACATGATATTATAAGGTGAATAAAGAGAAAGTTTCTCATTATATTAACGGGTTGAAGCCAAGCATATAGGAAGAATTGACACTAGTAAGAATGACCACTATTGAGGATGCTTATCAGTTTTCTCTAAAGGTTGAAGAACGATTGAATGAGAGGTTTGAGAAAAAATAATAAGGTGGAGGCCATGGAGGAAATACTAGTGGACAGTCATATGGAGGTCGAAATGAAGATCAAAAGAAGAGTGAAGGTTCTAGTAGCAACTAGAACTAGAAAAGAGAACACCTACCATCCTCATGATCAAAATAAAAGAGACCAAAGAAGAAGAGGAAGATTTGGACAAGGATAGGGAAGAGTAGGCTTCCATGGAACTTGTTTCCTGTGTGGAGAAGGACATAGAGCCTCTGAATGTCCAAACATCAAGGAAGGGAAAATAGAAGACCTGAGGGTAATGCACGAGTTGCACATGTAGATGAAGATGTTGAGTCTTCACATTCTAAGGATGCAGAAAGAGGAGAGGTTCTTGTTACCAGAAGAGCCTTGTTGAATGAAGAGAAGGAACCAACTCAAAGGAAGAATTTGTTTCACACCATATGTAAGTGTGAAGGTAAAGTTTGCAATGTTATTATTGCTTGAGGTAGTACTGATAGCCTTGTTTTAGAAGAAATGGTTAGTAAGTTGGGGTTGGAGAGAAGAAGGCATCTAAACCCATACCAGATTTCTTGGTTGTAGAATGACCATAAAACCTTGGCGAATGAACAATGTCTGGTAAAGTTCAAGATTGGAAATTACCATGATGAGGTATTGTGTGATATTATGCCTTTGGATGTTTATCATATGTTGTTAGGTAGACCGTGGTAGTTTGATCAACGACCAGTACATGATGGACAAGCCAACACCTATTCTTTGACAAAGGATGGGCTTCGTCATAAGTTGAAGCCCTTGAAAGAGGTAGAAGAAAATGTATCTAGTAATGCAAGAATTTTTTTGGTTGATGGAAGAAAGTTCCTAGAAGGTATGAAGCATGATCATATGTGTTTTGCATTGATCCCTAGAGTTGATAAAGAAGATACCACTAAGGTACCTATAGAGGTTTCAGATTTGTTGAATGAGTTTCAATCTATTATTTATGATAATGTACCTAACGGTTTTCCTCCCATAAGAAAGATTAGTCATTAGATGGACTTGATTCTTGGAGCCAGTTTGCTAAATAAGGAAGCTCATCATATGACTCCAACAGAGAGTGAAGAGTTGAATAGACAAATGCAAGAGTTGTTGTGGAAGAGATTGATCAGAGAGAGTTTGAGTCCATGTGCAGTTGCTGTAGTACTAGCAAAAAAGAAGGATGGGGAATGGAAAATGTGTACAGATTCTAAAGCCATCAACAAGATCACCATCAAGTATAGATTTCCCTTGCAAAGAATGGATGACATTATGGATTGTTTAAGTGGAGCTGAGTACTTCATGAAGATAAATTTGAAGAGAAGATATCAGGAAATCCAAATTATAGAAGGAGATGAATGGAAGACAACCTTTAAAACCAAGGAGGGCTTGTACGAGTGGATAGTCATGCCTTTTGGGCTAACCAATGCACCAAGCACATTTATGCGGCTTATGAATAAGGTATTGAAAGATTTTTTAAGGAAAATTGTTATTTTTTATTTGGATGATATTTTTATTTTCAATAAGACATTGGAGGATCACTTGATGCATATCCAAAGAGTTTTTGAGAAGCTAAAGGAGGATAAACTATTGATTAATTTGAAGAAATGTAGTTTTGTGGAGAGAGAGTTGGTGTATCTGGGATTTGTTGTCTCAATAGAGGGTCTTAAAATGGATCCAGAGAAGGTGAGAGCTATCATTGAATGACCTACCCCAAGGAGTGTTACAAAGGTAAGATCATTTCATGGTCTAGCAAGTTTTTATAGAAAGTTTATTAAGAATTTTAGTAGTATTTGTGCACCTCTAATTGAAGCGATGAGAGGGGATATAAAAGAGTTTAAGTGGACCACAGGAGCAGCCAAAATTTTGGATATGTTGAAGAAGAAAGTTATAGAGCAACCTATTTTGGCCCTTCCATATTTCAATAAGGTCTTTCACATAGATTGTGATGCTAGTGGCATTGCCATAGGAGTTGTTTTGAGTCAAGAAGGTAAGTTTGTCACCTATTTTAGTGAGAGGTTAAATGATGCTAAGAAGAAATATTTTTTCTATGATCAAGATTTTTATGATATAATTTAGGCTTTGAAGAATCGGAGACAATATTTCTTGCCGGAAGATTTTTTTTTATATACTAATCACTATGCTTTGTATAATCTCAATAGTCAAGGAAAGTTGGATCAAAGACACTTACAATGGGTTGAGTTTTTGTAGAGTTATGCTTTTGTTTTGAAGCACAGGAGTGGAAGGTCAAACAGAGTTGCAGATGCCTTGAGTAGAAGGAAAAATTTGTTGATAGAAATGAATATAGAGGTTGTTGGGTTCAATGAACTCAAGAGTTTGTATCCTAAAGATCTAGACTTTGCATAAGCTTGGAAAGCTTGTTTGGAAATTATTACATTGGATAGGATGAGATGGTTGGATTTCTTAATCTAAGATGGGATGTTGTTTAGAGGAAGCCAATTGTGCATTCTAAGGAGTTCTATGAGAGAGAATCTAATCAAGGAGTAGAATAGTAGAGGATTGACTAGACATTTTGGTCGAGACAATACCATTTCTCTTGTTAGTAAGAATTGTTATTGGCCACAATTACAACAAGATGTGAAGAAGTTTGTACAAAGTTGCAGAGTATGTCAAATGGAGAAAGGAACAAGTCAGAATACTAGATTGTATCAGCCATTACCTATACCTGAGAGGCCATGGGAGGATATTAGCATTGATTTTTTTCTTGGATTTCCAAGGACACAAAGAGGGCATGATTCCATATTTGTGGTGGTGGATAGATTTTCAAATATGGCACATTTAATTTTGTTTCATAAGACCAGTGATGTTGTTCATGTTGTAGAGTTGTTTTTCAGAGAGGTGGTGATACTACATGGTCTGCCAAAGAGTATAGTTTCAGATAGATATATCAAATTTGTTGGTTATTTCTAGAGGACATTATGCAAGATCCTGAAGAATCATGATTAAGGAAATGCTTGAGGTAGAGTTTCCTAGTGGAATAAACATTTCTCCCATGTTCAACATTGTTGATTTAACAGATTATCATGAAGGTAATATAGATTAGGGGCTGATAAATGAACAACTAAAAATTCCAGCACCTACTTTAGAGAAGGAAGAGATAGAAGAAATCCTTGATTGTCGTGTGGGTAGAAGCACAATAAATAGGCAATATGTAGAGTACTTGGTGAAATGGAGAGGAAGGCCTATTGAATATTCATCATGGTTATCTAAGGCTGAGGTTAACCATCTTGGTTTCCCTCTAACTCCTGAGAAGTGACAAGGTCACTTTTCAAATTACCCTGGGTGTCTAATGTAGGAGCATCCATTGGTGTAGGGTAATCTTGCATCACCAAAAAAAAATTGTTTTCATTATTTTCTTTAGTTTTTTTGAGTCCTCTGATGTCACTTAAGGGGTGTACGACAATTAGGCATCAAAAATAGTAAAAAAATAGCACTTACTATTTTTAGTAAGTTGGCCTAAATGGGATCATATGGACATAAAAATTTACCCCAAGGAGTAGAGATGAAAAACATTTGTGGTCACAAAAGAATCATCAATACCATGTACGTTTTGGGAGAAATTAAAGTTTATGTCTTGGGAAATTTCTCCAATGCAACTTCAAATTCAGATATAAAACTTTAGAGGCCCTGAAATAGGTCAAAAAGTGGCCAAACCAACTTATGGTTGGATCACATATTGTAGAGCTCATCAAGAGCTTTCCAACGATATGCAATAATAGAAAATTGGACACCCAGATCAAAAGTTATGGCCTCGTGAAGTTGGTCCTCTAAAAATAAAATTTCATAAAAAAATCTTCCTAGGCTAGAAATCAAACAGTGGGACTTTTGTCACCAAAACAAAAAGGGGAAATTTGATCTTTCTAGAACATTCTAAGGTAATTATTGGGGAAAATAAAAAGGGTTAAGTGTGGGTTGTAAAAGGTGGCCCTAATAGTGTAGATTGTGGCTCTGAATAGTAGATTTTCTTTTCAGAGTTCAATTTTGTTGTAATGAATCAAGCCCATGAGGCTGTATCATGTAAGCTTTGAATCTGTAATTTCATTTTCTAAAAAATAATTGAAAGTGAGTCATTTTTTTGTCTCACATCTTCTATGTTGGTATCTGTTGTAATTTATGTGGGTTTTGGGTGGTGTTTCCCTCATCATTTGTTCAACGCTCAAGAGGTTATGTCTCAAACCCTTAACATAAAGAACATCATTTGTATTATACTTTCCATCAAAACTGATAAAACCTTTTCCACATATTTTACTCTTGTGTGGTCTCACAACATGCCCCAAGATTGTAAGACTTGGGGACCTAAGTGAATACTAATGCTTATGGTAGGTGCTGGCTAGTTGAACAAATCACCTGAAGTTAAGAATTTAAAGGAAATATTTTTAAGTACTTCATGATTCAAGTATACCGAGTGCCAAGAACCGAGGGTGGGAAGCTAGAAATGTAAAATGTTAACACAAGGTTTTGAGCATAATGTTCCTATCTGAGAGCAAAGGTCCCGTAAAATGTGGAGGTTCCAGTAAATTTCGAGGTTCGAGATTTTTTTTTGGTAAAAACTGAAGTATTGGGTACTAGGTGTCAAGTAACAATGTTGAGTTAAAGTTAAATGTTTAATGTTTCCTGAAGGTTCAGTAACCCGACTTAAATATGATAATTACATGAGAATATGATTTTAAAAGCGTGATATTTATGATGGGTTTAAAATGATGATTTATTAATAATGGTTTTGTTTTCATGAGAGTTTTATGAATGTTTTAAAAGGGATTTAATGTATGGAATTTTTTCTTGTAGGAGAAATAGATTGTGATGCAACATTCAGGTATGGACAATCAGGAAAATTTGGATCGCAGATAGAATCATATTTGGATTAGGTGATATGTTCCAGGAGCCTATATGTAGAGGATCTTGAGTTTGTTGGAATACTAGGGATCCTGGTATTATGAATGAGGCAGAAGGAAGCACCAACCTCTAGTGTAATCCATTCTCAAGAGTAGTAAGCCCAAGGAAAAACCAAAATGTAGGAACAGAATGATAAAGCAATCATTCTGAATATATGGGAAAGTTCCTACATCCTATTCAGATTCAAGTTATTATCTTGCTGATCTTTTAAAGATAAAAGACCCGAAAGACATTAAAGTGTTGAGGAAGGTTGAAATTCATTGACTTCATCAGTAATTCTCTTTCTAGTTGTCATATTCCATGTGCCTTGTCATGATCCGCCCCTTGGATTTCCTCTCATGTATTTGTCTTATCTTCACTGTGTCTTGTTCTTATAAAAGGCTAGGAGATATTTCATTTTAAGTTAAGTTAAGAATTTGTGGATGTCAAAAGAGCCAAAAGTTGTTAAAGTTTTGTTCATTTTTCCTATTTTCTGAATCATTCTAGATTAAAAACTTGTATGAACATAGAAATTGATCAATATCAAAGCTAATTTGAAAGCTACCTCCTGGAATGAAATCTTTTGTAGCTAGTCATTTTTCAGTTAGACAAGATTGCATGCTATGTCGTTTTAGGGTGCATACAAAACCTACCTGATGTCCAAATAAACCTCCCCTTTCTTTAAAATCTTGCATCATTCTATGCCTAGTTGTGAAGAAATCTAGTGAAGTATAGAGTGGTTTGCTTTGATTTGGTTAATTCTTGGGGCATGCATGGATAATACATAGGAAAAAAATTACTTTTCAATTATTTTTTAATTCTTTTTTTAGATTAGATATTTAAATTCAAAAAAATGTTCCAAAAAAAGAGATGAATGAATGAAAATTTTATTGCAAATCTTCGTTTCCATAATATTTCTAAATGCTTAAAGCTAAATCTACTTAAGTGATCTAGCAAAGTTGTTTGAAATTCATGAAATATTATTGTATATTTGTTTATTTCATGAAACTATTTGATGACTGGACCGAGAATATCTTTCACCAAACCTTATGATTCCTTTGAGAATTGGAAATTACCATTTACCCCTCGTTATTAACATTATCACAATGAACCATGATGCAAATCTAGTATGGTCAAGACCTAACTTAAATGAGCCTTGGGATTAAGATGAGTTAGCCTAAAGATTTAGGTTGTCCTAGTTCAATCTTTCAAGTAAAGATAGGTTCCTCCGGTCTATCTATGATGAATTATCTACATTGTTGGTGTGCGACTAGCATCGTGATCAACACTTACCAGATGTATCATCACCAAAATTAACTAGACCTACTTCATATTTATCAAGTTTAAAAAACTTAATTTTGTCACCTGTCATATGATTTGAGCATCCACTATCAATAATCAAGTAGTTCTTCTCCTTTCTATTATGAAGAGCAGTTGCCATATCATTGTGACCTATTCCAGAGCACTTTCTTTCACACATATCTCAGAGTTAGAAGAATTAGATCCAAATTTCATAGTCATGAACACACATTCACTATCCTCATCATCCCCATAGTCAGATTCATCATCAGATATATTGGCATCTTATCTAACATAATAAATTTTCTTAATTTTTTTACTGTTGTTTTCTTTGTTCTTGTCATTCAAAGATCTATTTGGACATCTTGAAGCATAATGGCCTATCTTACCACAACTGAAACATTTTAAAGGAAACTTACCTCTACATTTATCAGTAACCTTTTTCATTCTCCTAAAAAAGTTTGCTTCAACATCATCAAGATCCTCTTGATCTGATTCCTCAATCTTTTTTGATTTTCCAACCTTAAAAGAAGTGTCAACTTTTACATTACTTGGACAAAATTCTCTCATTTAAAAAGTAGATATAGCACCATACATCTGATCTCTAGAGTATTTTCTTAAATCTTGAACTTCCTCAATAGCATAAACTTTATGAATAAAATATTTAGGAAGAGCTCTCAATACCTTCTTTACCTCTTCTTCTTCTTCTTCTTCTTCAAGATTTCCACTAAGAATTCTAATGGAATTGAAAAATTTATCCACCTTATGCATGTAGCTTGTAATATTTTCATCTTCAGACATCTGTAGGTTCTCAAATTTGATCTTTAGATTCTACATCTTATCTTGCTTGACCTTATCATCTCCTTGATAAATACTTTCCAACTTTGTTCAAATCTCTCTAGCAGATCTCAAACTCATAACTTTCACAAGTTTAGTTTATGAAAACCACTTAAAGATCATGCATTGCTTTATCATTTTTCTCATAGGCTTTGATCTCATCATTATCTTTTAGAACACCATTAGGCATAGTATAACCAGTCTCAAAAAACTTCCAAACTCCAAATCCAAGAGATACTAGGAAACCTTCCATCCTTGTCTTCCAAAAGTCATAGTCTAATCCATCAAACAAAAGAGCATCCCTCTTGTGCACCATCCTAGATCTACCTCAAGTGGTTAAGCTTTCTTCCAAGGAACCTTTCTCTGATACCAATTGTTGAATGCACATAAGACAACTAAGAGGGGGGATAAATTGGTTGTACATTAAAGCATCAAAAACCTCATACATTCATATCCACATCAATTTTATTAACCCTTGATCTATTAAAATTATTTAGCATGAAAGAAAATAATAGAAACTAAAACACATCAACACCATGCACAATAAAACACTAGATTTAAGTGGAAAACCTAAGAAGGGAAAAATCATAGTGAGGATTAGCTCACAATATAAATTAATTGCAACACCAAATATAGTAGGCTCATTGTTAGAGGGCTCACTACCCGAAAGAAAGAAGGGATCACTACCAAAGGCTCACTACCATATTAAAAAAAAAGAAGGAAGAATGTTATAGTGATAAATCCATCTGAATGCAATAAAAAATTCCACCACAACATCAACAACACATTCACAACCTCTCTAAATATTGTAGAAACCTTTTGATTATTCCTTCCAATGGTCTAACTCATTAATCTCACACTACACTTCACAAATTTGCACTTCGCAACTCTGTAATTCACATCACATACACTCTATGCAATTCTCCATCAACACAACACTTATTTATACCTTCTTTGACCTTAAAAAATTATCCAAGGTTGGATATGCACTTCAATCATGCAAATTCAAATTAGGTTGGTACTAAGCATTCTCGTGGTGGAAAGGAACAAAAAAATACCAAACCACATCTTAACTTAGACCCAAATCATACATATACACCATTCCACACTTCCACAATTAGTCTAAACACCATTAACATTAAGTAAATGCTTCCTCAAATCCAAAGATGACTCACAGACCACATACAACACTTAAAAACAATCTAGAATATTCCACAAACACCCTAAAATCCAACAAATTCATTTTTAACAACTTTCACCTAAAGAATGTACACACCCAATACACTCAAACAACCTTCCATACATTGTAACTCAATAAATCAACTTGCGGAGCACCAAACCATGAAAAAATTCAATTGGAGGCAGATATGAATCTTATCAACATACTATAGAACTGCAAGACCAGAAACAAAACTACAGAGAATGTAGAGCAAAACCATTTCTCACAAATAATAGTGCAACATAGTTCACACACTGGTGAACATAACTTCTTCCAAAAAATGATCTAAACCAAGAAATTTTGTATATAGAACCTTTGAACACCTCTAACCAACATATCTAAACTACACAAGAAAATCTTCAACACATAAGAAATGTGGAGCAAAACCAAAACACCACACTGTACACCAGAACACCTTTGCAACACACTGTTTTCCTCTTTTATTCAAATTTTCTCAAAAGAACTTGGAAAACAAGCACTAGAGACATATTCTCATTATCTTAAGTACTTCCTTATCATCACCAAACCAACAATATCCACAAATAGAAGCTTATCAAAGATACACTAGAGGTTGACACTAGTAGCACTTACTAATGACAACATAATGAAACTAATCAAAGCATCATCACAACTTCTCAAACATTACTAGTTGACATCAATGGCAACATAAATATAAGCCTTTTGACATCAATGACAACACTAAATACTTATACTTTCAACACTTACACTCTAACTGCTAGATGTAACATTAAAAAATTTGAAGATCCTCTTAGATGTAACATAGATGACAAGAGTATAGACACTATATGTCTCCATGTTTAAAATAAAGAAGTTTAGTGTTGGATTCAACTACTAATGCAATCTTTTACAATATTATCAAAATTATCCTTGTAAAAATTTATTTTTCTTATAACTCCAAAGAAAAACAAATCTATTCACCTATTTCAATAATGTGGCTACACCTTTATTTCTACAAAAAAATAAAACTCATTTTAAAAAGAACTACACCTTACCTCATCAAAAACATAGAATTAAATGAAAATGTACTTCCAAATCAATCTTTTCAAATTATCCCCTTATTCAAAACTTATAACTTAATATCCTCTTTTATTCATGTTCTTTACTCGTAGGATCCTGAAAAACTAACCTTCTACCAATGCTAAATCTCCAAATTTTTATTGCATTATTTAACAAAAACTAATGTTTACTTTCATGATATATAGGGATAAAAAACAAAAAATTTAACACTAGAGCATACCTTGTATCATTAAACATTTTTGTATTCCATGTCTACCAATGCATCAATTGCCTTAGCACAACTACTTATGTTTTACAAATCATTAGCTCATGCTCTTCCTGCACAACAATAAATTAGGTGCTTATTCTCTTCAAATAGAATTAATCATGATACATAAGGAATTGATAACCTCTAAAATTCCCTTTTACTTTATTTAGACACCATTCAATAATGGAATATGAAACACCTCTTTTAATTTTCACATGCCTTTAGATTTTATCATGTAGGCAAGGCTAATCTTTGATCTACCCCCGAGCCCCTAGGTCTTTAGGGTGTGTCATTCTTGTGTCATGTCTCTTGTGTTGTATTTTTGAGCTATTCCCTTATCTAGCTGGTTCTTAACAAACAAGATCCACTTGTATCATCAGATCACATCAGTTCTGAATATCCTACGTCATATCGATCTTTTAATTTTGTATCCATCATCAGTCTCAACATGATGCATCCTTCCTAACAGACCTCATCAATCCCATCCATCCTCATGATCCTATGGAAAAGGGCGTTTGAAATTGATTGTGATCTTTTGATGCTTTTGGCTTTTGTTTATCAATTCAGCTCCCTATCATCACTTGTCATGATCGCCTTCATCCATCATATCATGGTGTGCTTTGACTAGTCAATATAGGGGTGTATCTTGATCTTTTCTTTGTCTTCTTTGTTGTCCAATGTAGTACCCACCAAGATCTCTAAGGTCTTGTGTTACGATGGGGCATTCTTGTGTGCTTGTGGTTATCCCAATACCTGGCCCGACCAAGGTCATCGTGACTTTGGGGTGTTGGGATAGCCTTCTTGTTTGATGTGTTAGACACTAATCTGCCTTGGTTCTTCATACCTTGGCTCTTGTGTCTTATGCTATAGCAAAAATCAGCGCTCCGATGATGGAAAATTGCATTTGGATTGCATTTCATCTTCATCCTCTCATCTATCAAAATCCCCCCATCCATTCATCCTTCATCAGTCTCCCCTCCCCATCTCCTATTGTCTTTGCATCATCTTCTTCATTTCACCTCATCTATTTCGAGAGCACATCTGTGTTCTCTTGAACCTACATGTCCTCTCGAGGGGGCATCCTTAATCCCTAACTTTCATCTTCACCCCCATCATTTTCCCTTCCTAGTCACTCCTTTGAATGACTGGGGCATCTTTTCCAATCTAACCATCTTCTTCTAAGTTCTATGTTTTAATATTCTTTGAAATGATGCTACTTCGTAACACCATCTCAAAGAGGGGAGAAATGTAGACACCTAAATTTGGACACTTGATTTATCCAAATTTATCCCCCTTCGTCTAAGCATCCCCTTATTTGCATTAATTAAGTAATATCGCTATTATTTAATTAATATCCTTAATTCTGCCAAATCCCTAAGGTATTTAATTAATAAATAAATACCTTATCTCTTTAATCCTCCTTTTCATCAATTGAATTAAACAAATATGCCATTTATTTAATTCCCTTCATGTCACATCCTCCATCATTTTTATCTAATCCTAATCCATCTTCTAATCTCATCATTAGGATGTGCACATGCCTAATCCTTGATTAGGATGTGTTACATCCTCCGACTTTTGCAAGTTGGCCTCTAATCTCTCTTAGCCACCTAACCCTCCTCTAATCCTTCACTAACTAACCTAATCAACCTCTCAAGGAATTTTTATTTCCTTTTATCCTTCCAAGGAATATTAAATTCCTTTTTCTCTTCCCCATATGATCTTTGACTTGTCATATCAAGTCACATGTGAAATCTAACTTTCCTTTAATCTTTCATTAATTAGTCTAATCAAGTACTTGCACAACCTTAATCACTTAATTGAGTCAACCCTATTAAATGCTTTCTCCTTTTGAGAAGGCACTCCATTCCCCATGTGAATTTTTAATTCACATTTAATCCCCATGTGGATATTTGAGGAATTTTTAATTTCTCACATGTCCTTTCACCCACATGGGGACAAGGACCTCCTTTATGAGGATATCTTGTCCAATCCCAAGGTACTATATAGTACCTCCATGTCATGTACTACCCTTCCACCTCATGTACACATCACCTTTTTCAAGCCACTTCACATGCCACATGTCAAGATGTGAGGGCTTGTGAGTTCTCAACTCACCTTGGCCCTACATCTTGATCTTGGTGGCTCAATCTTGACCATCCATTTCCCTAGAGAATTCCAAATTCTTTATAAATACCCCCTCTTTTATCTCATTTTAGGAGAGATCATTCATAGTAGCCAAACTCTTGCAAATTTTTTTTCTCAAACCATACTTAGCCATTTTTGCATTTGCATCCACTTTCACTCATTTTCCATCATCATTCTACCTTATATCTTGCATCTCTTGCCATCCAAGGAGCATACAACACCAAAGATCAAAGGGCCAACCAAAGGATCGATTCAAGACAAGGTAAAAGGTTCCATTTTGTTGTCTTTATTTTGTATTGAATCCAACTAAGCTAATTTTGAGGTGTAGAGTGTTTTTAGTGTTATTTGCTTTCTCTTGTTTTCTATTCGTATTCTAGCACTTAAATTCACCCTATCACAGAAAGCATAGAAAAGAGGGAGGAAGTTATGCATGCACCAAATTTAGTCAAAGCAGACTTGCCTCAATGAGGATCCAACACAACAACACTTCCTAGATTCGCTCAACTAAGAGAAATGATCATTTAAGAAGGTAAGTTACAACTTCCACATGAGTTGGGAGTTTCCCTCCATTGAGAGTTTCCCTCCATTGACCTCTTTAATGACCATATTTTTGACTTCCTTAGCAACTGACCAACTGGCATGAACTCCTTCCACTTTGCAAGCTTCATTCATATTTGCATCTTAATGTGAACCTGCATAATGATATTAGCACACACAAAACAATTGCATATCCATAATTACCTTAAAGTAACATTCATTCAACCACATGTAGAGTTAATATAGAATATTCACCTAGTAGGTTAATATTATCAAAAGTCACAAGGATAAGTTCATGCCCAAGGTTTATAAATTTAGGGAAATAACATGGAGAGTGTCAATAACCAGGTGCTATAGTATATAGTATCAACAACAAATATATGATAAACCCTATCAAAATTGAGCCATTATTTGGACTCATCATCTCCCCCCAACCTAATGAACTGTTGGTCCTTCAGTAGAGGGAGCTCTATTCCTTTTCCTTGTCAAATATCTAAAGTCACCAATTGCTATCTATCCCAGAACAATCCCTGTAGTATTTGAATTTGGATCCCAGTAGAACCCCTACTTTTTTTCCAATCTGCCCCACCTTGGCTTTTTGTATCTATGTCATACTAATAGTATTTGTAATCTGATACTGGCCACAACATAGTAGGTGGGTGGAATGTTAATGGAAGCCAATAATGCTGCTTCATCCTTCCAAGCTGTATGTACCTAGTGCTTCATTTACATGCTGTAGAATAATTTTGCAAAGAATGGGGTTCAACCTATTTTAATTGATCTAAAAAACTATTTCATCTTTGTGATAGGTATCCCTATATTGTTTTCCCTATTGTGGCAACTACCTACTCATATTCCTGGTATGCTTCATTCCTAGTGGGCCTGATCTTGTTTTTGTAGTCTGTATTATAAATAATTTTGTGTAATTTATAGTAAATGTCTGAAGGGATACTTGATTCGGCTCTTAGAGACAAGGGAGTATGGAGCTCTCTCTCTCTCTATATATATCTTGAATTGCTGCCCCCAACTAATCTCATTTTGAATCCATGACATGAATTCCCTCAAATGGATATCTCCAATGTATAGCAATGGGTTCCAGTCATGATCATTAGGAACAACATAATTATGCAAGTACAATTCACACAACAAACTTTTAACTTCAAGAGGAGAGGATTGGTAGGATTGGAAAAACTCATATGGGGTTTCAATTGAACATTCAAAACCATAAATAAACCTTGATAGCTTAAAATAAAGATGACACTCTTTTAAATGCAGTGCATATACTCTTGGGGGAGTTGTGCATGCCATAATTTGTGGTACCAAATCCACCACATTTTCTACCTTATTCTTCAATGCAACAATCTCTACATTCTTTCCCTCAATTTTTGCTTTTTTCTTTTTGACTTCTTCCTATAGCTTGAGTCTTTCCTTATTCCACTCCTCCTCTTTCTTTTACATTTCATTCCATAAGTTCATGGCTATAGATTCCCATGATAAAGTAGGGGGTTTATGTTTCCCTACCAGGATCTTTCCTCACACCAGTTCATGTTGTTCAAATTGCTCTGATTGAAGTGGTTCTTGTTGTTCATCTTGCTTTGGTTGTAGTGGTTCTTGATTCTCAACTTGTTCTACAACAACAGCAAGCTTTTCCAGCCCTATGTTTGTTTGTTCCTCATAATCTTCCTCCACTTCTATATTTACTTGCCCCTTATGAGCTTATGTCTCCTTCCTTAGTGTCCTTTTGAGTCTAGGGCTTCTTTTTGGAGGCATATCAACACTTGTCTCAATTGGTTTTGCTTTCTTTGGAGGGGTTTTATGTTTCTTAATGGTTGTAGGATGACCAGTGTCATTAGCTTTCCATTTCCTAGGGCTAGGTGTTACTTTTTCTGATTTTTGTTTCTTGGCCTTCCCTTTTCTAATTTCCACCTCTCATTTGTGCTTCCTCTTTTTGAATGAAAACCCTAGTATGAATTGGAGTTTAAGGGATAACATTGACATTAGGGTTTGAGGATGAACTTCATTCATCTGAATACTCTAATTCAGAGGAGCCAATTTCTATTGCTAATTCAGCTACAGGAGGGTTTGTGCTAGAAGTTGAAGCTATAGGAGTGGTTCTAGTAACCCTCTCACCCCTACTACCCTACAAGCTTGGGGCTGACCTCCAGGACCCACATTTTCTATTCTGAAGTGATCAATGCTTAAAAATTCTTCCCATGACATACCAGACACTTCTTGTAGAGATTTTTCTACTAATAATTTTATCAAACAGTGATGGGAAATAAAGTTGTCCCTACCTTTTTGTGTTTTAGTTGTCATGATTGCAAGAAGATCGTACAACACATTGGGAACATTCATCCTTCTTCCATGTCTCATATGGTTCAAAATCTTAAAATACATAGAATAAAGGCATGATTGGTAGCCCTCACAAGTAATATATTTGCTAATGTAGACAACAACTTGTTTCCACTTTTCTAGCAAAGAAGTTCTCCTTTCCTTGCTTATCTATAACAAGCGGAGGATCAGTAGGCTCAGTGAATTTTTCCCTAGCTGACCTAGCATCCCTAGAATTACGTCAACAGTTCTCTCCTTAGTGGCTATAAATTCTAGCCCTTTTACCATTGTCTTACCATTAATAAGTGTTTGTGCAAATTCCAGAGCAATGTCCTCGTTGAAACTGTCTAGTTTCAGAAAGTAGTCCAACCATCCACAATTTCTGAATTCGTCCATAGAGAGTGCATCCTGTAGTATCACTTGATGAACTGTAGGTTCATTTCTGATCAGCTGACCTCCCATTGCTTCTACTCACAATCTAGCAAACACCTCTACAAATTTTATTTCTATCAATTCTTCTTCTAAAAACCTAATTTCTTATGCTTCCTGCAACTCTTCTTCAGTGCTAATGCCAATGTCGTATGACTCTTCAATTTACCTTTTGGTGATTTTATGACTATGAATAAGGAAATAAAGAAAGCATAAATGAGGGGTATCATCAAAGAAAATTGTGGCATTTCAGTGTCATATCATACATGCAAGTCGTCATTTCAACTATATTAATTCAAATTTGCTCATTTCAAATTTGTTGCCATGGTGGTGTATGAATGACATGTATGACATGTGGAAACATGGGTTCACACTCCCCCCCAACCTAAATTAGAGCATGTTTCCACATAGGATGGGATGTAATTATGATGTGACAGGGTAGAGCACAAATATGTGCTATGTGAAATATCAACATTAATATACAGTAATTAAACAAATGCATTTAAGATAATTAAGATACATCAAGTTGTTACACATATACCTAAAAATTTGGAGTGTCATTTGCAAAAAATGTGGAAGGAAGTATGAGTTACTTTAAATTGTTGCATGAATTCTTGTTTGGAAGTCAGTTTATGGTATAACCTGAGACAATGACCGTTGACTGGGAGCTTAAATCTGACAAGGTCAATGGTTGTGAGTTGAACAACACCATTGGAGAAGAATTCTACGACTTCATATGGTCCCAACCACCTCGTCTTCAGTTTTCCTACATTATCTTGATACCTAAAATCATAAAGGAGTGCCCAGTCACCTGACATGAACTTCTTTTCCTTTATGTATTTGTCATGCCATCTGACTCTTTAGTTCTACACCATCTTAGCATGATGAATAGCTGACTTTCTTGTCTCATCTAAGGCATTCAGTTGCATGATCATGTCCTTCTATGCCTCCAATATGTCTATCCCAAGGTCTAGTGATGTTCTAAGATTTTTATGCTCAAACTCTATGTGTATCATGGTTGTTTTTCCATACAATAATTCAAAAGGAGTAAAACCAGTGGTTATTTTCCAGGTGGTTCTATAAGCCCAAACAACTTCTGGCAACCTATTTTCCAAATCTTTCTTGTGAATAGCCACTATTTTGGTCAAGATAAGCTCAATTTCCCTATTGGTCACCTCATACTTGTCATTGGCTTGAGGGTGATAGGGTGTATATTTCCTATGCCTTACATTATATTCATTGACCAATGTTCTGACAAGAGTTGATGTAAACTGAGCCCCTTGATCTATAACTATCTCTCTAGGAACTCCATAGTGTGTGAAGATTTCTTCATAGAATAATTTTGCAACTTTATTATCTCTGGCATGTTTCATAGGTTTGACCTCAACTCACTTGGTCACATAGTTAGTGCAAACCAAGATGTAAGATTTTCCATTTGATGGTGGATCAATTGGACCTACAAAATCAAGTCCCCATTTATCAAATGGTGTGATAAATACCTAGGGGTATAGAGTCATCTCATAATATTTATTTGGCCAGGCCATCCACTTACATCTATCACACTTCCTAGTATACTTTCCTGCATCCTTATGAAGTGTGGGCCAGTAATACCCTGTATTGAGAATTTTCATTATTGTTCTCTTAGCTACAAAGTGCCCTCCACAAGGTTCATTGTCAAATGCATGTAGTATATCATATGTTTCATCCTCTCTTACACATATCCTCATTACATGATCTGGTCTAGTGGAGAATAAACACCATGCAATCCATGAGAAAGGAAAAATTTTCTCAATAAGAACCCTTCTCTCTTTTGCAGAGAAATGAGGGGGAACTCTCCTTGTAACCCGATAATTGGCTATATCTACATACCAAGGTGTGTGCACATTGATGGAAAATAAATTCTCATCAGTGAAGGAGTCATAAATGACTTGAGTGTCCTTTGATGTAGTCAATCTAGAGATATTTTCTGCCACAACATTTTCTTTACCTGATTTTTCTATAATGGTGATATAAAATTCCTGCATTAACAATAACCACCTTGCTAGCCTACCTAAAATCAAGGGCTTATTCATGAGGTATCTTATGGCTGCATGGTATGTATGGAGAAATATCTTATATCCTATTATATAATGCCAAACTTGTTAAGAGCATAGATGGTTGCCAAAATTTCCTTCTTTGTTACCGTGTAGTTAAACTCAACTCCTTGTAGGTTCTTGCTAACAAAGTAGATTGTATTCTTAATTTCTCCCTCTTTTTTCCCCAAGATAGCCCCTATAGTATAATTAGATGCATCTATGTGAATATGGAAAGGGAGTTCCCAATTAGGGCCTTTGAGCATAGGGGCATGGATTGAGGCATTTTTAAATCAGAGAATGCTTTGTCACAATCCTCTATCCACTAGAACTCAACATCTTTAGTTAGAAGATTATAAAGTGGTGTTTCCATCTTACTAAAATCTTTTATGAAGTGCCTATAGTATCCTGCATGTCCCAGGAAACTTCTGACATCTTTTTACTTGACAGGAATATGAAGATTGGTAATCACCTCAATCTTGGCTAGGTCCACTTGAATTCCTTTTTGAGAGATATCATGGCCAAGGACTACTCCTTCCTACATCATCATGAAGCATTTCTCACTGTTCAAGGATAGATTATGGTCCTCACATTTCGGCAAAATTTTTTTGAGGTTCTCTAATGCTTATGCAAAATCAACACCATAAGTAGTAAAATCATCCATGTAGATCTCCATACAATCATGTGAGATATATACGAATATACTAATAACTCCTCTTTGAAAGGTTCCAGGTGCATTACATAAACCAAATGGAAGTACTGAATAGGCATAAGTCCCCGAAGGATAGGTACATTTTTTTTTCTCTTGATCCCTAGGTGCAATTGTATCTGATTATAACCAATGAATCCATATAGGAAGGAAAAATACTGCTTACCTACAAGTGAATCCAGTGCTTGGTCTATAAAAGGAAGAGGAAAATGATCCTTTTTGGTGGTAGAGTTTAGTTCTCTATAGTCAAAAAAAACTCTCCATTTACCTCCCTGTTTAGGCACAATTACCAATGGGGACATCCATTGGATGTCTAAGATAGGGTAGATAAATCCTACATCCAATAAATTTTTTAGTTCCCCTTTTACAATATCCTTCAATGTAGGGTTGATTCTCCTTTGTGGCTATCATACTGGTGTGCATTCATCTCTGATATAGATCCTATGAGTATAGATTTTGGGATCTAATCATTTCTTGTCATGGTAGTCCCATGCAAATGCATGCTGATGCAACTTCAAGAGGTTTGTCAGGGACAATTGTTGTTCTTGACTCAACTTGCTGTTAATATTAAGATGTTTCCCTTTTGAAACTTGTACTTGTGCGGTCAACTCAATTATGGTTGTTTCACTGATGCTTAGCATTTTTAACTCATGCAGTAATAATGTATGAATCATATCTATTGTTGTAGGAAACCCAAATGCATGAGGAGCAGGTAGAAGTGTCTACAATGGGTAGACATAACTAGATGATTCTTTGTGCACTTCACAATGATTCTGAATTATATGGGATAATATTTCATCTTCTTCTTGAAGCTGCATAGAAGGACTTCTTCCTATCATCATGAGTTGTGCCACTGAATTGACCTCCTCGGCCTCTTCTCCAACATGTGGCCATATGGGGTTTTCCATATCATGGGATGGTTGAGCATGAGGATAGAGGACAAAATTATTAGTGCTTCTCCCATCAGAAATAGTCATGTCCTCGGACCAACATCCAATGTAGGTGTCAGTTGTAGCTAACCATGACCTATCCAGAATAATGGGATACCCTCCTAATGTAGCTTTAGGGAAAATGACAATGAAATATGTTGGGTACTCCCAAGAGTCTAGAGTAACAACAAGGCCTTGTACTATACCATCTGGTTTGACAATAGAACTATCAACAAGTTGTAGGATAGTAGGAGTAGGCCTCATATTTGCAACATTCAGTTGCTATAGGATATCCTTAGTCATCACATTGATCACTGCTCCCAAGTCTATTAAAGCATTCTTTACTTGAATTCCCTTTATAATGAATCCTACCATAGGACTACCTGGGTCAGTGTATTTAGGAACAATAACTTTCACAAGCATGATATCTTCCAATTGTCCCACCACATGAATGATAGTGGGGTCCTTCTTTTTTCTCCCTAGCTTCTTGAGACATGCTTCCTTGATTGCCTTGCTATATATGGGGACATCTTTTATGGCCTAGAACAAGGGTATCTTAACACATATATGTTTCAACTGATCCAAGATATCAAAGGTTGTTTCTTCCTTCTCTTCCTTTTGTTTAACAACTTCTAACCTTTGAGGAAATGGTGGGTCTTGGTCAGGGTACTGAACTGGTTCAAGATTCTTAGGCACATTGGACTGAGCATGGATATTAGATAGATTTTGATGCTCCTCTTCTTCCACATGAATCTCGGTGATGATAGGAGTGGAAGGAGTTGGAAAAGTGGTTCCCAAACGCAAATGAATATCACTCACACTCACAACATATGCATGAAATTGATTGGGATATGCAAAGTAGACAAACTACTATTGTGGTTTGTTATTTAGGTTAGCTGTGGGTTGAGTTGGTAACTAAGTAGGTCTAGGTGTGCTAGAACTTGAGCTAGTAGGAGGAGGCATGATGGTAGTTTGTTGAGGCTATGGAGGTGGCTACATGTAACCAGTTGCCTATTTTGGCCATTATTGTCCTCCCCTCCATTGGGATGTCTGTTGCCATTTTCCTGTAGGTTGTTGGCAATTCCCCTAGAATTGCTGCCACTAGGGTGGAGAGTTTTGGTAATTGGGACAAGTATTTGGAGGGTTGTTCCAAGGCTGAGGTGGATAGCCTCTAAAGCTGGATGGGTATGGGGGTTTCCATTGATTACCATATGCATAAGAATTAAAATAAGCTCCACTAAAATATAATGGATCTAGTGGCATACCTTTTCTTGGAGCCCATGGTCTTCTTTGTGCAATGTAGAAAACCTAATCATCATCAACCTAAACTAGCCTGAATTCTAGTGGAATCTGCTTGTTGTCAATGTTGGCTACCATTTTGCATTTGTAGTCCTTCTTTTGTCTACAATGAGGAAAATATTCTGCCAACATTGCCTCTACCTCCTCTTGTTTCTTCTTTGCTTGAAGAGTGTCTAGCTGAGTAGCCATATTTTTATGATATCTTTCTTGAAATATACCAGCAAATGAGTGATTTCCATCCTTAAAACTATGTTGGTGGAGGATTTACCCATAGAGTATTGGTAACCTCTTCCTTTCTTTAGAGCTTCCCTTGAGTAATTCTAGCATATCTTCTTAATATCATCCCAGGGAACTTGGGTGATATCTCCTCCTCCTATCAGGTCCAAAGCATCAATGCAACTTTCACTAATCCCTCTAAGGAAGAGCAACTTTTGAGACTCCTCATTGAGTGCATGATGTGGATATTTCTATAGAAAAAAAGGAACCTTGAAACATAGTCCTACAAACTTTCATCTTCCTTCTGTTGCATCCTAAATATTTCATCTCCTCTCATGTCACTACCCCTATAGTATTCTTTATACTTCTCAAGAAAATTTGTTTTCATATCATCCCAAGTCTCTATAGTATTCCTACCTAAGCTCATAAACCATCTTAATGCAACTTATTTCAAGGTGGTAGGAAACGATTTAAGCCTATGAGCATCAATAGTATAGTCATAGCTTCTGTAGAGGATATCAAACTCAAACAAGAAAGTGTCAGGGTCTTCTATGACAAGCCCATAGAATTTTGGAAGAACTGAAGTAGGGATGTTCTTGAAATTATCAACTTCATTTTGGTGAGTGATAGGAAATGGAAAAGATGGTTGGTTAGGTTTGTTTGGATTTGCATTAGCCATATTTGCTTGATGGAGTGCTAAAGAAAATGGATTCTCAATCAAGTTTTGGGCAGCTTGGTCTTCAGAGGAAGTTTCAAAACTGGTCAAATTGGGGAATGCATCAACAAAAGGATTTTTCTCTTCTTCTTCTTCGTCTCTTGGCAGATTTTGAAACTCAACTAGTTGGTTATCATGATTAGGGTCATTAGGAAGGAATCTCCCATGATCATCTCTTATCTTGCCTCTATGCATATGGTATTAACTTAGTATCAACCAACTCACATAGAGAATTGGTAAAATAATAGTAGATAATTATTTTTCTCAAATGATGGGTATGTTAAAAACAAACTTCAGAGATACTAAAACAAGAAAGAAACTAGAAATGACTCCAAAGAACTTCCTAGTTTGACACCATCCTTGACAACAATGCCAAAAAAGTTGGCCTCCTCTAATGGTTCAATAACTAAGCCCTTAAAGCTATAACTTAGAGATTAGATATCTTCACTAAGTAGTTATCTTGCTCATCATGAAGGTTCATTTCATTGTCAACCCAGGGACATGAACTTGAAATGGGTCAACACTGTCTGTGCACTAGGACTTATCTATAGTCATCCTTATCCTATAACTAGAAAAGGAACAATATTGACAAAAAAATGTTGGAAAGTGACTAACATAAGTACTGAGCATGAGTTATCAACTAAACTGAGCATCAACAACTGAACTGGAATGGATGAAAAAAATAGAAATCTCTGCAAAAAGATAGGAAGTTACTCTATCTGCCTTGGATGTAGGAACAGTTACATAACAGAGTTCCAATGGCTACAAGAATAGACAACTCCAAAGACCGAAACTAGTTACTGAACAAAAAAATAACTATTAAACTAAATGGATAGAATTCTCACCAATTGGGCCCCCTTGAGTGAGTCTTCCTTAAGCTAACTCAGATGCAACAAATTAGAATATCAGTTTATTCATTGAAAACGTGATTACATCATATCGACAATATGACTATATTACTTGAAACTGAAAAATGCAAGTACAATATCAGAACATCCAACCTTGTGAAAAGGGCATTTGACCATTATTTATAGAGGGAAAAGCTTCTAACTAATTCCTAACTAACTAGGTAGTCGACTCCAATAGAATAGGAGGACACCTTTTATTGAAAGCATATAAAAGTGGGAGGAAGTTATGCATGTGCCAGATTTAGTCAAAGCAAACTTTCCTCAAGGAGGATCCAACATAGCAACACTTCCTAGATTCACTCAACTAATAGGCATGATCATTTAAAAAGGTAAGTTACAACTTCCACACGAGCTGGGAGTTTCCCTCCATTGACATCTTTAATGACCATCTTTTTGAATTTCTTAGCAACTGACCAGCTGGCATGCACTCCTTCCACTTTTCAAGCTTCATTCATATTTGCATCTTAATGTGAACCTGCATAATGACATTAGCACACACAAAATAATTGCATATCCATAATTACCTTAAAGTAACATTCATTCAACCACATGTAAAATTAATATAGACAATTCCCATAGTAGGTTAATATTATCAAAAGTCACAAGGATAAGTTCATGCCCAAGGTTCATAAATTTAGGGAAATAACATGGAGAGTGTCAATAACCAGATGCTAAAGTCTGTAGTATCAACAACTTGAATATATGATAAACCCTATTAAAATTGAGCCATTATTTGGACTCATCAATTGACATGCCATAGAGGGGTTCTTTCTTTTAGGCCCAATTGAACCAACCAAAGAGGATTTATCAAGGGATTGGTTAGAGTATTTCGGTTCCTCTATTATAATAGACGAGATGGGTTTTGGTGGATAGAGGGCCAGGTGAAAGTGGTATAGGCGGACAATGAGACCTTGGTGTAGGGGCAATGGGGGCATTTTGTTAGGCTTTTTAGTTTGTAATTCCATAGTTTCCCTCACAAATATTTCAAGAGAAGATAGTAGGAAGAAGGGAAAGCTTATGAGAATCCTATGCTTGAGATGGTTTAATAAAGGAAAATGATAAAAATAGTAAACTTTAAACCTCACCTCAAGAGTAATGTACTTCATGGCTTTGACAACAAGCTCCGTTCAAACTCGACATGTAAATTGATCAACTTTTCATTTTCTCAAAAGAAGGAATGGATTCTCTCCAAATATTGCAACTTAGTATATTTTTTGAGTTTTTGACTCATGCAAGATAGGCTCATAGCTTTGGCTATGACCTCCTCATTGATTTCGAATGAGATGCCACCAACAATAACTCTTTTGTCATTCCATGAGCTTGCAAACTGCACCAAGAGCTTCTCGTCATGCCCCTATAAGCTCTCCATTAGATGCATCCTTCCACACATATGTGCTAGATGAGGGAGTCCCACCAGAATTCTTCACAAGATCCAGGCTTAGTTTAGACCTTGTCTCCATACATTTTCACTCTCAGATCATAAACTTTCACCAAGATAAGTAGAGTGAGAAGCTTTTCAAATTTCCAACAGGTAAAACACAACCCATTTATTTCCACTGCCATACCAAAACTAAAAATCTTTCCTAATTAAGGAAATGATATTTTCACATGTACCAATAGTCATTCTTGAGGAGTTTAGGACCGCAGGGCCATAGTAAATCTTGCTTAAGTACAATGATACATATCCAAAAGCCATGATTACTCTTATCAAATCATTATTAGCCAAATTATTGATGGTAATTTTGGCCTCATGCACATCCCAAAAGACGTGGTTCAAAATATAAACTTTGTACTTATGACAAAACATCTCATAAAGCTCTTGGAAAGACTATCCAATCATTGCTAGCACCCCTAACCACCTCCCAAATTTTTTCCCACACCAATCCACATCATCATGCATATTCCACATCATTTTGAGCCCAAGTGTGTAATACCAAATGCATCCTTCCACTATAGAAAATTTAGATCTCTCATTAACAGTAATGTTTTTTGTTCTACAAGGATAGTTCATTGGATGTTAATAGAGAAATCCCCCATACTTCTCCAACACTTGGATAGAACCTGTTAGTTCCCAAATCTGTAGGTTGCTAAACTCTAAAAGTATTCCAAGATTTTTTTTCAAGTTTAGCAAGGATTTGGCCAATAAATGGAATCAACCAAGATAGTTGAGATTCCCTACTCTTCAAGCTCTACTTTGTCTAGGCGGGTGTACCTTGATCACCAATGAATATAAACTTCCAAAGATAAAAATGGTGACAATTAAGTAGATTATAACCTCATACAAACTTTAAAGGTTTGTTTAATACCAATATTCTTTTATTCATTCATCCACTCATAATCTATTTCACACTCGCATGAGTTTTGAAATAGATAATTCAAATGTGAAACTAACTTCTACTCCTAATCCTAATGCAGAGAATGAAAATGTATAAATAAGGTTTTATGAAATATTGATTTGTAATAAATATGATCAATTCCTTTTATCTATTCGGAAATGGAGTTGAGATGTGAATGATTTGTGTCCTCCACTTAGGCTAAACTCAATTTTTTTGGTCACTTTTAGATGTTTATACCGTGTATAAATGTGCAAGATTGTATAGTTATCAAGCTCTTCTTATTGATCCCAATGATACTCCCAAGGTTACTATGATAACTAAAAGGAATTTAATCCTTCCTTGAAGGAACCAATTAAATTAACCACACAAGAATAACAAATGTGCCTTGATAAATCAGCTATATCCTTGATACAGTGATTTAAATAACAAGGAAAGACCAAACTGGAGACATCAAGATAACATTTATCAATTAATCTCAATAAACAATTGAAGACCACATTTTTGGCCACCAAGTTATAACTTCTTGTCCATTAATTTTCTTCAAAAGGTTTTACAATATATATACTATGTATTACCGAGGGTTATGACCCTTCGCATATCCATTTGGTGCAATTTTTCATATATTAATTATCTTTGGAAAACAAAATATTTAATTTTAACCTACATTATCCTCGTATCCCTGTGAAAATTAATTTTAATTATAATCATTATCTCTCCTTACTGGAAATTTCACACTCACATTTATGTGTTTTCCCTTTCACCCGATTTAACAAAAATATCCCTTGGGTAAAAATAATTACCCACTCCAAGATTTTAAACATTAGTTAACTCCTTGGGTGGAAATGTTTCACTCTTTAGTGAAATTTTTTTACATCGGCACTTTACATTTTTAATGAAAAATACATTATTTTAATAAATTTTCACCTTTTATGTTTTCTTGTTTTGCCTCAACACGATACTACACTTTCTGACACTTTCTATTTTTTTTACATCAAAAAGACTTAAAATTCCTCACTCCAATATGCCACAGTCTCTTCGATGATATTTATGTTGTTTTCTACAAAATCATTTTATTGGTGGGACTTCAAAGGAACTCCTACTGATATGGAGTGGTGTCTTCAATGAAGTTTTATGTTCTCTCCTGCAAACTATTTTATCAAAGGGAATTTAAAGTGAGTCCCAACGATATTGTGTGGTCCCTCCGATATAGGTTATTTCACATTTGTTTTCATCTTTTTTCCTATTTCTTTTGTCTCTTTCATGGATTTTATTTATTTTCTCTTCTTGATATATCTGTGACACTCTATCATTTTTGTATTTGTGATAATGATCATGTTCTCTTCCATTACTATGTTCCACCTCCTTGAAATTTATTTCTGTAATCTTCATATTGAAACCTCTCATTGCTAGCAGAACATGATCTTCCTACAAACCTAATCAATCCTCAAAGAAACCTTTCTACATATGTCTTTTTGGGCACTTGCTATAGGTCTACCCATTCTTCTAGTTTATAGTTTGGCTAGAACAACATGCCTTAGTAAAATATTTTCTCACATAAATCGTTTATAATGCTATGATTGCAGATTGCACGAGTTTATTTATTGGTGTATTGTCATATTCCCTTTTTCACATCATTTATGAAATCACAATAATAAGTGTTACTTCACTAATAATACGTGCATTGTCATCTCATACTAGAATCTCTTGAAAATGCTCATCAAAGATCAAACTACTGCCATGGAAGGTTCCCTCTTAAAAAGTACATTAGCATGTATCCCAAGGACTCTAGATCATCCATCCCACCTTGCTCAATCCCCAGATGTGTATTGATACTATCATACCATACAATTCCAGTGAGATTTGTGTTTTCCCTATATGGGATTTTCTTATGATTCAGGATACTTTTTCTTTTTTGCGAGTTCAAAATCAATCTTGTAAACTGATTTCCTTTCCATCCAAGACCCATGAGAAATTTATCAGGCTTCACATATTGGTGAAGGTAATGGTTGTTGTGCACATATTCAATCCTCTTAATTAGGTATCCATACAGTCTTCAATGAGAGATTTTATTACAGTAATTGAATAAGTCTCTAAAACTTGGCCCGAGTAGATCAAGTTCCATAACACTATAATCACCCTCAACACCAAACCATCTTATATTTGGCACTCTTCCTTCTAAGTGATGCTTCAAATAGATTTCTATGTCTAGAAACATCACAATACATTTTTTTATTTTCAAAGGACCATGTAGGCACATTTTGAGTGTGATCTTGTTGGCATTCATCAATACTTTCTTGGTGTTCAATAATATCTTCTAAAAAAATGTACTTTCTTTTTACTTTTTATGTCTCGTAGTTTTGAGGAAAACTATTCATGGTATTTTTTGTTGATACAAACCATTGCAATGTAAAACTTTCATAGTAGGCTCAAAGCATGTAACATTCTCAAGAGTTGGAGCAATATATTGTCTTGGGCATGTTGAAGTTCCTTTGTCCAATTTAATGTCTTTGAAACCACTCTCAATAATTTGAATAGATTTGAGTTTTCTCTTCCTACAATGTAATAGCAAAGGAGAAGATTCTCTAACATTAGGGGAAACATCAAGTTCCATTACAAATATCCTTCTATGTAAAGAAAAAGTCCTTGTGCTCTCTACGGTTTCCTATAGTAATGTTGTTTGTGGTGACAACATCCTTATAGTGGTTCTAAAATATGCTTTGCTTTCTACCAGGAGTCTCTTTTTCAGTTGAATAATTATGATATCCCATATCTTTGGTCAGATTCATAGGTGCAGACTCTAAAAGAACATCAAGGAGTTTATTTGTAACTTCTATGCTATTATTAATAGGAGATCCTATACCCATATCAACCCTTAGACAAACTCTAGTTAAATTCTTCTTGAAATCTTGGATAATTGACTCTCTTAAAGAACCAACTTTCATATTTACACATTTCTTGTCACTAATAGGAGTTTACAATATTTCACCTTTCATAGAGAAATTGTTATTATTAGAGTCTCCTAGAAATCTTGTTTCCTTTGTTTGGTAGGGAAGCTCAATAGACTTGCATTGAGGCACTCCTGGTAGAGTACTACATTGCTTAAGTAAATCATATTTTTTGCATTCTGCAAAAAAACTATTATTCACAGCTAAATCTATATGTTGCCTACCCATAATCCTTAAAAGTGTTTAACTCAAATGGTTTGTTCCATTCTACTATATTTTCCTCGTGCAAAGGTCTTAAACCTCCACAGAGTTGCATAGAGTTGTTTGTATGAAGTTTTCCAAAAGAATTTACATCTCCTCCCCAAATATCTACATTGTTTATTTTAGTATGGATATCATCTTTCTGAGGTATGCTGCAAGGAACCATGGAACATAGGGGATCATACATAAAAGGTACTTCATTGTTCATGGTAAGATATTCAATGTGCATGTTTGAGATGGGATGTATATTATTTGATGGTAATTTGAAGATTTGAGAGAATAACAGTCACATCCTGCATGTTTCTTGTGTAATTCTCTTGGAAGGTTTTTCTCCTCTTCTTTCTTGACAAGATTTTCGAATTTAAATAGTAAAGAAAAATTGTGTTTGCACTGTGACTAAAATGAGTCAAGTAGATTCAAAGATCACCCTGTAAAACTAATCAAGCATTCTCCTGAAGCTACGAAAATGCCCTAACACATTGATTGATGATGTGAGAGAAAGGTTTCCAAATGGATTCACATTAAACCATCAAGACTACAAGATATTAATGCTCAAAGTAGCTCACTTAGCTGTTTCAAAAACTACACTTGTCAAAAAACCATCTGGAACTCACCAAATCACTGCTTTGAAAAAATACTAGATCTCCTCCTAGGAAGTTACCATAGGGTAAATTAGTTCATTTAGGTCCCATGAGCACATGTGTAGAAGGATTTTTAACCAATTCACTTCCTTCAAAAAATATTAAAAGTCAAAAGTGACCCCTTCAAAACTTTTTGGAACTGGAGACATCAAAACTGTGAAAACTCCATTTGCATTTGTTTTTGAAAAATATCAAACAAGATGTTGGGACCTTGAAAATGGACATGAAAGTATATTAACATGGGGTCAATTTGAGACACCAATTTTTTTTTCATGATAATCATCCAACTCATAATATTGGCCTCCAAAGTTGACCTCCCTGATAGGTCTAACACTATGCAGACAAAAAACTCTTCCAGAACCCTCCAACTTGGTTCTTAAAAACTATGTCAAATCTGATCATCGAAAGTTGAAATCAGGTGTACACACTCACATATGGTAAATAAATGTGCTTATCAAGTGATTTGGCATGAAACTGAATAAGATTTAAGTTATGATTTTCCAAAGTAGGCTCCTGGGATAGATTTTACAAGTGCTTTTTTGAGTGTTGCAATTAAATTTTTCATCATGGACACCTCAAATTTTGCAAAAAATTGAAGGTTCCAACAACACCCATGAAGAACCTAGGTTGGCCAAAGAGTCAGCCACCTAGTTTCCCTCTCAAAAAATGTGGATCAGTTTCTTTCTTTCCAGTTTAGTGAGAAAGAATTTTGTATCCAGTTGTATGTCCTTGATACTCCAACCATGGAAATGATTGTGATTGATGTAATCAATCATATCCTTGGAGTCTCCTTCAATGTGCAATATTTTATGCCCAAAGTGATAACAATTTTAACACCCTTGAGTAGTGATCTTGCTTTTGATGTCATAGAGTTCTATATTCCAATGCCCCTAGGATACCCAACCACTAATTTCCCTTTGTGTCTCTGATAATGCTTCCTATGCTATCCAACCTAGTGTTTCCTTTCACCACACCATCAAAGTTAATTTTTTTCTAGCCAATATTAGGGGGTTTCCAGAATGTATTACGTCTAGCCAGAACTTTAGAGTTGTCAAATGAGTTGATCTCTAATTTATTATTCCAATATTTGGCCATGTTGATCTCCCACACTGAAGGAGCTCTATCCAGTGGTTTCCAAATGTATAAGGCAACATTCTCAATAATTAGTCTAATACCAATGCTAAAAACCTCCTTTGGGATTTTTTTCCACAATTCTGAATATCCAATTATTTATTTCTTTCCACAAACACAAACAAAGGATGGGAGGAACCTATCACAAAATTTCTTTAGGTAGGGGATGGTGATAAGGACTAATCCAATTATCAACAAAACTCTTAAGCTCACTATTCATGGTACAATGAGAACCCAATATTCCAAAGGCCAACTCCCAAAATTTAGTCACAAGTAGGGAGTGGAGTAAGAGATGAGGAACAAACTCGTCATTGTTCTTACATAGCATGCATATATTCAAGATTTGAAATACCCTTTTCCTTAGATTTTCCTGAGTGAGAATCATGTTGTGACAAGCAATCCACCAAAATAAATTAATTTTTGGTGTAATTTTTCTATTCCATACCCATTTCCATAAACTATTTTGGATGCCTTGCCCCGACAGTAAACTATAGGTAGTCTTAACAAAGAGGTTTCCCTTTCTTTCCTTAGTCTAATAGAATTCATCCTCTCGATTAGATATGGGTATTCTAGTTAGTGAGAGAATGTCTTGCAGATTCCTAGCCTAGTGCCTTAACTCTAGAGAAAGAGGACAACACTCCTCCAACATTTTCCATTTCATAGAACCATATAGCTTGCACAAGTAATCTCTCACATTCTTACCAAAAAACACCCTAGCAGGAACCATGAAATTATTGAAGTCGTATTGAGAGAGAGGAATTTCAAGCAACCAAAGATCCTCCCAAAACCTAATTTTTCTGCCATTTCCTAACTTCCATCTCAACCCAAATTGTAGAAGCTTTTTCATCCTATAGATATTATTCCAAATCAAGGAACCACTAGGGTGGCCATCCAAGAGGCACTTGATCAGGGGACAATTGTTTAGATACTTCACATTTAGAAACCTACACCATTCCTTCCTGTTCCTTAGCTAGTCCCATCCGACCTTAGCTAGGAGACATTTATTGGTATGTTGAATTTTTCTTATGCCTAGCCCCCCACTAGATTTGGGGAGACAAACCTTATCCCAACTTATCAAAGTTAATTTCTTTTTTTCCTCTGTACTAGACCAAAGGAAATTCCTTTGAGTTCTTTCAAATTTCTCATCTATATATCTAGGGATTTTAAATATGGATAAAAAATATACCAGAATCCCTTGAAGAGTAGCTGCAAGGAGTTGTAGCTTACCAACATGATTGAGGATGATACCTTTCCATCCTTCCAATTGTTTTTGAATTCTTTCTAGGAAAGAGTTCCAAAAAGTGGGAGTGACTTCTTTAACCATGAGAGGGAGACCAAGGTACACAAAAGGAAGGGAAGCACTCTTATAGCCCAAAATGGTCATCACTCTATCCTGTAGAGCTTATGTGCTATTAAAGAAGTATATCATGCTTTTGTTGTAATTTATACATTAGCCCAAACTAGAAGCATAATTTTTTAGAAAATTCTTCCATTTCTTTGCTTCCAACACAAAAGCTTTCCCAAAAACGATGGTATCATCCACAAACTATTGTATAGTAGTCAAATCAAGGGTGGTTGCAAGTTTAACTCCCATAATAGAACTCTCAGAAAGAATCCTTGAAATATTCCTACTTAGGACATCAACAACCATTATAAAGGTATGTGCAGGATCATCATGGAAAGAAAAGGACCTTAAGTGGTGAAAAATTTAGAAAAAACAGAGTTAGGCAACTTGACATAAAAATTTGAATAATTTATCTATATTTTCAAAAATATGTAAGAATAGAATCTATAGCATTTAATTGAATGTAGTTTCTAAACTACTAGGTTTATTTAAAAAAAAATCTATTTGGTGAAAATTTGAAATTTCAATGCAATAGTACTTAAATTTTAGGGAAAAAATAAGAAGTAGGTGTCTATCTGACCACCCTAACCATAATAAAATGATAATTATTTTTTATAAGATTTTAGATATAAGTAGAGGACTCATGTCCCGGTGTGATGCATATTTTTTTGTAATTTTTTTCCAAGTAAATAATTAATTATTATTTTTTTATTACAACTTTTAAAAAATATAAAAACTCATATGTCTGACCACCTTAACTTGGTCAAAACTTCATAAAATTCATTTTTTTTAATCCTATAGTATGTGAAGCATAAAATGTGACACATGTTTTAGATTGAAAAAAAAGTGGCACCGTTTGAAAGCTATAGATGTTTTTCAATTAGCTTATCAATCAAGAATTTAGTTGTAATTCAAATAGAAAATGAATAATAATAATTTATTAAATTCAAAGTAAAGCATAATTTATATTGGTGGAAAGTTGAGAATCTCTTTTAAAAACCCTTTTCGTTTCATCAATTTTGGGTAAAAAAAAAGTCGTCAGCCACATACCCTACACATACCCATCATATCACCACTTTTTGACCCATCATGATCCTGCACATACCCATAAACAAATATAGCAATAGGGGATCAGTTTGTCTTATTCCTCTACTAGCCTTAAACAAACCATGAGGAATCACATTGACCAAAATAGATTACTTCATAGTATAAGTGTATTCCAAAATGAGGTTCACCACCTTCTGATTGAACCCAAAATTAGCTAAAACTTTGAGAAGAAAAATCCATAGGACTTTGTCATAAGCTTTAGAAATATCAAGATTGAAATCCATGTACCTGCTCAATTACTTTTATCCATAGAGTGCATGATGTCATGAGTGACAATTGCAACATCCATAATGTGGCACCCCAGAATAAATCATTTTTGGCATGGGATAGTCATTTTATCCAGAAAGGGTTTCAGATGGTTGAACCCCTTGAAATACTCTAATTTTAAGATCCTCTCTTGACCACTAAGCTTTCATCATTAAAATTATGGGACACCTCACTATAAATGGGTGTACGATGAGGGAAATGGATGTTCAAATCGAAGGATTCAAACTGATTCCAACATCATATCAATGGAGTTCTTGATAAAAAAAAACACATGCAAAATGAAATAATCAAGTAAAACACACATGCATGTAAAACTAAACTACTCCATTGCTCTCCTATTGATAAGATATTGTATTCATATTCATTACTCTCAGAGCACACACAAGATGCTATGTAGAACAAAATGAGAGATTATTCAAGATGTAGATCCAAAATGTAAGAGATTCAAATGCTATGATGAATACTACTATGCTATGAGAAAAATGCAATGTAAAATAAAGCTAAAGCTAAGCTTGAAATGCAAATATCACTAAAATGTATAAAAGATCGTCGAGGAAGATGCAAAGCATGGCGATGAAAAATTCATGTAGAGGAAAAATGAGAGGAATGTCTTGTTTAAATAGGCGTCCTTAGGGTGAATGCGGGTTGCGGAAGGAATATGGGATTAAAAGAGTGACTTGGAGCAACATCTCCCACATGCGTGAGGTGGGTGCAATAAAATAGGTGGAATAGGATAAATGCATGATAAAAATGGTTATGGAAGAGGTTAGAAATAGGATGAAATGAAGCATGATTAATTGATTACAATATTATTATATGAATACTATATATGCAGATGCAAATGATGAAATGCTTATAATGCTTATAATGTTTTAGATGGATTAATGCAAAGAGAAATATATTAAAATGGATTAATTAAATATATGATGATGTCCATTTAATTAATAGAAATAAAATGAGTGATTTGCAAGGATTACATTTTTAGTGTCTACATTTTTCCCCTCTTTGAGACAATGTAGCATGTCGCGTTGTTTCAAAGAAAAAATGTTCAACTGGTACATGCCCCAAAGATATCCTAGTAAGGATAATAATGAATATGATATGCCCTCTTGAGAGATTAATCAAATGGATTGCAAGAAGATTGATCTCTTGATTGATTACAAGAAAATGATTAGATGATTGACATTGTGCAAGTGATTAAGTAGAGATGTACATTTGATGGAAATGCACAATTGATGGACGTAACTGAACAATTGATGGAAATGATTAGTATAGTTGGGTTGATAAGTTGATTAAGCTGATTGAGGTGATTAAGCTTATTGAGATTGATGCTTGCACAAGAAAAGTTGATACAATGATTGATTGATTGATTGATCAGGGGGTTATGAGATGTCAACAAGCAAGTTCGGTGATTTGAGATTCGATTCAGGAGACATACATCAGTTAGATAAAGCAATTGATTGATTTCTCCATGACAAGGAAGATGAACAAAATGATGAAGAGAAAAATGAGAGGGGAAGACAATGAAAGAAATGAATGATGAAAGGGAGAATGCAAGGTGATGAAAATTCTTGTGCCTTTTAAGTGCTTATATCATCATCGAGTTTATTATGTCGCAAATTAGTATAAGTGTATAGATAACATGAACTTCTAGATGACTTGAATATTGTTTGCATTTTTATTTAGCAATAAAGTATAAGAATCTAGGTATAAGGACTTGAGATGACCTAAATACTTATTGCATGGAAGACACTATCAAAAAAGGAATGCTCTCATCCACACTAGACTCATAGGTCCTTGATGATTTTTGATAACCATGTCTTAAGATGAGCCATCCTATGAATAAGAAACAATCCACATACAAAAAAAAAGTGAACATGCCCCATCCTTGCCTCTCTAGTCCAAGACATCCTCAAGAAGCTAAAAGGCATGCCACCAAAGATAAAATCATAAAATAATCCAAGATCAACAAACAAACATGCATCATGCTTCAATGTAAAACAAATTCTCATTACATTTTATGTGATTGGTTAGATCTGAAAGGTGAGTTGATAGGTATGTTGCAATGTTCGTTTGATTGTCAATCATGGTGTGTTTTGATGTTGTTGATCTGAAAGTGTCACTGTTTTGGAATTTTTTGATTTTTTCTTTTCTTTTGATTTTTGAAATATTTAATTATTTTTGGATTTTTTTAGGACATTTTATGATTTTTTTGGATTTTTTTAGGACATTTTATGATGGCAAGAGATGATTCACAAGCGAGTAGACAAAAAAAGAGAGGTAGTTTCTCTAACCATGAGATGCTTAGTATCCCAACCCACAGCTAAGGTGTAGGAAATGCCTTAGTGAGGGATAGGACCAACCTAGTATGCATGAAAAAGTGAGCAAGCGAGGGAAATGTCGAACAATTCATAAGCCTTGGTGAGTGTGAAAAGGACATTATGAAGTGGAGGGTGAATGAAAATGAGATGAAAAGATCAAGTAGAGCTCCAAAGTAAAGAGGATAAAATCCTCTACACATGGTGTCGATTTCTCAAAATTTCACCATGGTACTTGCTCAAGGCGCCACCGAAGTAGTTTTCACCATTGAACGAATTAATTTCTCTTTAATTTTTACTTTTTTTTTTCTAGACTTTAAAAGAGTGAACCCTCTGAAGTACTCAGGTATAAAACTTGCATATGTGCATACTATTGATGGGATCACTGAGCAGTTCACCTTCTAGAGTAGATAACTGGTATGCCCCAGATCCATACACAATAGTGATAATGTATGGACCCAACCAGTTAGGCTCAAATTTAACCTTCTCTTCTATGTCTTGCTGATTGCGATGATTTTCATGAAGGACTAGATCCCCAACATCAAATGTACATGGCTTCACTTTCTAGTTATAACTTCAGAACATTTGTTGTCGGTATGCTCTAAAATGATTGAAAGTATTTTGTCTTCGTTCATGCAACAATTCTAATTCCTTCAAATGGGAAACTTGGTATTCTTCATCATTGACTTGATTGCGCAAGGAGACACGCAAAGAGGGTAGCTTGACCTCAATGGGCAAGATGGATTCAGATCCATAGAAAAGGGCATATGAGGTAGTGCCTATGGGAGTGCAAACATTTGTGCGATAGGACCACAAGGTAGGATTTAGTTGAATATGTCAATCTCGACTAGCTTCATTGACCATGTTTTTAAGAATTTTGAGAATGGTCTTGTTAGAGGCCTCAACCTGGCCATTACCTTGAGGATAGTAAGGTGTGGAAAAATGATGTTGTATATGGAATTTCTCACTGAGTTCTATGACTATTATCTGTGATGATGGATAAAGGAATGCCATAACAACATATGATATAGTTTAGTATGAAAGTGGCTATTTTTTTTCTAGTGATATGAGTGAGGGGAACAAATTCAATCCATTTCGTGAAATATTATGTGGCAACGAGAATGAACTTATGACCATTGGATGAAGGTGGACGGTTCTTTCCCACGAGATCAATTCCCCACTGATAAAAGGGCCATGGTGAAGTGAGAGACTGTAATTCCTCTGCAGGAGCATGCATCAAGTTTGCATGTTTTTGACATTGCTTGAATTTTTTAACAAACTGATAAGCATCCTTTTCCATTGTGGGCCAATAATAATCCATACACAAGCATTTCTTGGCTAAGGTAGGACCACTAGAATGTGCTCCACATATACCTTCATGTACTTCTCATAAAGTAGTTTTGGCCTCGTCGTGCTCAAGAAATCAAAGTAAAGTACCATCGAGACCTCGACAGTACAGGGTATCAGCTAAGATCACATGATGGGAGGCTTGACGGATAAAGGTTTTATAAAATTTATTGGATAGGTCTAATGGCAAGGTGTTATCTCAGAGATAGGTGTAAATATCACCATACCATTGAGAATTAGGACAAACAATAAGACATATCATTTCAGATTGTGGTATATTGTAAGCAGGTTCCAAAAGAGGTTCTACCAAGAACTCATAGTAGGCAACATTACTTGGCATTTCCACAAGTGAACCAATTGTTGCCGTTGCATCAACATCTTTGTTACTATCTCAGGGAATCTGCTCAAAAGAGATTGATGTGAAATATTCCTTGAAGTCATCCACCATTCTTTTGCAATGCATCAATTTTTCATCTTTTGTTTTATAGTCATCATTAACTTGTCTGATCACTGGCTAAGAGTCACCAAGAACACACAAATTTAGGAATTTTTATTGCATAGCCATATGAAGCCTAGAAAGTAATGCCTCATATTCTATAATATTGTTGGTACATGAAAACTATATCTTATAAGCTTTAGGTATACAATCCCCTTGTGGTGTGATAAAGAGAATGCTAGTGCCAGAACCACCTTGTGTGAAGGAGCCATCAAAATATAAGGTCCAAATATGTATAGATTCCATGTTGAAGATTGATTCATTAGGAAATTATGTGATTAGAGGATGACTATCTATCATAGTAGCATTAGTGAGTTTGATATTGTGTATGTAGAAAGAAAAGAAATTTGAGCTCATATCCCACTAGAGTGTGACTAATGTAATAGATGGAATGTTCCTTTCCTTCATAGTCATGTTGTGCCAAAAGTGCCCCTAGTGTTGTGTTGGTTGTGGATATATACAAAAGTAAAGGCTTGTCATATGTAGGAGGTATTAATACTGGTGGTGTCATCAGATATTCTTTGTTTTTTTTGAAAATCTTGTTCACACTTGTCATCCCATCTAAATGGAACATTCTTGTGTAACAGGTGTTGAAATGGTTGACATTTATCTACAAGTTATGCTATAAAGCGGTGGATTGACTGAATTTTTCCTTTTAATGATCGTGACTGACTGATATTGTTAGGTGGAGGAATTTATAGTATAGCCTTTATTTTTGTAGGATCAACTTCAATTCCTTTAGATGAGACAATTTATCCAAGGAGTTTTCCAGAGGTTACCCCGAAGGCACATTTATTTGGATTCAATTGGACCTTGTATTGTTCTAATCTTGTGAAAATTTTATCCATGATCTGTAGATGCCCAACTCTGGTGTGGGATTTTCCCAACAAATCATCTACATAGTCTTCCAAATACGTATGCATCATGTCATCAAAGATAGTGGTCATTGCATGTTGGTATGTGGCTTTGGCATTCTTCAACCCAAAGGGCATGACATTCCAACATAAGGTTCCCCAAGGAAACCTAAATGCTATCTTAATTTTATCTTTAGGAGCAATTTTAATCTAATTGTACCTTGAGAAACTGTCCATGAGGGATAACATTTCGTGTCCTACTATTAAATCCACTATCATGTCAATGTTTGGAAGTGGGAAGTCATCCTTAAGACAAGCTTTGTTTAAATATTTGAAATTTGTACAAACTCAAATGCCCCCATTAGGTTTTGAAATTGGTACTAAATTTGAAATCCAATCAGCATAGTCAATAGGTCTTATAAATCCCATGTCTACCAGCTTTTGTAGTTCTGCTTTTACAAATAGAGAAACATGCGCGCGCATTTTTCTTAACTTTTCTTTAACAGGTTTTTCCCCCGGTGGAAAAGACAAGTGATGCATTACTAAATTTGGATCAAGTCCCGGCATATCTACATAGGACCATGCAAAGTTGACTTGTCTTTCCTTGTAAAATTGTATATGATCTATTTTCTCTTCAGGTGTTAATGATTCTGCTAGATGGATTATTCTTGGTTTTTCTTTTGTGCCGAAATTTGTTGGTACTGTCTTCTCCACCAACATAGATGATTTTTCATGAAAAACTACTAAGGGAAGTGTGTCAAGCCTTCCATCCTCAAGTGCCTCAAAGAGGTTTTCACCCTTGGATACATCCTTTATTTTTACTTTTTTCAGGTCTAATAGTGCCACACAATGGTTTTCACTAGAAGACCTATTTATATTTTTAATAAATTTATGACTGAAAGGCTTGGCACTCTCCCCAAAGTAAGCTGCACTATTGAGTTCTATGGTGAAACCTGCTTTATGATCCTCAAGAGGTGTATCTTCTTGTGCTCCTAGAAATTTTATGATTGCCTCATCATTTTGAAATACATCCAGTTGTGGCGGTCCCTTCTAGTCCAAATCAATGAGTTCGAGGTGAACCAGGGGTAAAGGGTCATGATTTGAATAAATATTTTGAATGGATTCAAGGGTACAAATGTTATGATCGGGTTCAAGGGTAGGGATACTATCATATTCATAAATGTCAATGAAGTCATCGATGGCACTTTCCTCATTTTTTTGTGTAGCATTAGAGGACTCTACTTCCTTACTTGATGTACACACGGTACTCAAGGTCTTATCTTTTTGCACATCATATCCTAAACCAGGGAATTTTTACATACAAGTAGACTGTATTGGTTCCAAGATACCCTATTTCTATAACCCAAGAGGACTTTTACCATCATATCCCATTTGTTTCATAAGATCAAATCCTTTACCATATTGTTCAACATGTATCTTTATTTCAGTTTGTTCTTTTTTTGTATCCTCATCTTTGTATAGCCATTTCAGGAGATCAACTTCTTTTGTTTCACTAAAGAGGGCTCCCCATTTTTTGAAAGTGGTTGACTTACAAATCATTGTAGTATCTACATCTGATGTGATCTTAGTCATCTATGGTTTGCCATAGGTGTGGGGAGATAATGGTAGCTTTCCAATGCAAAGAGCATGATTCAAGGTATATTCTCCTACTCCTTGTTCTTTTATTTGTACTTTGATCTCAACTTCATTGGATTTTGAGGAGGATGCTTTTAAGGACTCAGGATCAACATTTTCTTGGGAAGGAAATTCCTCATGGTTGCTTGGGATTGTGATTTCAGTTTTAGGACTTAGATTATGGCAATACATGAAAGGATTTGGATCTCCTCGTATTGTGATTTCAACACCATTGTGTGGGAATTTAATGCATTGATAGTATGTAGAAGGTACTACTTGCATTGCATGAATCCAAGGTCTTCCTAGGAGAATATTATAGGTCAGAGGGAGATCAAGGACTTGACAAACCACATCCTTTACCACAGGGCCAACTCTGATTCATAGAGTAACTTATCCTTTAGACGAGCATTCCTCCTCATCATATGCCTTTATGGTAATCTTTTTCCTTGGATCAACTGCATTTTCAGAGAACCATAATTTTGTGATCAATTCTTGAGTACAAATATTAAGACATGTTCCTCCATCTATTAGAACTTGCTTGATCTTGACATTATGGACAAGGACATCAGTATGTAAAGCCACATTATGCAGTTGTCGAAGGGATGAATCATCATTTTCAATAAAAGTGAGAGTGTGAGGAGAAGTGATGTATCCGACCATAGCTTGGAATTGATCCACATGTAGGTCTATAGGCACTATAGCAGTAGCAAGTGCTTTATCTAGGATAGCTTTATGCTTAGGAGATAGGAATAACAACTCAAGTATAGAAATTTGCACATGCATTTTACCTAAATGTTCTATGAGGTTGTATTGTGAAGTTGGTGTAGTGGGTTTTGAATTAGGACCTCTAAGGGTAACTGTGCATCTGTAGGTGGTAACATTGCAATCATATTCTTTTCCTTTTATGATGAAAGTGTTTACATGATTATTAGCCTCACTAATGTTATTTATGGTATAGTCATACTTAGCAGTAGTATAGTTTACACCACCACTAGGTTTAAGGGTCTTTCCTTTATCATTGTCATGCTTAGGGAAAGGGTTTTTAAACATCTCGCAATTAGAGTTACCAGAAGGAGTGTTTCTATCAACTGTTATCTTTTTGTCAACTATTATCTTACCGTCATCAATAAGGTCTTGTATGAGATGTTGAAGTTTATTGCAAATATTAGTCTTATGTCCTTTATGTCTATGATAGTCACAAAAGTGATCCTCATTCTACCATGGGGGTTTGACTTTTGGATTATATTCTTTCATTTCAGCTAGCGTTATAACATTGTTTTCAAGAAGTTCTTTTAATGTTGTTTCAAGCGATTGTCTCAATGGTGTAAAATTTTTTTTAGGGAAGATTCTTTGTTTTTATTTTCCTTTATCTGAAGATGAACCTTTAAGGTTGTAGATAGGTGATGATGTTTTAGTTTTTTTTGCATCAACAACTTCGTCATTGACTACATTCTTTTTCTTTATCCGAAAAGGTGTCATGTTGCTTGAACCCGATTTTTGATCTTTGTTGTTATTAAGTTTAATAGTTCCATCATCAATGAGAGTTTTTTAAATTTGAAATCCCATTTCTATGGCTTCATCAAAGGAATCCAAGAATTTAAGGTGAAGTTCTCTTCCAATTTCTTTGTTTAAATTTTGACAAAAGAGGTCAACCAATTCTTTGTATGAAATGGTATAAGGTAATCATTTTGTTAAATGTCTCCATCTTTGTAAAAATGACATAAAAGATTCTCCTTTTTTTGTTTAGTGTTAATTTTTTTTTTCATGATCACTTTAAAGTCATAGTTGAAACTATAATTGGAGACAAATTTATCAGCTAGTTCTTGAAAAGATTTGGTTATCGGGGGTAATTGTGAAAACCATTCCATAGCTTCTCCTCCTAGACTATGAGGGAATAATCTCATAAGGTACATTTCATCAACTGCAAATTCCATGGTAGTAGCGCAAAACTCTCTTAGATGGTCTTTAGGATCTCCTTTTCCCTTATATTTTTCAAGTCTTGTTATGTCCCAATGACTAGGAAAAGGCGGCATTGGTATGCTTGGATCAAAAGGATAAGGACATATATCCTCAATGGAAAACTTGTGGGATGTTGTTTTAATATTCTTGAGTGTCTCCACTTCTTGTTCCGATGCTCTAAGATTATTCAAAATAGGATCATTTGTAGGTGCATGTTTTGACGTTTTTGAAGATCTCTTGTAACTAGGTTGTAAATAAAAGGGTCTGTGATTTTTGATTCTATCCTCATTGTTTGTTTTGGTATGCTTAGGTTCACTAGATTCATGTTTTCCATTCATCGTGAATAAGGACATGTCATAATCAGGAGGTAGTTTGATTCCATCATCAGCAAGGGCCTTGAAGTATTGATGTGGATTACGTTTGACTACCTATGTAAGTAGTTTAGTGAATCTATGATCATGAAGTGCTTTGTCTATAGTGGATTGGGTTATTTCTTTGTCATCAGTTTCACTTGTATCACTAGTTGCAACACTAATGTGATCTTCCCCATCAAAGTCTTTTCCCCAAGGGTTCCCTTCTTCTTGAAACATTTTTTCTCTTGTGCTAGGGGTCATAGGTGATTTGTTCTTATCTTCAATCAAAGACAAGATAATATATGAGACCTAAGACTAGGATGCAATGAAAAGGATATGACTCTAAGATGAGATATGAAAATGGTATGGTATGGAAAGATAAGAATGCAAGGGCTCAAAGGCAACTCTAGGTCCAAAGTTGGTTATGATGCAAGGCCTTACTTGTGCTATGATGGATAGACACAAGGAAAAATGATCCAAAGAGGGTATATAGGAGATGATGAAATCCAAAAGGATTTCCCTACTCAAGGATGATGAACCTTAAGTGATGTGGGTGGTAGATAGAAAATGGTTTGATTTCAAGACCTAGGAAGAGTAGCCTAAGTGCAAGCTAAATGTTTATTTGAGTAATGCAAGAGTGGAAGATATGCAAGGGTGGAGGATATGTAAGGACTAGGTGGAATGCAAGGATTGAAAAATCAGAACTAAAGGATGATGACCCCAAGATATTTAAGTGATAGGTTCATTTTGGATGATTTTGTTGTTTGAATTTTTTAGGTTTACAAGGTTGAGATGTTGCAAATTACTAGGTGTGATGTTTGTTTGAGGTTTATTTTAAAACACACGCGCAAGACACAAGAGACAATTTTTTTGAGTTTAATTTTGTGAAAAAGTTGGATTTCAAGATGAAAACAATCATGCACAATCCTATGGTTGGTAAGGACAGTATTTGTTGGATCCCACTTGGATTACTACATTCGTGCTTACTCTTAGCAGATGACTTAGAAGCTTGGCCACATTGGCTCCCCTCCACAACACTCACTTCTCCAGGTCAACCAAGCTTTGAGTTTTCAATGAATCTCCCATGGCAAACTCTTCATCTCTACTAAGAGCCACAATAACATGGGATGGCATGAGAGGTGGTCCCTCCTGTACTAACAAATATAATTTTTTTGGCTACTAAAACAATGGTTCATAGTGAATACTCGGGGACATGACACCTCGCGAGCATCCAACAAACCACTTAAGGCTTTAATAACTCTACTAGGGGATCTTATACCTTTAAAAGAAAAGGTAGGTACCCTATTTTGAATGACACTGCAAAGCTAAGGCCTACATACCATGAGGACATGACAGTTTAGTCTTATCTATTTATATATCAACCCAAGCGAAAAACCAGTTGGAGTTGTTCCCTCTTTCGAGGCAGGCCCCTCTAAGGGATTAACACAAAAAAAGATGGGTTTGGCTTTCTGATCACCGAGTTTTCACAAGGTGAGAGCATAATACCTACCATCTTTACAAGCACAACAAATAGTGGCTTATTACCCCCTAGTTAAATCTATGTGAGAAAGACAGTCGTTCTTTTTAGAGCACCAAATGAAGTGTTTTCTAATCTAAAACAAGCAAAGAAGTGGTTTCAAAATCAAGTCTTCAACAAACGTCCTACATCAAAATCTCATTAGTAATTGCATGCCTCCTTTCTTTGACAAGTGTATGTTTTGATTTTCAAGTCTTTGTCAAATGAACCTGCAAGAAAAACAAACTAAATTAGGCCTAAAATCTAAATGAAACTAAAACATAAAAAATATATTAATCTAATTAATCAAAATCTAGACTAATTTAAATCGAAAACTTAATCTAATTGTAATACTAAAATTAAATCTAAAATAAAGTTAGTCAAATCTAATTAAATCTACCCTAAAAACTAATTCAAATCCTAAATTAAAATCTAGTTTTAAAATAGAATCTAATCTAAAATTAAACTCTGATCCAAATCTAAAGTTAGACCCCAATTTAAAATCTAAATCTAATTTGAATTGAAATCTAATTTAAATCTAATTAGAATCTAGATTAAATATAATTAAAATCTAAATTAAAGTTAATTCTAACTTAAATCTAAATTAAATCTACGTAAAATCTAAATTAAAGTTAATTAGAATCTAAATTAAATCTGATTTAAAATCTAAAAAGATAAATTAAATTTAAATTAGAATCTAACCTAAACTAAATTAAATTAATTCTAAATTCTAAATTAAATTAATCCTATGTTCTAAATTAGAAATCAAATTCTACATTCTAAATTAGAAATTTTAATCTTAAAAGTAAAAAACCAAATTAGAATCTTAATCTAAAAAAAGTGAAATCCAAAAACTAAACTAATTAGACAAAACTAGACTAAAAAATTAAAAAATAAAACTAAATTAAAAAATCTAACTAAATTAGAAAGTTCCCAATTTAAAATTAAATCCAGCTAAATCGAAATTAACTCTAAATCTATCTAAATTTAAAATTAATTCTAAATTATCAAAAACAAAAATCAGACAAAAACTGAAATCTGAATCTAAACTATCATTGGTTTATGTAGACAGGCCGAATGTAGACATGTCGAGCATGGAATCTATACATAATGGTCTTCATTGAAAAGAATTTAGAGCACCTCAAGAATGCGAAAAATGTGGAAGTGATGTACAGGGCCTGTGAAGCGTTTTAAAATGCTTCATGCAATGTAATATTTGTAGGACTTAAACAAAATGGATTTGATGAGTAGTTTCAAGGAAGTTTTGGGTAGAAATGTGGCCTAGTGATTGCAAAATACACACAAAAGTAAAAGGCATGAATAGGTGCAACAAACCTCACAATATGTCAAATAAAACTAGTTTGCAGATTATCAAATCAAAAATAATACATGCATAAATCAAAACACTACCACGTGATAACTGTTATTCACTGAAAACCTACAATAAAACGGGATAATCCTGCAAAACTTTAATCAAGTGGAAACAAGAGACATATTATAAATCGGTCCCACCAGCCATGCCAAATGTACGATGAGGGAAATGGATGTTCGAATCGAATGATTCAAATTGATTCCAACATCATATCAATAGAGTTCTTGATAAAAAACACACACATGCAAAATGACATAATCAAGTAAAACACACATGCATGTAAAACTAAACTACTCCATTGCTCTCCTATCCACAAGATCTTGTGTTTATATTCATTGCCCTCATAGCATGCACAAGAGGCTATGTAGAACGAAATGAGAGATTATTCAAGATGCCGATCCAAAATGTAAGAGATTCAGATGCTATGATGAATACTACTATGCTATGAGCAAAATGCAATGTAACATAAAGCTAAAGCTAAGCTTGAAATGTAAATATCACTAAAATGTATAAAAGATTGTGGAGGAAGATGCAAAGTATGATGATGCAAAATTTGTGAAGGGGAAAAATAAGAGCAAAGTCCTGTTTAAATAAGCGTCCTTAGGGTGAATGCGGATTGTGGAAGGAATATGGGATTAAAAGAGTGACTTGGAGCAACATATCCCACATGCATGAGGTGGGTGCAATAAAATAGGTGGAATAAGATAAATGCATGATAAAAATGGTTATGGAAGAGGTTAGAAATAGGATGAAATGAAGCATGATTAATTGATTACAATATTATTACATGAATATTATATATGTAGATGCAAATGATGAAAAGCTTATAATGCTTATAATGTTTTAGGTGGATTAATGCAAAGAGAAATATATTAAAAATGAATTAATTAAATAGATGATGATGCCCATTTAATTAATATAAGGAAAATGAGTGATTTGCAAGGATTACATTTTTAGTGTCTACAATAGGCACAATGATCCATCCTCCAAAATACCACTAATCATATTTTGAATGGATAATATTTATATGCTCCTAAAATAGCTACACGTGTGCTTCCATTTGTTCCTTCACCTTCCAAATTTTCAAATTCATGATCTTATAACTATTTTTGGCTTAAATTTTCTAGAATAATAAAAATAATTAGATACTACCTCAATGTAATGATCTTGACCTTTTCCAAGGAATCTATTTCCATGTGCCCATGTCTCATTGTAAGAAAATATTTTTTCTTCCTTCTAGGTTCATTTTCATGATATTCATCTATCTTTTTTTTGTTTGAAGAGTGAAATTTGTGGTTATGCATATGAAGGACCTTCTTATAGATTTTGTGTTGTTGCCAAAAGCTAGATTCTTTGGAATGATATGGAAATTTGTTCTTAAGCATAAAAAATTCAAGTGTTAGAGCTCTTTTGATTTATTTATATAGAGTAGAGGGTGCAAATGTATTAACAATGCCTTTGAGGGGTTCAAAAAAACCCTCAACAAAGAGAAAAGTGATTATACTTTTAGAAATATCAATTAGCATTCATAAAACATGTTAAAATTTTGAAACATAGGATTCCATTGATTTCTTTTGTCTAATTCCTACAAGCATTTTGGACTATTCATCATCTTTATATTTTAAGTGGTCCAAATTTTTTTGACTAAAATTAGGAAATGTTTGCACAAGCTTGTATCTATGGGTGATCAATCCATGGTGTCACTATTAATAAAAAGCATCTTATTTATGTAATGTAGAAAACTATATATAATATTCCTCCTCAATAGGAATGCAAGTAAAGGGTATGTGCAGGATCATGATGGGCCAAAAAGTTGCAATATGATGGGTATGTGTAGGGTATGTGACTGGCGACTCTTTTTTACCCAAAATTGATGAAATGAAAAGGGTTTTTAAAGGATATTCTCAGCTTTCCACCAATATAAATTATGCTTTACTTTGAATTTAATAAATAATATTATTCATTTTCTATTTGAATTACGACTAAAGTCTTGATTGATAGGTTGATTGAAAAACATCTATAGCTTTCAAACAGTATCACATTTTTTGAATCTGAAACATGTGTCACATTCTATGCTTCACATACTATAAGATTAAAAAAAATGAATTTCATGAAGTTTTGACCAAGTTAAGGTGGTCATACATACGATTTTTTATATTTTTTAAAAGTTGTAATAAAAAAATTCATAATTAATTATTTACTTGGAAAAAAATTACAAAAAAATATGCATAACATAGGGACATGATTCTCTACTTATATCTAAAATACTATAAAAAAATATTATCATTTTATTGTGGTTAGGGTGGTCAAACAGACACCTGCTTCTTATTTTTCCCTAAAATTTAAGTACTACTGCATTGAAATTTCAAATTTTCACCAAATAGATTTAAAAAAAAAAAAACTAGTAGTTTAGAAACTACATTCAATTTTCTATATATTCTATTATATGTTTTTGAAATAATATAGATAAATTATTCAAATTTTTACATCAAGTTGCCTAACTCTGATTTTTTTAAATTTTCATCGCCAATTAAGGGCTTGTTTTTTCCATGATGATCCTACACATACCCTAAAATAAATTTACAACTTTTGAAACCAAAAGATAATAAAAATTCATTACTACCATCAAATTTAGGAGCATTTAATTTACCAAATTTATGTTGCAAAGCCTTATTTTCATTGTTCTTGTTTCCATTTAGAGATTTTCATTAGGAACTCTTTTCCCAAGGATTTCCAAGTAAGTACAAAATTAAACAATATTTTAAAAATATTCAAACTTACCTTGGTATTTAAATTCATAAATTCTATCAATATCATGAGTAGAAAGGCCCCAAAGTTCTTTCTCCTCTTCATCTTCTATGAACATAGGCTTAGATGGTTTGGATATGTAATTAATCACATGTTGGATAATTTTAGATGTACTCCCTTATCCTAAGGACATTTCTAGGGATTTCATATTATGAGAGCATATCATTTGTTCCATGAGGGTTGCTAGTTCATGTTGATCTTGATTATTTGGAAAAGTACATGGAAATGAGGGACAAAAGGGGGTCAAAAGTGGCTAATTTTTTATTTAATTAAAAAATAATTAAATTTGAAGTTGAATGAGTAATTAGAGATGCATGGATTCAAAATTAGAAGATACAACATTTAAACAAGAATCATAGTACTCCAAATCTAGTTTTTAAACTACCAATTTTTTTTATATAATTGATCAAGATTAAGAGGGTCAAATATTGCATATAGGAAAAAGTGTTCCTATTTTGGTTAATAAAATAAAACATAGTGATTAGTGTACACCTCATTCAATTTTATTAAAAACTACTTGGTAGAAATATAGTTAAGAATGGGTACTAGGAATTGTGTATTTTTTAATTCTTTTATAGATATATTTTTTGTGAGTTTTCAAAAGCAAATGTATCTTGAAAATTACAACACTAAGCATGCTTGTCACATAAATTACACAAAATTAATTAAAATTTATACAATTCTTTTCATGTGTCGAAGGAATGAAGTGCAGAACAATCCTATTTTCTTTTTCAAATTTTGATATTTAATGGATCAAAATTTATAAAGAAAAAATAATATATGTATTTGAGAAATGCAAAAATATTACTAAATAAAAATAAAAATAAATATTTTAAAGGTATGTGCACCAAGCTATGACACAAAAATGGCTCTTAAGATGCCACTATTTTTCTAAAATCAAAAAATTATGATGTTCATGAGAAAATAAAGATAGTTATGCTAAAAATTTGAAGATGCAACAAGAACAAGAGTTGTAGTGCTCCAAATCTACATTCTAAACTACTAATTTTTTTTAAAAATAATAAAAAAATAAGGATTTGAAAAAGAGGGGCCACCAAAAGTGGTCCTATTTTATAAAAAAAAACAGCATAGCATCTATTGTGCCCCCCCTAGAAAGTTAACTTTTTTTAGAATTTCAAAAATCCAAAGAGTGAGAAATTAGCTAACACCATGTAGTTTATCCTTGTTTTTTGGATAATTGTTTAATGAATATATAATATTTTATGAATTTTCAAAGTGGACACATCTTAAAAAGTTGAGAGTGTTCCCCCCATAAATTTTTGAAAATTAATCAAAAATCATTTTTTTCATTATGTGTAGAATGGAGTCTAGTTTATAAAAATGTAATTTGTTTCAAAATTTGATGAACGAGTAAAGTATATACCCAAACTAGCACATGTTGGTTTTTGACAAAAAAAAAGGCACTAATAAGAAAAGTTATAGATGAAAACCTTAACATAATCAAAATGTTTAAAAAATAATATGGTTATATAGGAAAGATCGAGCCTAACACCATCATGATTTTTTTATAAACTTGCATTGAAAGACGTGCAAACCTAATGGATAGAATGACCAAAAAATGAAAAAAATTGTTACCCTTTCACAAAATCATGTCCTTGGCATGAAATGGTAATCCAACCCTTTAGGATGGATGTCGAAGGAAAAATCCAACCCTTTGGGTTGGTATCTCCTAGTGCAATCAATTTGGCGAGTGTTAAGTGAAAGAGCATCAATTGGCAAGGGCCAAATTTGGCGCTTGCCAAATTTATGTGAAGAATGACTTTTTAGAATGCATTTTGCTAAACTCTTCATTTTTATTTTTCTTTATCTTTCTCTTTCTCTACTAGGGAAACTATATACATGAAATATAATTTAAAGTATACGAAAGTAAATGTCAACCTATTTAAGTTTAAGTTGAAATTTTCATATGGACATTTACTTTCTTATACTTTAAGTTATATTTCATTTATATAGTTTCAGGATGTTTGAGAGTGGTTTCAGATCTCTTGGAATTGTAATACAAATTCTATTTTTTGGAAGATCATATAATTTTTTAGACTTAGTCAAATTTAAATAATCAACATGTCAAATTTTAATAATTAGGAGGTCAAATTCTAATAATCAACAAATTGTATCATATTTCTCTCTCTCTCTCTCTATCTCACTCATTTTCATCTCTTATGTTGTAGACCTCTCTCTCACTATCTACATCCCTATATCCGACTCTCTCTCCCTTGAGCTCAAGAACTACCTCTCTCTCTCTCTCTCTCTCATTCCTTTCCTCTAATATCTATCTCCCCCCTCCCTCCTTCCCTCTCTACATCTCTCTATCTCCCCTCCCTTTCATTTTATCTCTATATATCTCTCTCTACTCTCTATCTCACATCTCTTTATCCCTACCTCTCCCACCTCTCTCTCTCTCTATCTATCTCTCTCTCTCGTCATTCTCTATCTCTCTCTCTCTGTAGTACTCTACATCTCACCTCTCTCTATCTCTTCCTCCCTCCCTCTTCCCTCTCTAATTTTATCTATCCTCCACTCTCTCTCTCTCTCCCCTTCCCATTATACTTCTCTCAATCTCACCCCACTTTGTCCCTCCTTCCCTCTCTAATTTTATCTATCTCCCCCTCTCTCTTTCTCTTTTTTTCTCTCTCTCTCACTCTCTTCCTTCCACCCACCTTCAATCTCTAATTCTCTCTATCTAGCCTATCCCTCTATAACTCTTTCTCCCTCCCTCCATCCCTCTTTCAATAGCTCCACATTCCTCCATACCTCTCTACTTTTCTCTCTATCACATATCTCTCACTTCTCCCTCTCTTACCCCTTCCCTCTCTACTCTCTTTCTATCTATCTCACTCTCTCTCCCTACCTATCCCTCCCTCCTCTCTCTCTCACTTCTCTCTCATCTCTCTCCTTCCCTACTTACCTCTTTATCTCCCCTCCCTCTCTCTATTTCTATCATATCTATCCCCATCCCTACCTCTCCCTTCATCTATCCTTCCCTCTCTACTTCTCTCTACCTACCTATCCCTCTATACTTCTTTATCTCTCCCTCCCTCCTTCCCTCTCTTAGTCTCTCCACCTACTTCCCTCTCTACTCTCTTTATCACCTCTCTCTCCTTCCCTCTCAACTCTCTCTCCCTACCTCTCCCTCCCCCCTCTCTCTCTCTCTCTCTATCTCTCCCTCCCTCCCCTTTTTCTATCTCTCCTCTCTCTCCCTCCCCACTCTTTCTATCTCTCCTAACCCTCTCTCTACCTACCTCTCTCCTATCTATCTCAACTACCCCTCACCTCTCCCTCCCTCTCCTCTCTCTCTCTCCAAGCCTCCCTTCTCTCTCTCTCTTTAACTCTCTTCCTTCCACACACCTTCTCTCTCTACTTCTCACTATCTAAACTATCCCTCTATACCTCATTCTCTATTCCTCCCTCCTTCCATCTCTAAATATTTACACCTTCCTCCTTACCTCTCTCCTTCTCTCTCTACCACATATCTCTATCACCTCTCTCTCTCTCTCACTTCTCTCTCTCTCTCTCTCCTTCCCTCTCTACTCTCTTTCTCTCTATCTCACCTCTCTCTCCCTACCTATCCCCCCATCTCTCTCAACTCTCCCTCCCTCCCTCCCTACCTCTCCCTCCCTCTCTCCTCCCATCTATACTTCTCTTTATCTCCCCCTCCATCTCTCTACCTACCTCTATTTTTCTCTCACCTATCTATCCATCCCTACCTCTCCCTCCATATCTCCTTCCCTCTCTACTTCTATCTACCTACCTATCCCTCTATACCTCTTTCTCCTCCTCCTCCTCCTCCCAGCCCCTCTCTCAGTCTCTCACAGCATAAGCATTGGCTTCTCTCTATCAAATACGTCTATCACCACTCTGTCTGTCTTAAGCTGCCCAAACCATATATACTGACACTCTCCATCTCTCTCCTCTTATACCTCTCTCTCTCTCTCTCTCTCTCTCTCTCTCTCCCCCTATCTATCTCAACTATCCCTCTTTACTTATCCCTCTCTCTCTCTCACTCTCTTCCTTCCACCTACCTTTTCTCTCTACTTCTTACTATCTTACCTATCCCTATATACCTCTTTCTCTCTTCCTCCATCCCTCCTTCCCTCTCTCAATCTTTCCACCTTCCTCCTTACCTATCTACTATCTCTATCACATATCTCTATCGCCTCTCTCTCCCCTTCCCTCTCTACTCTCTTTCTCTCTATCTCACCTCTCTCTCCATACTTATCACTCCCTCCTCTCTCTCTCACCTCACTCTCTCTACCTCCCTACCTCTTCCTCCCTCTCTCCTTTCCTTTATACTTATCTTTCTCTCCCCACCCTCTCATTACCTACCTCTCTCTCTCCATCCCTACCTCTCCCTCCATATCTCCTTCCCTCTTTACTTCTCTCTAGCTACCTATCCTCCCTCCCTCTCTCAATATCTCCATCTTATTCCCTCTATACTTCTCTCTATCACCTCTCTCTCTCTCTCTTTATCTCTCTCCTTCCCTCTCTACTCTCTCTATCTCAACTCTCTTTCCCTACCTCTCCCTCCCCCTCTCTCTATCTATCTCTCTTTATCTCTCTATCTCCCCTCTTTATATCTCTCTCCATCTCTCTCCTCCCCCTCTTTCCTCTCTCTGCCCTCTCTCTGTGCCCACCTCTCTCATATCTATCTCAACTATCTCTATTTACCTCTCCCTCCCTCTCCTCTATCTATCCAACCCTCTCTGTCTTTATCTATATCTCTCTATATTCCTCTCACGCTCTCTCACTCTTCCTTCCACCAACCTTCACTCTCTACTTATCTCTATCTAATTTATCCCTAAATACCTCTTTCTCTCTCCCTCCCTCTTTCCTTCTATCCCTCTCTCTACCTCTCTCTTTCGCTCTCTCTCTACTCTCTTTCTCTCTATGTCACCTCTCTCTCACTACATATCCCTCCCTCCCTCCTCTCTGTATCTATCTCACCCCCTCCCTCCCTACCCCTCTTTCCCTCTCCCCCCCTCTCTACTTCTCTCTATCTCCCCCTCCCTCTCTCTACCTACCTCTCTCTATACTCCTCTCTCTCTCTCATCTCTCTCTCTCCATCCCTACCTCTCCTTCCATCTCTACCTCTCCCTCCATCTCTCCTTCCCTCTCTAATTCTTTGTATCTCCCCCTCTCTCTACCCCTCTCTCTCTCTATTTTTTTTCTCTCTCACCTCTCTCTCCTCTCTACCCGCCTATCCCTCTATAACTCTTTCTCACTCCCTCCCTCCATCCTTCCCTCTCTCTACTCTCTCTCATTGCTCCCTCCCTACCTCACTCTCTCTATCTCTCTATCTCCCTATCTCTCCCTCCCTCTCCCTCCCTCCCTCCCTCTCTCTCTCTCTCTACCTCTCCCTCCCTCCCCTCTTTCTCTCTCCTCTCTCCCTCTCCATCCCCACCCTCTCTACTCTCTTTCTATCTACCTCACCCCTCTCTCCCTACCTATCCCTCCCTCCACTCTCTCCATCTCACCTCTCTCTACCTCTCTCCATACCTCACCTTCCCTCTCTAATTCTCTTTATGTCCCATTCCCTCTCTGAACCTATCTCTCTCTATTGCTCTCTCTCACCTCTCTCTCCATCCCTACCTCTCCCTCCATCTCTCCTTCCCTCTCTCCTTCTCTCTATCTCCCCCCCTCTCTCTACCTACTTATCTCTCTTTATTGCTCTCTCTATCTGTACTCTCTACCTACCTACCCATCTATACCTTGTTCTCTCTCCCTCCTTCCCTATCTACAACAACAATCAAGATCAGATCATCATGTCAAATTTATTTTCTTTCATGCATGCTTTGGAGCTAACATTGTGATGTAGGTTTCAAGCATTCAAGCATCCAATCAAGCCATTTCATGTAAGATTCAATCCTTAGAGTGACATGCTAGACAATAGTCCTCTAAGGGTAGCTATTGAGGGTTTGATGAGTTGTGACATAGCATTGTTAATTAATCAAATTCTTTTATTTTTTCATTATCAAGGTTTAATTACCAAATTGAGGTTTGAACAAGGAAAAACCCTATTCACCAAACAAAAAAGAAATCCCCTTTCTTTGTGTATGTGCAGATTTGTAGGTGAAGAAGGGTTGAAATTGGATCAAAAGTGCAATTTTACAAAGTTGTTATAAAAGTTGTCAAGCCACATAAACTCATTTGAAGGTTTTATTTACAACCTTCTGACAGTGGAATCTAGAGGAATCAGGAGTGAAAAGCTAAGATTAGAGGACTGTGAAATAAGATTTTGGAAGCTTGCTCAAAGACCCATTCGCCCTAGGGAGAATTTGTCCCAACAAGACACTCTACAACCCTTTTTAGTGAATAGTACACATCATCTTACACTTCTCAAATATGCCTATAACTTTTTGTTTATATTTGTGCTATGCTTTAAATATGCATTTCAAGTTTTACATTGCATAATCAAGTTTATTTGGTATTTTATTTTTATCTCCCCAAACTGCTTCTCAGTCATCTTTGTCATTTTCTATCATAAAGGAAACAACATATCCTTCCTAATAGGGTTGACTCACCTCAAGGTTGAAAGTCAATCCTATCCATTGGAGATCTCTTTTTCTAATGAAATGTTAGAAAAAAGCACCTAGAATTCCTATTGTTCTCAAACACTTGGGATAATAGGACAAATTTTTTTATGTTTCAGTATGATCACCTTCAAAAAATATTCCCTAGAGTTCACTCTTCATTGTCTCCTACTAATCGGGCTTCTTGAAAACCCCCTAATATGGATAAAGGAAAGGTTCCTATGTTAGGGGAAGCAATAGATAAAGATGGTTTTATTCTGGTCAATCCTCATAATGTGTGTAGAGGGTAGAAAATGGCTCTCAAGGATAGTCATGAAGATGGAATCATCAACCTTTTTGATGTTTTAGATGATCTAGGGAAACAAGAGGTTAATCATAGTATGTTGGATCTTAAATTAGGAGACTTGTGGGTAGATCAAGAGTCTTCTAGAGTCATCTAGAATAAGGATCTTCAAGTGGGTGGTATGGTAGTAGGTCAAATGGATATAGATCTTGCCCTTAGGCCTTCTAAGGAACTTGTGTAAATTGTTTGCATGACAAAGAATGTTGAGTTTGACTTCATTGAAGGTGTTCCTCCTTTGGGATAGGAAGAACTAGTTACTAGGAAAGGTAGTAAATCCTCTCCCACTCTTGGGCTCCAACAATAGAATCTTAAGAAGGGGGCTCCAAAGAAACCTCCTAGGATGAGGAGAAAGAAGGATTTAGATAAAATTAAGCTAGTGGGTGATACATTGGTGGATTTATGGCTAGTTAAAACCCTTGATTCCCACTTCTCCTATTCTCAGAAATTATTATTCTATCTTGGAATATAAGGGGCTTGAATAGTGTCCCTAGAAAAAAATTTGTTCGAGAGCTGGTGAGAGTTCATTCACCTGATATGTTATTTATTCAAGAGATAAAGCTTTATGTAGAGAGCATGTGCAACTTAGCTCCTAAAATTTAGTGGAGAAGTTAATGTCAATGTATTGGTGCTCATGATAATTCTAGAGGTGTTTCTTGCTTATGGAACTCACTAATGATTTCCCCTCTCTAGTGGTTCTCTAGTAATTTTTCTATTTCTATTGTTTCTTTGAGTTTGGAGTTTGGAGAGATTGTTCTTCTTTATAATTTTTATGCCCTAACTAATCGTCCTGGAATGTCTCACTTATGGTCTCATATTTGGTATATTTAGAGTATTGCTCCTTTATATCCATGGGTCGTTGCTGTTAGAATCCAAGATCACCTACATGCAAGATGGATACCTGTCACATGCAAAAGATATGAAGAACCAAAAAGATGTTCTCTGTAAACCTCTCAGTAAAAATGCATTAAGAGAATCTATTATTACAAAGTGATCAATCCTTATGAAGGAGATCAAGAAAACCTAAATGAAACCCTAGTGTGCACACTTAATAATTAATAATTAATTATTAATGTGCCTAAGTTTAGCTTAAGTAATAAAGAGGAATAAGTGACTTAATTAATTAATCAATGTGATGTAATTAATTAAGCATAATAACTTATTACTCTAACACCCCCCCTTAAGATGAACTTAGGAAGAAGCTAAAACACTAGAATAAGATGCATGAAAGCAAAGATGGGTCCCGGCAACTAGGCCTGATCAGGTACCCATTTACAAATGCAAGAATGGAGTAGAGAAGGAAAAACCCAGTGGGACAAAACCCCCCTACAATGAGATAACATGCTGCAAAGAAGCACTGGAAGAACTCTATAGAGTAACACTGGAACTTGATATAGGCAAGCAAGGAAATATTCTTCTGTATACTACTGAAACCGGATGAGAGTCACTGATTGACTCAAGGAATCATGATAAAGCAACAGAAAACCCGATGCCACGGAACACTCGAAAACTCCAAACGGGAACAACTCTGGAATCTATGAAGCAACAAGCAATTATTGAATGATGTATTACTGAAAACGAAGTGCAAAGATGCAAGATGCACTCTCCCAACTGCCAAAATATCCAAGTAATCGCCAAACAACCCATCGGGCCAAATCTGGACTAAGTGATAAACCTGGGACAGATGCAGAAAAAGTGTATGGACAGCAACATAGAGCTCCTCAATACCTTTTCGACGCTTCAAACGAGGCGAAAAACGGAGATCGTGGCAAAAAGTTATGAGCTCGGAAGCATAAAAAGTACATCTGACTTAAAACAGCAATAAATGCAGTAAAATAGAAAAATAATGTAAAATAAACTGCACCAAATGAAAGTTCCCGGAACCAGCTTTCCGACGATATCTCGTTTGCCCAATTTCGATACCGTATGCCCAAGTTATGGCCAAAAGAAAAAAATTGCTCTTTTAAGAAAAACTAGGGTTAGGAGGGCAAAGAGGCCGTACGGCCGATGACGTCATGCTGACATCAGCAAATCACGGGGAAAAATTTGACGGCCATCTGGCCGTCGGCGCAAAAATTCGGCCCCCCTGCAAATTTTTTTTTTTACGGAGCCGGAAAAATATGCTTGTCGGAATATTCGCTGATTCTGCCAGAATATTCTGTATTCTCCACCGGAATATTCTCTAGCTTTTCCACGGACCTCGGGTGACCTGGAGGGGCCGACCGGGGCGGACGGCCGACGGCGGAGGAGGTGGCCGCCACCGCGGGTCGCCGGGCGGTGGCCTGGTGCGGTGGGCGCGACAAAAACATTAAAATTTCATTTTTTATATTTTTTTTTGAAATTTTTCAAAACGCCTCGATTGTATGGGAGGCCGCACCCCCCGCAATTTTTTTTGCCTCCCGGATCAACTGCACGAAATTGGACGATTTGACAGGCGTTTCTAGGGTTTTGGGACGCTGCGAACGCGATGGCGACGTCCGTTTGAGCCCATTGTGTCCCGAAAAAATAGCTACCCTTAGATCTTGCAGAAAAGATGCTTGTGGAAACTCTTGCACCCGAAACTCACAAAGAGGCCATATCTTCAGATCATGAACAAGCAGCTGCAGGTCTGGAGCTCTGATACCATGTTAGAATCCAAGATCACCTGCATGCAAGATGGATACCTGTCACATGCAAAAGATATGAAGAACCAAAAAGATGTTCTCTATAAACCTCTCAGTAAAAATGCATTAAGAGAATCTATTATTACAAAGTGATCAATCCTTATGAAGGAGATCAAGAAAACCTAAATGAAACCCTAGTGTGCACACTTAATAATTATATAATTAATTATTAATGTGCCTAAGTTTAGCTTAAGTAATAAAGAGGAATAAGTGACTTAATTAATTAATCAATGTGATGTAATTAATTAAGCATACTAACTTGTTACTCTAATAGTTGCTAGTGATTTTAATGTGATTTATGACTTTGAGAAAAAGATGGGCGGTTTGCAAAGGTTGGAACTGTCGGTTTTCCTTTTTAGAGATAATATATTTTCCTTAAATCTGGTAGATATAAAGCTTAGAAATGGTGATTTTACATGGAATAATAGGAGATGTGGTGAGGAATTCATTGCTGAAAAGTTGGATAGATTCTTGGTTTCTTGCTTCTAGATTGGAGGAAATTGGGCCACTAGGTCTAAGATTTTAGAGTGGAGGCCGGGGGCTTTGATCACTAGCTAATTAAATTCTCATCTTTGTTGGTTCAAGCTACTAAGAATGCCTCCTTTAAATCAAACCTTATGTGGTTGTGGGATCTGTTAGGACCTAAAATTTCCTACAATTTTTGGTGAAATTTTAGGTTCCGATGATGAAAAATTTGATTGCAACACTCATAAATGCACCTGTACAATCTGTCCTAAGAGCCTACTTTGAAAAATCATAACTGAAATCCCGTTCAGTTTCATGCCAAATAACATTGCAAATATGTTTATCTTCCATATGTGAATGTGTACACTTGATTTCAACTTTATACGATTAGTTTGGCAGGGTTTCAAAATACCAAGTTGGAGGGTTCTAGAAAGGTTGTTGGTTGCACAATGTTAAATATGCCAACAAGGTCAAGTTTGGAGGACAATATCTATGAGTTGGATGAATTTCTTGAAAAAATGATTGGCATTTTAGATTCTTCCCATATTAATGTGCTCCCATATCCATTTTCAAATCCTTAACTTTTCGTTTGATATTTTTTCAAAATTGAAAGCAAATGGATTTTACTCAGTTTTGACATCTGCATTTCCAAAATAAATAAACAAAGGTCAACTTTGACATTTGATATTTTGTGAAGGAAGAGGGTTGGTAAAAAAACCTTTTTCACGCATGTTTATTGGACCTAAATAAACTAATTTCCAAAGTTGCAGCTTCCCAAAAACAAATTTGATATTTTTTCAAAATAGCAAATTGGAGAGTTCCGGATAGTTTTTGATAGATGCAGTTTCAAAAAAGGTTGGGCAAGCAACTTTGAGTATTTTGCAACCCATATGGATTTCTGCAAATTAGTTTGGTGATCATGCTCCCCTATCATCAACTAACGTGTCAGTGCATTTTCATGGATTTGAGAGAATATTTGATCAATTTTACAAGGCGATTCTGGAGGCTACTTGGCTTGTTTTGGTCACAGTGCCAAATATCAAAAAGAAAATTCTGATAACTACCCACTTCATATTTTCCATCCCAGATGCATACAAAAGTAGTATTTAATAAAAAATTGGATGAAATTATCCAGATTTAAGAATACAAATACAAGATTCATAATGAGTTTATTGAGTAGCCTAGCATTTGAAAAAGCTCTACCTCATAAATTGGAAGATACATATTCAAGCTTATGATTGGGAAAGTTTGTATGGATGGGATGGAAATAACTCAGTTTACCTGCTTTCAACATACTTGGAGTTTACAGTTTTGTTGCCTGTTTTAGTGGGGACAACATATGGTCTTGAGAATTGTTGATCACTTTAAAAACATTCAATGTGTCTCTGACATTATGTATGATGAACTTTTTCTAGAAGATGAGAAAGAAATAAGTGCATAGAATTTACAGATGTAGAACAAGTTCAACAACATTTTGAAAATTTTGACATAGAAGCACGCTCAAATTACTATCAAAGGCACTAGCAGTTCCATCATATCACCATGCTTTGAAGACCTCACATGCATTCAACAATTTAGAAGTGGGTGGATCTATTGAAGAACACAACATTTAAATATATGGAGAAAGTTCAAGATTTGAAAGAAATGGCCATCAAGTTGCAATTTTCAAGTTGATTTGGAGCACAATATGTATAGATCCTTTCAGGGTTTAACTTGCTTGATGCAAATTTTCACAAGGTTGGAAGACTTTGTTGTGCACACCTTGATATCATGCAATCACATTTTTCCTTTTTTGATAGACATATTTTCAAGCCTCTGTATTAAAAGGGTGATGCATGGAGCAAATAGAGACATATTTTGGCTACAACGTGATTTTGGAATTTATATTTGCAATCTATTTAACACATGCTAGGCATCAATATTTTTGCAGTTGGAAAGAAATAGCCTTGAGTGTTAATTTGGTGCCCTCAAATTACAATTTGATGTTGGTGTTGCAATGCAAAAGTTTTCAACTTAAACACTTCAAAAGAAAAAATGTACTGCTGATGAGGTTCATCAAGTAGTGTCAGAATTAATGAATACACTCCGTGTGTTCAACAAATTGTCAGCTGTGGCAAGCCCTCATACACAACATTTTCTTGATGCTGTGAAAGTTCATAGAGAAGCAACAGAATGTGAAGAAGTAAAGCAAGTAATAATAGTTCTTTTGAATGAATCGAATATGAAATTGACAGATAATATGTCAGATAAGACATTTTTCGATGCATACTTTCATCGTGATGATAGAAAGAAATGAAGAGAGTTTGTCATACGGTACCCTTCTTTGTTAAAGATTATGATGCTTCCATACTTGAGGAATATCACTACAGTCTTTCTAAGTTTTGTCTTCAACATTGAAGTGGATGATATACACCTTGATCAGATCAAAAACAACATTCATGGGTAAAGGAAAATCATGATTAGCCATAAAAGAAATGGATCTGAAGAAGCAGTAACAGGGACATGAATGATAGGGAACCATCATGCACAGAAGGGAAATTGAGACATTAGATACAAATGAACTCCGCTATGCTAAAGAAGCTTCAATGCAGCCTGCGGTCTCTAGCACGTTCTCTTAGGGTACTTAATGGGAACTCATATAAAGGGTTTTATCATTGAATATGTTGCTCCTATAAATGAATTCTGGATCTACATTTTAAGGTTTAAAGAGCATCAAACAAAAAATCAGTTCGAGAAAGGAGAGATGGAATAGATGTCGATAAGAGGTGAACTATTATCCACAGAGTCCCTAGAATCCCATCAAATGCTATCCATGATAGAGTCTTTGGAGTAAAATTAGTAAAAGATCTACAAATTGTTTATGTTAATTCGATCTCAAAAGAAAGGCAATGCCAGGAAAGAGTCATTTGATGAACTGCTCCCAAAGTCAAAAGAGCTCCACCCCAAATCATGGATTTTACCAGTGGTGAGCACACACTTCTGTACTCACTATAATGGATATGTTTTCACTGAGCAAAAGAAGTGAAATCAAAATTGTAGCAAGGGAGGTGTACTATGGAAAAGAACATGAAAAAACGAGTGGAAGGCTTGTTTAAACAAGCATAAATACTACCACGACGCACTCCAGTACATTTCCTACATCATTAGTCATGAACCTTGTATGCAATAATGTGAAGTAGCTTATATCGAGAGGACTACTATAGATCGACAGAAGAAATTTTTAGTCTCTTCGATGTCGTGAAAAGGAAAATATTTTGCTTAAGGAATGCATCGAGGGAAAAGTCAAATTTCGGTAGGAGTTCGTTTAAAGTCCCCTGAACAAAGCGATGTGCATAAAAGAACATAAACATTATCGAGCAAACTTATTAACATCAAAGTAAGTGATTTCTTAGTCCCTTCGATATAGCGAAATAGAAAGGACAAAAGCTAAAATCATGGTGGGTGCATAAGGAGAAGTATTATCTCATTAAAGTATGGTAAATATTTTTTGGGAAAGATTTTATTAAATTTACAAGCGTTGAAAAAATATAAATTGCATGCTAGTATCTTGTGGTAATAATATAAAAGTCCAGTTGTAAAATATTCTCATTAAGATGAGAAATATTTTCAGCAAGGAGGCTATAAAGTGGGTAATTATTTTACCTAAGGAATATAGTAAAAATACATACAGGTAAATGTGAAGTGAAAATTGTCAGCAATGAAAGGATTATAATAATCATTAAAATTACTTTCACGGAGTGCAAAGATCAAGGAGATTAAAATAAAAATATTTTAATCTATTGAAGATAATTAATTAAATAAAAATTGCACCAGATACTGTGTGAAGGGCCATAACCCTTGAAAATACAAAGCATATATATGACAGATGAAGCAATTGTTAGCAATCAATCAACGAAGCAGTAGGAATTAGGGAATAGATAGATATAATAGAATATACCAGAAAATGAAGACTTTTGATACATCTTGTAAAATATTTTGAAGCAATTTAATGGAGAAAGAATATTATAACCTAGTGTCTAATATCTTGCTATTCAATTATTTTGTTGATCTTAATTCATATATGTTATCATGGTGTCTCCATAGTGATCTTTCCTTGATGTTTAAATCATTGTATCAAGGATATATTTGATTTATCAAGGCACATTTGTTGTTTTTGTGTGGTTAATTTAACTGGTTCCTTCAAGGAAGGATTAAATTCTTTTAATTACTCATAGTAACCTGGGGAGATATCATTGGGATCGATAAGAAGAGCCTGATATCTATATAACCTTGCACGTCTATACCTAGTATAAACTTCTAAAATGCCAAATAATTTGAGTTAAGTCAGGAGGGAAGTCATATTTATCATACACATTTAAAATCTATTGCCCAAAGTAGCATTGGTCATATTCATTATAAAACAATACTTCAGAAAACCTTATTCACATACTCAAATGTCAAACATTAGTAGTAAGATTAGTTGTTAGCTTTGCATCTATTTCATATTTACATGCCATTGTGGATAGATTTCCCAAGTTAGAGAGTACACATAACTTTTAAATATACTTACTTATTAAGGTACACTTGCCTAGGTCTAGCAGAGCCTAAAGTGCAAGAAGTTCTCAACCACATTGGCTGACTTCATTCGTTAGCCAATTTTTTTGTAAGCCTAACCATAGATCTTGGCATCCTCTTAGTGCTTGCAACCTACATTTTTGAGACCTAACAGGATCCTCATCTTCAAGATTTGATGGATAATTGGTGGCATTGAGGTAGACTAGCCTTTGGCATGAAAATATACTCTTTTGTCAAGCAATTGCAATTTGTGAAACATCAACTCAAGAAGTGGAATAGGAAATGATTTGTCAATATCTTTGAGGCTAAGGTAGTTTTCCAAGCTAACCTAGATGCTACTACCTATGAAATCAAAGAAAAAGGCCTTTCTAAAAAATCCCTTATGGATGAGTCAAGGGCTTTCAAGGCTTTGGAGGAATAAGAACAAAGGGAGGAAATATAATGGAAGCAGAAGGCCTGAATAGAGTGGTTGCAGGAAGGAGATATAAACACATCTTTTTTCTTTAACTTAGTTAAGGCTAGGGGGCATGGGTACTCAATCTCGTCTCTTGTGTCTTCCCAGGGTGATCTTCTGGTCTCTCATTGGGAAATTTCTAGAGAAGCTACACAATTTTATGATACTTTGTTCAAGGAATATTCTCCTAATATTTTGGAGGAAGAGAATCATATTCTTTCTTGCATTCCCTCACTTGTCTCTTTGAAATGAATATGCACCTCATGTTTCATATCTCTCTTGAGGAATTGAAGGGAATTGTCTTTTCGATGAGGAAAGTGAAAGCTTTTGGTCTAGATGGGTTTCTTATAGAGTTCTTTTAGGAATTTTGGGAGATTGTTAAATGGGATCTATAGGGGGTTGTGCACAAATAACAAGAGAATAAAAAGATGTTGAAGGCCTTAAATGCTACCCTTTTGGTTCTTATTCGCAAATGTGAAGGCGTTGACAAATTGGGCCAATTCAAACCAATAGATCTTTGCAATGTGGTCTACAAGGTCTTGTCTAAGCTAATTATAGAAAGATTGAAGAGGTGGATTGGTACGATCCTCTAAATAATAGGGAGGCTTTGTTGCTAGCAAGAAAATATTGGATCCATGGTGGTCATTGTAATAGAGACTATCCACTCCATGGTAGCTTCAAAGGAAAAAGCTATGCTTACCAAGCTTGACATGGCTAAGGCTTATGACATAGTTAAATGGTCTTTCCTCCAAAAAGTGCTTAGGAATTTTAGGTTTGTTGATGAGTTGGTGAAGTGGGTGATGAGTTATGTTATTTACACTTCTTTTTGTGTGCTTGTTAATAGGGAACCATCTGCCTTGTTTGGAGCATCTAGAGGCCTCAAAAGATGGGATCCTTTATCACCCTACATGTTCATTCTATTGGTTGAAGGTTTGGGGAGATTCATAAAGAGTCATGTTAATCAAGGCTCTATCCAAGGATGACTTTGGGGTAATGGCTTGCCTCCGTAGATGTATTTATAGTTTACTGATGATACTGCTTTGATGGGTGCAACTAATATCAAGGAAGCCTCCAATTTTTCTTGGGTGTTAGACATTTATCTAGTTGTTTCAGGTCAATAGATCTGTAGCGTAGAAAAAATTATTTCTTGCTTGATTTGGGAATAATTGATGATAAATTAGACCTAATGAGGCCCTAGTCTAGTGTTTTGAGGTGTTTTACACATCCATATTAGGTCTTGTACCCTTGCAAACTGAATAAAATGCATTTATTGTCTTATAAAGGTGTTGTAAAGTGTTGTGAATGACTTTCACACTTTTCTAGACTTTTATCAAGCATTTAAGTCTAATGGACCTATCTTTCCCTTAATGCAATGTTGGAAAATGTATTTAAATATATTTTCACATTAATCCAGAAAGCTTGTAAATTAAGCCTAATTTTAATCTAGTGTTGTAATGTGTCTTACACATTCACATTGGATTTTGTGCCTTTCTAAGCTATGTGGACCTCATTTTAATGTTGTTAAGTGTATTTAATCACACTTTGACATTGAAATTTGTGTCACTAGCCCTAATTTCCCTTTACATCATCATTAATAGGCCCCTATGACCCCATATTGTGCATCCCGAGGCATTTTGATAAAAAAAATGAACTATATATCAACATAAAAGCTTTATTTATTTATTCCTCGACATCCCAGCTGGCAAGAGAGCCCCTGTGGGACTAATTCACCCATCTGGGTGAATGAGTCCCATCCAGGTGGGACTAAGTCACCCAAAGTGGTGAATTAGTCTCATTTAGACCATTTTTGAGGATTGAGTGGGAAAAATTAGATTTTAAGTTTAATTTTCCTCCATGTCGGCCTTGGGGATCAAATTAACAAGAATTTTAGGTGTATTGTCTATATAAATGAGCTTTTAAACCCTAATTCATTGACCTAATTATTCATTCATCATTCATCATCTCTCTCAAATCAAGCAAGCTAGGGTTAGGTCATTTAGAGAGCATTCAAGACCACTTCTAAGGAATTCAAGGGAAAATTCTACATCCATTTTTGTAGAAATTCAAGATCTATCATCATGGAAAGTTTCTAATTTCTTCATTTCATGTTCATGCTTCATCTTATTTTTTCATTTGGTTTAATTACCTAAAAGGGGTTTGACCAAGGCAAACCCCCATTCCTTAACATTCAACATTTCTCTCTCTTTCTTTCTGTGGTTGCAAATTTAGGTACTTAGAAGACTTGGAGATCATTGAAGAATAGGTTGCAAACTTTTTGAAGACATCTCCTTGTTGGCTAGGTCAAAATATCCACAAAAAGTCACTTATAGGCCCAAATTTGGCAGTTTCAGATCTAGACACCTAGAGGAATAGAAAGAGCAGACCAAGAGCTTTCATTTCCACTTTTGGATTTTTAGAAAATCCAAAGTGGATTCATATGCCATTAGTGGCATATCAGTCCCAGTGTACATGTTTTTCAAAAAAATTTGTGGATTCGGATACCCATTTGGCTGAAGTGGGCCTCGATGCAGTTTTCCATATCTGGGACTAAGTCGCCCAAAATGGCGTATGAGCCCCAGTAGATCAAAATTTCAAAGTCAACAGTATTTCCAGTCTTCAACACATTTCCAGGTGCATACTTTGAGTTTCACAACTTTCTGTTTAGTTTTGTTTACATTTCTAAGTCATTTAGTACATGTTTGCATATCACATTGTGTTTTCGAAAAAAATCATTTTCTAAGTTTACACTTGATGGTGATCCCTCATTTACTATTATCTATTCCCTATAACTCTCCCTTTTTCATATTTCATTCTCCTTTGCATTGAAATCTCAAAGGTTTGTTCTTGAGTGAAGTGTCAATCTTTGTCTCTCTCCTTTTAGGTGCAAAACCCTAGAGGTGCAAGAGGTGACAAAAATATTCATTTCATTTTGGTGAACTTATCTTTTGAATACATTCTTTTCTGATTTTGGATTCCATCATCATCCTAGAATTAGCTTGCATTGACATTACATTCCATTTTGTATTAGTTAATTTGCATTCTAGGGTTTAAAATTTTGCATTAGAGAAAGTGCATATAGTTTGCATTTTTGCATTCCAAATCATTGAAAAAAATATGAAAGTATTCAGTTCATACAACATAAAAAGCATCAAAACCAATTCAATTTTTTTGAAAATTTTGAAGAAAAAACCTTACTGGGACTTATTCGCCATTATGGGCGATAGTCCCAATCTAGATTTTTAACTGTCTATTATAGTGTCAGAAACTTCATTTTTGTGCTTCCTAATCCTCCTAGTACCATATATTATAAGTCTAGAAAGTTTCAGGATTTTTTTTTTTATGCATCTAGGTCCAAAACATCAATCTAGGGTAGTCATTTTTGAAATCATTTCAATTACAAGCATCATTAGATCTGAAAATGTTCACATTTCTGAAATTTTGCATAACATGGCTAAAATTACTTTTTATGTTTGCATACACAATATTTATATTCATAAAAAATTGCATAAGTTTGATAAAAGTTATTTTCATTTTGGGATACACATTGTTTGCATTCTTTAAGCTTTGCATATATTGGATAAAAATGTTTTGCATCTTTGGATATACATTGTTTACATTGTTGAAACATTGCATGAAATGGTTACAAGTGCTTTTCATTTTTGTTCAAATAATGTTAGTGTCTTACATATCTAGACATACTAAGAAAAATTTCCTATCCCCTCCCTATGAGAGTGTTTTAGTGAAAGAGAATACAACCTTGGACATTCCTAATGATCATATTTTTTCTTCTCCTCATATCTCTCCTATTGGTGATGAAGATATTTCAGTAGAAGAATCAATTAATGAGAGTTTTGAGAATCCTAGTTGTTTCTCTCCTCTTACCTCTCTTAGTGGACAAGACATTGATGAACACGACAACACAACAATAGGTAATCATGACAATAACATTTTTCTTTCTCCTAGTATCTCTCATCATTGTGAAGAAGATACTTTGATGTTAGAAAACACAATCAATAAAGGTCATGAGAATCTTATTTGTCCCCCTTCATCTAGAGATATTTGTTATTAAGCAAGACACTTCAACCATTGATCATTCTACTACTTGCAATGAAGTCATTTGAGAAGAACCAACCTTTGATTGTCAAGAAAATTTGGTTGGTAGTCCTCCTAAAAGCCTTCCTCCTAGGGAGGATACTATGATGCAAGATAAGGATAACATTGAAAATAATGATATTATGCCCTTAGAAGAAGATAAAGAGGAAACATTAGATTCTCACTCACTAAGGGATACTAATATTATTCAACCTCAACTCATCCTTTACCAACCATCACACAAGCAACAAACTCAAAATAAATCTAAACTTGTCCTTTACCCACCTAAGAACAATGTTTCACAACAACTGAGTTATAATACCATTTCTCATACATATAACACTCAAAAAAATCTGCACCCACAATAAGCAATACCGATACCCTTACCTTTTCCTCATCCTATCCTACCTAACCCTATCTTACTAGGTCCTCCTCATGGAAATGAGTATGATCTTGTCAAACAACTTAGGAATACTCCTACCAAAATATCATTATGGGACCTTATTCAAGCCTCCCCTCATTATCACAACATGATTCAAAGTTCTTTACATCAAGTTCCTCTCCCTTCTAATGCACAACTGAATAACATAGTGGCCCTCATTCAAGGAATAAATGCTGACATTTTTTTCACCAAAGTGAGCTCCCTCCTTTGGAAGTACAAAAACAAAACGAAGCTTTCATAATAATATCTTAATATAAAAGAATAGGGATAAAGTGAACCCTTGTTGAAAATGCCTCCACTCTTAATGTGTGTAGTGTAAACCTTTTGGATAGGCTTAGAGTGGATAAATCAAACATTCAACCCGATTCTTTATCTGTCAAAGGATTTGACAATTTAGGGAAACAACCGTTTGGTGTGATTACTTTGCCTATTACAATTGGAAAGGCCACATTGGAAACAACAATCCACATTATGCCTAATGATCTTTCATATAACCTCCTTTTAGGTAGACCATAGATTCATGCAATGAATGGTGTGCCTTCTACTCTTCATTGTAAAATGAAATACATCTTCAATAACAAAGTGTACACACTCAAAGCCGACCTTAACCCAACTAGTTGTTTGAAGATTAAGAAAAATAAGGAAAATACTTTGGCAACATTAACACGAACTAGAGAAGTAGAACTTGTCTAGCAAAAAGACAAAGAGAAACATGTTGAACAAGTCACAAAGGTATTAGAAGATGATTGGGGGTCCTTAAATTTTGAACATACATTCATGGGTGAGTACAAGATCATAAATAAAGAATCTGATAAGGGAAATAAAAAAGAAGTCATGACAACACAAAAATTAGATGACCCATCGAAAGCATCCGCCTCAACCACTTTAGAACACAAGACAAAAAATTACACAACAAACTTTGACGAACTCAACAACAAACAACTACTTGATCCAAAAGCAATGAAAAAGATTTATGGAAAAGGTTATAAGCTTATAAAAAAACTTGGGTATAGTGGAAAAGGATGTGGTGCTAGAGAACAAGGTATCCACAACCCTATAGATCCTAACACACAAGAAACAACTCAGGGTCTTGGTTATTTTCCTTTAATAGAAATAAACAAGCCTTCAATCAATATCAACACCAACACAAACAATTCCTCTAAGCCAACCTTAACAGTAGTGCATCCTGAACTGATCGACACTAATGGTCTTGATCATTCTCCTTTTCAAGCAATGCAACAGACAAAGACATCCTTTCTTAATGTAAATGTTATCTCACAAAACGCTAATGATTTGAATTCGTTAGATTTTACACCCTCCTGTAAAGGAGAGAACCAAATCTCAACATCTAAATAATCTTGCGTAGGTATGACATCTTGTACATCTAAGCAAGAGATATATTTGTCACAAACTACAAGAACAACTTCTACCATTGATCAAGAGAGTATCTTGTCAAGAATCATTCAAGATCACTTGATATCCCTTCCTCCAAGAACTCAAAAGAAATTTTACTCCAAGACTTCATTTGTGTATATCATAGAGTTCATGGTCATTCTACTGATGAATGTAAGGCTTTGAGTAGTAAAAACCAACATCTTCAAGAGTCTGGTGCTCTCCTTTATGTGGGGGCACCTAATTCCTCTAATTGATACTGATTTTCACTCTAGCATGCATCTTACACATCATTTCAGCTCACCCTTGTCCCACACTAAGTGTGGAAAGGGGTTAGTTAGCTTTTTTCTTGTATTTCACCTACCATTGCCTCTCTTGGCTAGTCGTTAACCTTTCATGAATATATAGGAGAAAGCTTGGGATGTGGATGACATGCCTTAAGTTG
>VDFB02322083.1:25120166-25138827 GCA_007258455.2 Sequoia sempervirens | reverse complement strand
CAAAGAGTCAGCCACCTAGTTCCCCTCTCAAAAAATGTGGATCAGTTTCTTTCTTTCCAGTTTAGTGAGAAAGAATTTTGTATCTAGTTGTATGTCCTTGATACTCCAACCATGGAAATGATTGTGATTGATGTAATCAATCATATCCTTGGAGTCTCCTTCAATGTGCAATATTTTATGCCCAAAGTGATAACAATTTTAACACCCTTGAGTAGTGATCTTGCTTTTGATGTCATAGAGTTCTATATTCCAATGCCCCTAGGATACCCAACCACTAATTTCTCTTTGTGTCTCTGATAATGCTTCCTATGCTATCCAACCTAGTGTTTCCTTTCACCACACCATCAAAGTTAAGTTTTTTCTAGCCAATATTAGGGGGTTTCCAGAATGTATTACGTCTAGCTAGAACTTTAGAGTTGTCAAATGAGTTGATCTCTAATTTCTTATTCCAATATTTGGCCATGTTGATCTCCCACACTAAAGGAGCTCTATCTAGTGGTTTCCAAATGTATAAGGAAAAATTCTCAATAATTAGTCTAATACCAATGCTAAAAACCTCCTTTGGGATTTTTTTCCACAATTCTGAATATCTGATTATTTCTTTCTTTCCACAAACAAAAACAAAGGATGGGAGGAACCTATCACAAAATTTATTTAGGTAGGGGATGGTGATAAGGACTAATCCAATTGTCAACAAAACTCTTAAGCTCACTATTCATGGTACAATGAAAACCCAATATTCCAAAGGCCAACTCCCAAAATTTAGTCACAAGTAGGGAGTGGAGTAAGAGATGAGGAACAAACTCCTCATTGTTCTTACATAGCATGCATATATTCAAGATTTGAAATACCCTTTTCCTTAGGTTTTCCTGAGTGAGAATCATGTTGTGACAAGCAATCCACCAAAATAAATTAATTTTTGGTGTAATTTTTCTATTCCATACCCATTTCCATAAACTATTTTGGATGCCTTGCCCCGACAGTAAACTATAGGTAGTCTTAACAAAGAGGATTCCCTTTCTTTCCTTAGTCTAATAGAATTCATCCTCTCGATTAGATATGGGTATTATAGTTAGTGAGAGAATGTCTTGCAAATTCCTAGCCTAGTGCCTTAACTCTAGAGAAAGAGGACAACACTCCTCCAACATTTTCCATTTCATAGAACCATATAGCTTGCACAAGTAATCTCACATTCTTACCAAAAAACACCCTAGCAGGAACCATGAAATTATTGAAGTCGTATTGAGAGAGAGGAATTTCAAGCAACCAGAGATCCTTCCCAAACCTAATTTTTCTGCCATTTCCTAACTTCCATCTCAACCCAAATTGTAGAAGCTTTTTCATCCTATAGATATTATTCCAAATCAAGGAACCACTAGGGTGGCCATCCAAGAGGCACTTGATCAGGGGACAGTTGTTTAGATACTTCACATTTAGAAACCTACACCATTCCTTCCTATTCCTTAGCTGGTCCCATCTGACCTTAGCTAGGAGACATTTATTGGTATGTTGAATTTTTCTTATGCCTAGCCCCCCACTAGATTTGGAAAGACAAACCTTATCCCAACTTATCAAAGTTAATTTCTTTTTTTCCTCTATACTAGACCAACGGAAATTCCTTTGAGTTCTTTCAAATTTCTCATCTATATATCTAGGGATTTAAAATATGGATAAAAAATATACCAGAATCCCTTGAAGAGTAGCTGCAAGGAGTTGTAGCTTACCAACATGATTGAGGATGATACCTTTCCATCCTTCCATTTTTTTTGAATTCTTTCTAGGAAAGAGTTCCAGAAAGTGGGAGTGACTTCTTTAACCATGAGAGGGAGACCAAGGTACACAAAAGGAAGGGAAGCACTCTTATAGCCCAAAATGGTCATCACTCTATCCTATAGAGCTTGTGTGCTATTAAAGAAGTATATCATGCTTTTGTTGTAATTTGTACATTAGCCCAAACTAGAAGCATAATTTTTTAGAAAATTCTTCCATTTCTTTTCTTCCAACACAAAAGATTTCCCAAAAATGATGGTATCATCCACAAACTATTGTATAGCAGTCAAATCAAGGGTGATTGCAAGTTTAACTCCCATAATAGAACTCTCAGAAAGCATCCTTGAAATATTCCTACTTAGGACATCAACAACCATTATAAAGGTATGTGCAGGATCATCATGGAAAGAAAAGGACCTTAAGTGGTGAAAAATTTAGAAAAATCAGAGTTAGGCAACTTGACATAAAAATTTGAATAATTTATCTATATTTTCAAAAATATGTAAGAATAGAATCTATAGCATTTAATTGAATGTAGTTTCTAAACTACTAGGTTTATTTAAAAAAAATCTATTTGGTAAAAAATTGAAATTTCAATGCAGTAGTAATTTAAATTCTATGGAAAAATAAGAAGTAGGTGTCTATCCGACCACCCTCTAACCATAATAAAATGATAACACATTTCATAAGATTTTTGATATAAGTAGAGGACTCATGTCTTATAGATGGCTATTTTTGCACTTTTTCCAAGTAAATAATTAATTATTATTTTTATTGCCAACTTTAAAATATAAAATCCTCGTATGTCTGACCACTCCGAACGTCTGGCTCAAAAACTTCATAAATTCATTTGAACTTCTATATGTGAATAAAATGTAAGATGTACATGTTTCTTTAATGAAAAAAAGTGGTAACTGCTTTGAAAGTTATGATGTTTTTCGCCTTATCATCAATCAAGAGAATTTAGTTGTAATTCAAATAGAAAGTTTTAAATAATGAATTATTCATTAACTAAAGTGCTTAATTTATATTATTGGTGGAAATTTGAGAATCTCTTTTTAAAAACCCTTTCGCTTCTTCATCAATTTTGGGTAAAAAAAAAGTCGTCAGCCACATACCCTACACATACCCATCATATCACCACTTTTTGACCCATCATGATCCTGCACATACCCATAAACAAATATAGCAATAGGGGATCAGTTTGTCTTATTCCTCTACTAGCCTTAAACAAACCATGAGGAATCACATTGACCAAAATAGATTACTTCATAGTATAAGTGTATTCCAAAATGAGGTTCACCACCTTCTGATTGAACCCAAAATTAGCTAAAACTTTGAGAAGAAAAATCCATAGGACTTTGTCATAAGCTTTAGAAATATCAAGATTGAAATCCATGTACCTGCTCAATTACTTTTATCCATAGAGTGCATGATGTCATGAGTGACAATTGCAACATCCATAATGTGGCACCCCAGAATAAATCATTTTTGGCATGGTATAATCATTTTATCCAGAAAGGCTTTCAGATGGTTGAACCCCTTGAAATACTCTAATTTTAAGATCCTCTATTGACCACTAAGCTTTCATCATTAAAATTATGGGACACCTCACTATAAATGGGTGTACGATGAGGGAAATGGATGTTCGAATCGAAGGATTCAAACTGATTCCAACATCATATCAATGGAGTTCTTGATAAAAAAACACACATGCAAAATGAAATAATCAAGTAAAACACACATGCATGTAAAACTAAACTACTCCATTGCTCTCCTATTGATAAGATATTGTGTTCATATTCATTACTCTCAGAGCATACACAAGATGCTATGTAGAACAAAATGAGAGATTATTCAAGATGTAGATCCAAAATGTAAGAGATTCAAATGCTATGATGAATACTACTATGCTATGAGAAAAATGCAATGTAAAATAAAGCTAAAGCTAAGATTGAAATGCAAATATCACTAAAATGTATAAAAGATCATGGAGGAAGATGCAAAGCATGGCGATGCAAAATTCATGTAGAGGAAAAATGAGAGGAATGTCTTGTTTAAATAGGCATCCTTAGGGTGAATGCGGGTTGCGGAAGGAATGTGGGATTAAAAGAGTGACTTGGAGCAACATCTCCCACATGCACGAGGTAGGTGCAATAAAATAGGTGGAATAGGATAAATGCATGATAAAAATGGTCATGGAAGAGGCTAGAAATAGGATGAAATGAAGCATGATTAATTGATTACAATATTATTATATGAATACTATATATGCAGATGCAAATGATGAAATGCTTATAATTCTTATAATGTTTTAGGTGGATTAATGCAAAGAGAAATATATTAAAATGGATTAATTAAATATATGATGATGTCCATTTAATTAATAGAAGGAAAATGAGTGATTTGCAAGGATTACATTTTTAGTGTCTACATTTTTCCCCTCTTTGAGACAATGTAGCATGTCGCGTTGTTTCAAAGAAAAAATGTTCAATTGGTACATGCCCCAAAGATATCCTAGTAAGGATAATAATGAATATGATATGCCCTCTCGAGAGATTAATTAAATGGATTGCAAGAAGATTGATCTCTTGATTGATTACAAGAAAATGATTAGATGATTGACATTGTGCAAGTGATTAAGTAGAGATGTACATTTGATGGAAATGCACAATTGATGGACGTAACTGAACAATTGATGGAAATGATTAGTATAGTTGGGTTGATAAGCTGATTAAGCTGATTGAGGTGATTAAGCTTATTGAGATTGATGATTGCACAAGAAAAGTTGATACAATGATTGATTGATTGATTGATCAGGGAGTTATGAGCTGTCAACAAGCAAGTTCAGTGATTTGAGATTCGATTCAGGAGACATACATCAGTTAGATAAAGAAATTGATTGATTTCTCCACGACAAGGAAGATGAACAAAATGATGAAGATAAAAATGAGAGGGGAAGACAATGAAAGAAATGAATGATGAAAGGGAGAATGCAAGGTGATGAAAATTCTTGTTCCTTTTAAGTGCTTATATCATCATCGAGTTTATTATGTCGCAAATTAGTATAAGTGTCTAGATAACATGAACTTCTAGATGACTTGAATATTGTTTGCATTTTTATTTAGCAATAAAGTATAAGAATCTAGGTATAAGGACCTGAGATGACCTAAATACTTATTGCATGCAAGACACTATCAAACAAGGAATGCTCTCATCCACACTAGACTCATAGGTCCTTGATGATTTTTGATAACCATGTCTTAAGATGAGTCATCCTATGAATAAGAAACAATCCACATACAAAAAAAAAGTGAACATGCCCCATCCTTGCCTCTCTAGTCCAAGACATCCTCAAGAAGCTAAAAGGAATGCCACCAAAGATAAAATCATAAAATAATCCAAGATCAACAAACAAACATGCATCATGCTTCAATGTAAAACAAATTCTCATTACATTTTATGTGATCGGTTAGATCTGAAAGGTGAGTTGATAGGTATGTTACAATGTTCATTTGATTGTCAATCATGGTGTGTTTTGATGTTGTTGATCTGAAAGTGTCACTGTTTTGGAATTTTTTTTGTTTTGATTTTTGAAATATTTAATTATTTTTGGATTTTTTTAGATTTTTAGGAAATTTTATGATTTTTTTGGATTTTTTCAAGACATTTTATGATTTTTTTGGATTTTTTCAGGACATTTTATGATGGAAAGAGATGATTCACAAGCGAGTAGACAAAAAAAAGAGGTAGTTTCTCTAACCATGAGATGCTTAGTATCCCAACCCCCAGCTAAGGTGTAGGAAATGCCTTAGTGAGGGATAGAAGCAACCTAGTATGCATGAAAAAGTGAGCAAGCGAGGGAAATGTCGAACAATTCATAAGCCTTGGTGAGTGTGTAAAGGACATTATGAAGTGGAGGGTGAATGAAAATGAGATGAAAAGATCAAGTAGAGCTCCAAAGTAAAGAGGATAAAATCCTCTACACATGGCGCCGATTTCTCAAAATTTCACCATGGTACTTGCTCAAGGCACCACCGAAGTGGTTTTCACCATTGAACGAATTAATTTCTCTTTAATTTTTACTTTTTTTTTCTAGACTTTAAAAGAGTGAACCCTCTGAAGTACTCAGGTATAAAACTTGCAGATGTGCATACTATTCATGGGATCACTGAGCAGTTCACCTTCTAGAGTAGATAACTGGTATGCCCCAGATCCATACACAATAGTGATAATGTATGGACCCAACCAGTTAGGCTCAAATTTAACCTTCTCTTCTATGTCTTGTTGATTGCGATGATTTTCATGAAGGACTAGATCCCCAACATCAAATGTACATGGCTTCACTTTCTAGTTATAACTTCAGAACATCCGTTGTCGGTATGCTCTAAGATGATTGAAAGTATTTTGTCTTCGTTCATGCAACAATTCTAATTCCTTCAAATGGGAAACTTGGTATTCTTTATCATTGACTTGATTGCGTAAGGAGACACACAAAGAGGGTAGCTTGACCTCAATGGGAAAGATGGATTCAGATCAATAGAAAAGGGCATATGAGGTAGTGCCTGTGGGAGTGCAAATATTTGTGCGATAGGACCACAAGGTAGGATTCAGTTGAATATGTCAATCTCGACTAGCTTCATTGACCATGTTTTAAAGAATTTTGAGAATGGTCTTGTTAGAGGCCTCAACCTGGCCATTACCTTGAGGATAGTAAGGTGTGGAAAAATGATGTTGTATATGGAATTTCTCACTGAGTTCTATGACTATTATCTGTGATGATGGATAAAGGAATGTCATAACAACATATGATATAGTTTAGTATGAAAGTGGCTATTTTTTTTCTAGTGATATGAGTGAGGGGAACAAATTCAATCCATTTCGTGAAATATTATGTGGCAACGAGAATGAACTTATGACCATTGGATGAAGGTGGATGGTTCTTTCCCACGAGATCAATTCCCCATTGATAAAAGGGCCATGGTGAAGTGAGAGACTGTAATTCCTCTGCAAGAGCATGCATCAAGTTTGCATGTTTTTGACATTGCTTGAATTTTTTAACAAAGTGATAAGCATCCTTTTCCATTGTGGGCCAATAATAATCCATACACAAGCATTTCTTGGCTAAGGTAGGACCACTAGAATGTGCTCCACATATACCTTCATGTACTTCTCATAAAGTAGTTTTGGCCTCGTCGTGCTCAAGAAATCAAAGTAAAGTACCATCGAGACCTCGACAGTATAGGGTATCAGCTAAGATCACATGATGGGAGGCTTGACAGATAAAGGTTTTATAAAATTTATTGGATAGGTCTGATGGCAAGGTGTTATCTCAGAGATAGGTGTAAATATCACCATACCATTGAGAATTAGGACAAACAATAAGACATATCATTTCAGATTGTGGTATATTGTAAGCAAGTTCCAAAAGAGGTTCTACCAAGAACTCATAGTAGGCAACATTACTTGGAATTTCCACAAGTGAACCAATTGTTTCCATTGCATCAACATCTTTGTTACTATCTCAGGGAATCTGCTCAAAAGAGATTGATGTGAAATATTCCTTCAAGTCATCCACCATTCTTTTGTAATGCATCAATTTTTCATCTTTTGTTTTATAGTCATCATTAACTTGTCTGATCACTGGCTGAGAGTCACCAAGAACACACAAATATAGGAATTTTTATTGCATAGCCATATGAAGCCTAGAAAGTAATGCCTCATATTCTACAATATTGTTGGTACACGAAAACTGTATCTTATAAGCTTTAGGTATACAATCCCCTTGTGGTGTGACAAAGAGAATGCTAGCGCCAGAACCACCTTGTGTGAAGGAGCCATCAAAATATAAGGTCCAAATATGTATAGATTCCATGTTGAAGATTGATTCATTAGGAAATTATGTGATAAGAGGATGACTATCTATCATAGTAGCATCAGTGAGTTGACTTGCTATAGCTTGTCCTTTGATTGCTTTTCTTTCTACATACTCAATATCAAACTCACTAAGTTCATCATCACCCATTTAGCTAATCGTCATGTGAGTGCTGCTTTGTTCAAGAGGTACTTAAGAGGATCAATTTTTGCAATGAGCTTTGTCTAGTGTGTAAGCATGTAATTTCATTGCTTCTGTGATGCAAAAACTATGACAAGGCACTCTCTTTCAATAGGACTATAATTGAGCTCATATCCCACTAGAGTGCGACTAATGTAATAGATGGAATGTTCCTTTCCTTCATAGTCATGTTGTGCCAAAAGTGCCCCTAGTGTTGTGGTGGTTGTGGATATATACAAAAGTAAAGGCTTGTCATATGTAGGAGGTACTAATACTGGTGGTGTCATCAGACATTCTTTGATTTTCTGAAAATCTTGTTCACACTTGTCATCCCATCTAAATGGAACATTCTTGTGTAACAGGTGTTGAAATGGTTAACATTTATCTACAAGTTGTGCTATAAAGTGGTGGATTGACTGAATTTTTCCTTTTAATGATCGTAACTGACTGATATTGTTAGGTGGAGGAATTTCTAGTATAGCCTTTATTTTTGTAGGATCAACTTCAATTCCTTTAGATGAGACAATTTATCCAAGGAGTTTTCCAGAGGTTACCCCAAAGGCACATTTCTTTGGATTCAATTGGACCTTGTATAGTTCTAATCTTGTGAAAAATTTATCCATGATCTGTAGATGCCCAACTCTGGTGTGGGATTTTCCCAACAAATCATCTACATAGTCTTCCAAATAGGTATGCATCATGCCATCAAAGATAGTGGTCATTGCATGTTGGTATGTGGCTTTGGCATTCTTCAACCCAAAGGGCATGACATTCCAACATAAGGTTCCCCAAGGAAACCTAAATGCTATCTTAATTTTATCTTTAGGAGCAATTTTAATCTAATTGTACCTTGAGAAACTATCCATGAGGGATAACATTTCGTGTCCTACTATTAAATCCACTATCATGTCAATGTTTGGAAGTGGGAAGTCATCCTTAAGACAAGCTTTGTTTAAATCTTTGAAATTTGTACAAACTCAAATGCCCCCATTAGGTTTTGAAACTGGTACTAAATTTGAAATCCAATCAGCATAGTCAATAGGTCTTATAAATCCCATATCTAGCAGCTTTTGTAGTTCTACTTTTACAAATAGAGAAACATGCGCGTGCATTTTTCTTAACTTTTCTTTAACAGGTTTTTCCCCCAGTGGAAAAGACAAGTGATGCATTACTAAATTTGGATCAAGTCCCGGCATATCTACATAGGACCATGCAAAGTTGACTTGTCTTTCCTTGTAAAATTGTATATGATCTATTTTCTCTTTAGGTGTTAATGATTCTGCTAGATGGATTATTCTTGGTTTTTCTTTTGTGCCCAGATTTGTTGGTACTGTCTTCTCCACCAACATAGATGATTTTTCATGAAAAACTACTAAGGGAAGTGTGTCAAGCCTTCCATCCTCAAGTGCCTCAAAGAGGTTTTCACCCTTGGATACATCCTTTATTTTTACTTTTTTCAGGTCTAATAGTGCCACATAATGGTTTTCACTAGAAGACCTATTTATATTTTTAATAATTTTATGACTGAAAGGCTTGGCACTCTACCCAAAGTAAGCTGCACTATTGAGTTCTATGGTGAAACGTGCTTTATGATCCTCAAGAGGTGTATCTTCTTGTGCTCCTAGAAATTTTATGATTGCCTCATCATTTTGAAATACATCCAGCTGTGGCAGTCCCTTCTAGTCCAAATCAATGAGTTCGAGGTGAACCAGGGGTAAAGGGTCATGATTTGAATCAATATTTTGAATGGATTCAAGGGTACAAATGTTATGATTGGGTTCAAGGGTAGGGATACTATCATATTCATAAATGTCAATGAAGTCGTCGATGGCACTTTCCTCATTTTTCTGTGTAGCATTAGAGGACTCTACTTCCTTACTTGAAGTACACACGGTACTCAAGGTCTTATCTTTTTGCACATCATATCCTAAACCAGGGACTTTTTACATACAAGTAGGCTGTATTGGTTCCAAGATACCCTATTTCTATAACCCAAGAGGACTTTTACCATCATATCCCATTTGTTTCATAAGATCAAATCCTTTACCATATTGTTCAACATGTATCTTTATTTTAGTTTGTTCTTTTTTTGTATCCTCATCTTTGTATAGCCATTTCAGGAGATCAACTTCTTTTGTTTCACTATAGAGGGCTCCCCATTTTTTGAAAGTGGTTGACTTACAAATTATTGTAGTATCTACATCTGATGTGATCTTAGTCATCTATGGTTTGCCATAGGTGTGGGGAGATAATGGTAGCTTTCCAATGCAAAGAGCACGATTCAAGGTATATTCTCCTACTCCTTGTTCTTTTATTTGTACTTTGATCTCAGCTTCATTGGATTTTGAGGAGGATGCTTTTAAGGACTCAGGATCAACATTTGCTTGGGAAGGAAATGCCTCATGGTTGCTTGGGATTGTGATTTCAGTTTTAGGACTTAGATTATGGCAATACATGAAAGGATTTGGATCTCCTCGTATTGTGATCTCAACACCATTGTGTGGGAATTTAATGCATTGATAGTATGTAGAAGGTACTACTTGCATTGCATGAATCCAAGGTCTTACTAGGAGAATATTATAGGTTAGAGGGAGATCAAGGACTTGACAAACCACATCCTTTACCACATGGACAACTCTAATTGGTAGAGTAACTTATCCTTTAGACGAGCATTCCTCCTCATCATATGCCTTTATGGTAATCTTTTTCCTTGGATCAACTGCATTTTCAGAGAACTATAATTTTGTGATCAATTCTTGAGTACAAATATTAAGACATGTTCCTCCATCTATTAGAACTCGCTTGATCTTGACATTATGGACAAGGACATCAATATGTAAAGCCACATTATGCAGTTGTCGAAGGAATGAATCATCATTTTCAATAAAAGTGAGAGTGTGAAGAGAAGTGATGTATCCGACCATAGCTTGGAATTGATCCACATGTAGGTCTATAGGCACTATAGCAGTAGCAAGTGCTTTATCTAGGATAGCTTTATGCTTAGGAGATAGGCATAACAACTCAATTATAGAAATTTGTGAAGACATTTTGTTGGTGTGAATAAGTCTTGTACCTAGTTTATTCCTTTACTAGGACTTAGGGGACTTAATTCACATGTTAAGTTTACTTAGGATATTAGTTGTCATATCTAGATAAGTATTATTTGTCTTATCTAGAATTTCCACTTTCCTAGGTAGTTATGAGTTAGTTGTCTCATGTGATAGGATTAAGACACTTGTCATGATCTTGTCTTATCCTATCTCTCATCCTTGCCTTTATAAGCAAGGCATCTCTATCATATTGTAATTTGGCATATAGCATTGTATAGTATTGCATTGATCATATTGTATCATATTGCAATCCTTGTTTGGTGGAATAGCATCTTCCATTGTTGCTTCTCTCTATCTCTTGTGGAGGTTCTTTGGCGTTGCAGATTGAAGATCTTGGGTTGCTAACTCCAACATGGTATCAGAGCTTTGAATCTGGCAAGCCCCTTCCATTTCTTTATTAGAGAGTTTCCATCAATTTCTATTGTCATTTTTTGAGTTCTTGTATCCTATATTGCATGCTTGCATTTTTGGTGAGATCTGGTGATTGTAGCACTTTTGGCTATAGTGGCAGCATTTTAAGCTGTCCCATTGCATCGAGGAGGCTCGAAAAAGTCAGATCTGGCTTTTGTTTCACTTGATTTCGTCACCATTTGCAGCTTTGGCAAAAAAGGGTTTTGAGCTCAGATCTAGTGAACAACTTTTTACAGGTGCACTTTGAGCCAAAAATAAGTCTTCCATTGCGTCTGGGTGGCCGTTTCCAATTTTTTTGATATATAATTTGCCTATATTTGGCAAAAGTTGTCTTCGGGGCAAAAAAATTTTTTGCAGAGGCAGCCGTACGGTCCCCCTGCGCAGGTACGACGTCGTCAGAATATTTTTCAAAAAAAAAATTAATTAATTAAATTTCGTTTATTTCGGTCGGCATTTTTTATTAAAAAAATTTCAAAAATATTATTTCTGTCGGCATTGTTTATTTTTTTGAAAAATTTCAAAAAAATTAAAAATATTTTTAAAGCGCTTTTCAGCACTGTCGGCTTTGTATAAGCCGCAGAATTTAAAGTCTGCGGATTTTTTTGTGTCCGCGGTTTTCCCACCCGCCAGCGGAGTCCGCTAGCGGCTTAAGAGCCGCCACCGAAAACCGCTGGCCGCAGCGGAGCCTGCAGCAGCTACCGAGACCGCCACGGGAGCGGTCCATAAACCGCCCGGTAACCGCCAGTGCCACCCGAGACCGCCCGATAACCGCCCAGATTTTTTCTGAAGTAGCTCAGCGCCTGCTCACGTGGGTGACCGACCTCCAGCCCCCGAGGGCTTCAATTTTGCACCTGTTTAGTGTTGACAGTGCCTACTATAGGCCTTTTTTTCATTTCATCATAACTTTTCGCCACGAAGTCAGATTTTCGTAAACAAGATATCGTCGGAAAGCTGGTTCGACGAACTTCGCAGTGGTATAGGTGAATTTTCCAGATTTTTCCATTTTTTGCCAGATTTTTCAGCTTGAAGGTACAAGTGCATTTATTGCTTGTTCTTGATGTAACTTTTGCCAACGAAGTCGAAATTTGGCAATTTTTTTTTTGAAATTGATCAGAAAATCACAAGGAATCTGTTTGTAACCTCTATTTTCAGCTTTGCAGGCTCCTTATTTTGAAAAATTGTAAAAATCACCGTGTGTTATAAACGTTTGATTTGAGCTTGTCACTTGTAAAATTGCAAAAAATTGTTCATTGTAATTTGCTGGGGGGGTTGCAAAATCAGTTTTTAATACATTCTGGGGGGGTGAAAGGCACAATTTAAGTGCCACATTGTCCTTTTCTTTTGGTGTTCATGGCGGATCTAAGGCAAATTGAACCACTCACTCCACACAATTATCATACATGGAAGCTAAAAATGACTCAGTTGTTACAATCTAAGGGTCTATGGCCAATGTTAGATGCAGAACAACCTGAATTTACAAGGGATTATGAAAATTTTGTCCATAGATGTAAAATGGATGAAGCAAAAGGGCTCATTGGCTTACATGTATCTGATAATCTATTGTTTCATATTTCGGAGTGCAAAACACCTAAGAATGTTTGGGACAAACTTGAAGAATTGTATGGTAAAGTAAATCATTTCAGAACCTTGCAACTTCAAGCAGAACTACAATCCCTCTCTCCAGATGCGTTTCCTTCAATGCAGGATTTTCTTGCTCAATTCAAGATGATTTTGTCACAGTTGAAAGGATGTGGACGTGATGTATCTAGTAATGAATGTATCTTCTTGATTCTGTCTAAGTTAAAGGGCCCTTATCAAGTGTTTTCTTCTACTTTCTATTCAACTATGGATGCAATAGGGACAGATTACAAAATGCCTACATTTGAGTTGTTTTGTGAGCGTCTTACTAGGGAGGAGGCCAAGTTAATTCAGTTGGATGCCTTACCTAATTCTAAGAATCATGCTCTAATGGCTCAATCATCCAAGGGTAAAGGAAAGAACAAGAAGAAGCCCAAAGCAGAATCATCTTCTGGTAGTGAGAATCCCTCCAAACCGAAGCCGAAGAACAATCAGAAGTCCACTCAATCTCCTTCTTCTTCTACCTCTGGAGATTCTTCTTCCAAGTCCAAGAAAAAGAATGGAGATCCTTGTTCATTTTGTGGCAAAACTGGACATGATGCATCTCATTGCTTTAAGAGATTAGAGGCCTTAGAGGAAGCTATGAAGAAGCACAATATTTCAGTGGCTAAGCCTTCTTCCATGGGCAAAGGGCAAGCTCTTTCTGCACGAGCTATGCATTCACCTTCAGATAGTTGGATTCTTGATTCAGGTGCCTCACATCACATGACAAATTCACGTGATCTTCTTGATTCCATAGTTCATACTTCTACTTCTCAGATTGCAGTTGGGAACTCTTCATAGATTCCAGTTTTGGGGATAGGCTCCGTTCAAATGCTAGATGGGTGCATTGAGGATGTTTTACTTGTTCCTGATATTTCAGTGAATCTTCTTTCCATATATCAGATTTGTCATTCTGGAGATGGGAAGTCAGTTGAGTTTACTCCATAAAATGTGACTATTAGACAGTTACAAGATCCTGAGAAGGTTGTTGCAACAGGAGTAGTTGATCATGAGAATCATTTGTATCGATTTGATGGATTTGAGTCTTCATCAGGTTCATGTTTTGTTGCTCATGTTGATTCAATGAGCAAGCTTTGGCATGAGAGATTTGGGCACTTGAATTATAGATATCTTCAGCAAATGAAAGCACATAACTTAGTGGCCGGTCTTCCAAAGATCACTTGCACAGATGGTGTTTGTCAAGGATGTGTTCTCAGAAAGCAACATCAAGATCCTTTTCCTAAGGGTCATGCTACACGTGCAACCACACCCCTTGAGTTGGTCCATAGTGATCTTATGTCATTCCCAACTCGTTCTTTTTTAGGGGCCAAGTATGTGCTAACATTCATTGATGATTTTTCCCGCCGGACTTGGGTCTATTTTCTGAAGCTCAAGAGTGAAGTCCTCACCAACTTCAAGACCTTTAAAAAATTTGTGGAGAAGCAGTCAGGTTTTTCTCTTCGACAGATACGCACAGATAATGGGGGAGAGTATGTCAACCAGGCATTTTAGGATTTTTGCAGTGCGAATGGTATTCTTCATCAGCACACAGCTCCTTACACTCCTCAGCAGAATGGTGTGGTGGAGAGAAAGAACAGGACTCTCAGGGAAATGGCCAATTGTATGATTCAGTCTAGGTCCATGGCTCCCACTTTTTGGGCCAAAGCTATCAATTGTGCCAACTATATTCAGAATCGTATGCCCCACACGGCAGTGCGAAATATGACCCCTGAGGAGGCTTGGTCTCATCGCAAGCCAAATGTTTCCTTCTTCAGAGTATTCGGTAGTGAGGCTTGGGCATTCATTCCGAATGGTCGGCGTAAATCCATGGAGAAGAAGAGTCAACATTACATCTTTGTTGGCTATTGTGAGGATGTGAAGGCATACAGATTGTTTGATCCTGACACACGAGAGGTTCATTTCTGATGCGATAGTTCAGTTTTCTGAGACCTTCACCCAGCCAGATCCTCCTACAACTTCTTCATCACAACCTACTCAGTCTTCTTCAGTTGATGATACTTTCTACTTGAGGAAGATTTTGATGATGGTCTTGATGAACCTCCTCCTCACTCACCCACTAGGCCATGATGGGCTTGAGTTACTCTTGAGGAGACTGTCCTCTTGTTGGTGATCCCACAGACACTCGCCGCACTCGTTCTCAGACTTCTGGAATTAGTCTTTTGAGTCATGCAGTTTCAGATGATCCTCAAAAGTTTTTCAGATGCTTCAGGTATTCCAGAGTGGGATAGTGCTATGGATGATGAGTATTCTTCCTTGATGAAGAATCATACTTGGGATCTTGTGCCTCTTCCTAAGGGAAGAAAGTTGGTTCGATGCAAGTGGGTGTATCATACCAAGTATGCAGCAGATGGTTCCATTGACAAGTACAAGGCTCGTCTTGTGGCAAAGGGTTTTTCTCAGGTTGAAAGAATTGACTATTCCGAGACCTTTGCTCCTGTTGCCAAGATGGATTCTATTCGCCTTGTCCTTGCTATAGCTGCATCTCAGGGATGGTCAGTATATCAGATGGATGTGAAGAGTGCTTTCTTGCATGGGGATCTTCATGAGGAGATCTATGTATGGAGCAGCCACCGTGTTTTATAGGCAAGACTCTTCTCAATTTGTTTGCGTGCTTCGACGTTCATATTGTATGGAATTTCAAACAAGCCCCTAGGCTTGGTATGAGAAGATGGATAGTTTCTTGCTTGCTCGCTACACCACCGCCATTTCGATCCCACAGCTTTTATACAATGAGACATGGAGAGGATCTACTGGCACTTGTGCTCTATGTGGATGATTTTGATTCTCACAGGAGTTCTACTTCCATGATTCGTGAGTACACAGCAGCATTGATGGAGCGATTTGATAGCGACCGACCTTGGCCTTTGCATTACCTTTGGTCTTCGATTCATCGACTGAGGATCTTCATTTTCCAAACAGGGCGCATGCTCTTGATTTGCTTCAAAGATTTTGCATGGCTGATTGCAAGCCTGCCCCTACTCCATTCCAGTCAGGTGTTGTACTGTCTTCTAGTTGCACTACTCCTACAGTTGATCCTACCTTGTATCGGCCGTTGGTTGGCAGTCTTTGTACTTGACACATAGTCATCCTGATATTTCCTTTATGGTTGGACTTGTCTCTCGCTTCTCACACGAGCCTCATGAGAGTCATTAGAAAGCCGCCAAGCGTATCTTGAGATACATTCAGGGCACTACTCATTTTGGTATCCACTACACTTCAGGTGCATCTCAGATTGTGGGCTTCACTGACTCAGATTGGGCTGGTGATGTCAATGATCAGAAGTCTACTTCTGGCTTTGTCTTTTGCCTTGGTTTTGGTCCGATTGCATGGTCATGCAAGAAGCAGACTGCTATTGCATTATCATCGACAAAGGTTGAGTATCGAGGTGTAGTGTTGGCTAGTCAAGAGGTTTTGTGGTTTCGTCAGTTGATGACTGAGTTTGGATTCCCTTCCACTCAACCCACTACTCTTTGGTGTGACAATCAAAGTGCCATTCATATTTCACGCAACCCAGTGGAGCATCACGACTAAGCATATTGAGATCCACATGCACTTCATCGTGCAGCCTATCCGTGATGGTGTTCTCAAATTTTGGAGCATTTGGCTCGCTGCATCGCCAGAAGTCAAGTAGACATCTTCACTAAACTCGCATCAGCCAAGTATCTTCACTATGACGATAAGCTTGGGGTGAAGGAAGTTGTCCTTGGGGGTCTTGAGGAGTCCTCCTCCTCTCCTTCATTAGTTTTGTTTTTCTCTCTTTTGGAGAGGAGTTTTCCCACGTGTTTTTCTCTTTTCTCCACTCTGTGAGAGTTTCTTTTGTTCTTGTACATGGGTACCATCGTGCCTAGTTGCTGACCCATCTTTACATGTTTGCATTGTTTGTACCTCCCTGTTGCACTTAAGGGGGTGTTGCGTGAATAATTTTGTACCTAGTTTATTCCCTTTACTGAAATTTAGGGACTTAATTCACATGTTAAGTTTACTTAGGATATTGTTGTCATATCTAGATAAGTATTAGTTGTCTTATCTAGAATTTCCACTTTCCTAGGTAGTTATGAGTTGTTGAAATCCTCACATGTGATAGGATTAAGACACTTGTCATGATCTTGTCTTTATCCTATCTTCATCCTTGCCTTTATAAGCAAGGCATCTCTAGCATATTGTAATTTGGCATATAGCATTGTATAGTATTGCATTGATCATATTGTATCATATTGCAATCCTTGTTTGGTGGAATAGCATCTTCCATTGTTGCTTCTCTCTATCTCTTGTGGAGGTTCTTTGGCATTGCAGATTGAAGATCTTGGGTTGCTAAATCCAACACATTTTACCTAAATGTTCTATGGGGTTGTATTGTGAAGTTGGTGCAACAGGTTTTGAATTAGGACCTCTAAGGGTAACTGTGCATCTGTAGGTGGTAACATTGCAATCATATTCTTTTCCTTTTATGATGAAAGTGTTTACATGATTATTAGCCTCACTAATGTTATTTATGGTATAGTCATACTTAGCAGTAGTATAGTTTACACCACCACTAGGTTTAAGGGCCTTTCCTTTATCATTGTCATGCTTAGGGAAAGGGTTTTTAAACATCTAGCAATTAGAGTTACTAGAAGGAGTGTTTCTATCAACTATTATCTTTCTGTGAACTATTATCTTACCGTCATCAATAAGGTCTTGTATGAGATGTCAAATTTTATTGCAACTATTAGTCTTATGTCCTTTATGTCTATGATAGTCACAAAAGTGATCCTCATTCTACCATGGGGGTTTGACTTTTGGATTATATTCTTTCATTTCAGCTAGCGTTATAACATTTTTTTCAAGAAGTTCTTTTAATGTTGTTTCAAGCAATTGTCTCAATGGTGTAAAATTTTTTTTAGGGAAGATTCTTTGTTTTTCTTTTCCTTTATATGAAGATGAACCTTTAAGGTTGTAGATAGGTGATGATGTTTTAGTTTTTTTTGCATCAACAACTTCGTCATTGACTACATTCTTTTTCTTTATCCGAAAAGGTGTCATGTTGCTTGAACCAGATTTTTGATCTTTGTTGTTATTAAGTTTAATAGTTCCATCATCAATGAGAGTTTTTTAAATTTGAAATCCCATTTCTATGGCTTCATCAAAGGAATCCAAGCATTTAAGGTGAAGTTCTCTTCCAATTTCTTTGTTTAAATTTTGACAAAAGAGGTCAACCAATTCTTTGTCCGGAATGGTATAAGGTAATCATTTTGTTAAATGTCTCCATCTTTGTAAAAATGACATAAAAGATTCTCCTTTTTTTGTTTAGTGTTAAATTTTTTTTTCATGGTCACTTTAAAGTTATAGTTGAAACTATAATTGGAGACAAATTTATCAGCTAGTTCTTGAAAAGATTTGGTTGTCGGGGGTAATCGTGAAAACCATTCCATAGCTTCTCCTCCTAGACTATGAGGGAATAATCTCATAAGGTACATTTCATCAACTACAAATTCCATGGTAGTAGCACAAAACTCTCTTAGATGGTCTTTAGGATCTCCTTTTCCCTTATATTTTTCAAGTCTTGTTATGTCCCAATGACTAGGAAAAGGCGGCATTGGTATGCTTGGATCAAAAGGATAAGGACATATATCCTCAATGGAAAACTTGTGGGATGTTGTTTTAATATTCTTGAGTGTCTCCACTTCTTGTTCCG